>OW026522.1:70267020-70637020 GCA_932274085.1 Protocalliphora azurea | reverse complement strand
TCGTCGCAGACATAACAACGATTTATGGTTGTTGTAACAACGTGCTGCTGCTGTTGTTGTACATTATTCCCAAGCGATGCCGTTGTAACTGTTGTTGTGGTCGGACCGGAACCCACAATTTTTTGTTTAAGAATACGCGGCTGATTGGGTCCGGTAACAGTAACTGCTCCACTTGAGAGCAGATTATGTATTTTACGCACTGCACTATTCATTTGATTATTCATTATTATTGTTGAAAATAATTTTGTACGAGTTTTGGAGGCAGAAGCTCAATTGTAGTTTTTTGTATTTCTTCCTCTCTGACTGTCGCGTTAATTGTTTGTAGCCGAAAGTATCGTCTCACATTAAACTGAAAAAAATAATAAAAATAAATAAATAAAAACATTTAAATATGTACATATGTTAATAAAGCAAATACAAATACGCTAATTTCAAAATAACATTGAGAAATACTAATACAAGAAATTTAATTTTTATTAAAATATTCCTTTTGGTATGTTATTAAACTGACATATTTATTAAGCAACTAACTTATAAACCTAAAGAAAAAAAAAAGTAGTTTAAAAATTTACAAAAGTAAATTTGAAAATACCTCGATTTAAAAACGTAGTTGATTGTTTAAATTATTTCTAGTTTCTCCTTTTTAAATCGAATTCATTAACCATGTTACTTTTGTAATGGCAACCCTTATTTAAACAGATTGTCAAAAAATAAACGTTTCATTGTATTGGTGCTCGTCTGTTTTCAATAAACGGGTGTTATTTTATCGTTAAATTTAGCTGTGACACATGCTGCTTCGTAACAAATAGAAAATACGAACGTAGTATGAAAAAACTTAACGAAACTAAAAATGGGGGAATAAAAGTACTGCAAAAACGATTGAGGAACGAAAGAATAAATTAAGAGAAAAAAAAAACAGAAAGAGGATATAAGGCGGGAGGGTTAAAAATTATAATAGAAATTAATGCATAAAATAATTTTCAATAAAAGCTACAATTTATCAATATTCTTATTAAAGTTATTACAATTTTTAATGAACTCATCTTATTTAACTAATTTTAATTACACACACAGTTCGTATTACAATCATGTAAATACATTTTATTTAACCACTAAATCACAATGAAATATTGTAGAAACTTCGGCTTTATATACAAAGGTTATTTTAGTTTAGTAACCATTTTTATTATATGTATATTAAATACTTAATTTTACTTTTTTTAATTTCGTGGTTACATTCTGTATGGGAAACTATACTGTTCCCTATGAGACATTTATACTTGCTCCCTTAAAAAATGTTTGGCAATAAAAATACTTCTTACTTTTTCATAATTTCAGCATTAAAAAAAGATATTACAAAAATGAAAATTTTATAACGCGCCAAAATATATTTTCAACACTGCACATGTAAACAAAAAAAATTTTGTGAGGAACAATTGAAATTACCTTTAACTTTTCAACAATTTAATGCATTTTTTTAACACTTTTAAAATTGTATCCACAAACAATTAACTACTATTGGTTTCTGTTGTTAATTTTATTCTCAGGCTATTTTTTTAGTATAATTCTATTTTTTCTATTTTTGACATCGATGGACACAATAACAAAAAAAAAATAAAATAAAAAAAACTCGACGGCGTTACCACAATGGAAAAATGTTCAATACTAGTCAGTAGAGCCGCTACTGTACGAACGCTAGACCAAACTTAACGAAGTCAAAAACAAAAAAAAAAAAAGAACAACACTAGCAGCAACAACATATATGAAGAGAATACAACGATGAACCAAAAAAAGAAAAGAATGATTGTTGGAAAAATAAAACCCACGACATAAGTATGGTGGTGGTTTATTGTTTTTTTTTATTCAATTCAAGGCAAATATTTAATTTTAATAAATTCACTTTCTGTTGTCTTACACTTTACATTAAACACACTTTTTCGTTGTCCTGTTTCACCACAAAAAATTGTTTCAATTTGATTATCTAAAAAATTCCTCAAAAAATGCAGCTCTAAGATTTTTTAGACAGTTATTAAATTTTGCAATTCACAAGCAACACTGTACTGCTCTGTTAAAATTTTTCACACACTAAAAAATCCAACCGTTTTTAACGTAATTTCACCGAAAACTATTTTTGTCTCTTTTTCTCCTTTACACCAATCACACTTTCTTTATATTGGAAAGTGACAGCTATATATACATTATCACAACGTTCGTTAAGTCAAAATGGCTGCCTCTATGAATTTGCTGCAGCTTCGTTGTTTCAACAAAAAAAATTAATGTAATGTTTTTACGCGATGCCGCTTTTTTTTTTTTACAGCAACCGGCGTTTGTATTATTCTTAATTTTAAGGTAATTTTATCTCCATTTATTTACTAATGATACCTTTGGAAGCTGGTATTTCTTTCAAAGTTTGCATAAGTTTCAGAGGAAACATGCGTCCATTTATGAAAAATCAGATTTTTCACTACAAACGCGTGTCTTTCCGCTGAGTGCACGACAATGACTGGCAGCGTTACCAGAATGATGATTTAATCATATTTTTGATGATTTTTAAACCCAAATGTGATCGGATGTGTTTTCCTACAAAATATGATTTTTATTTCAATCGCATAAACGTTTTTTTAAAAAGCCACCATCAAAAAAAAAAATGGAATATATTGAGTTTGTCATTCCGTATGTAATATGTCGAAAAAAATGGTTAAGGTCTAAAAGTATATGTATTCTGGGTTCTGACAAGATTCTGAGTCGATCTAGCTACGTCCGTCTGTCGAAAGCAAAATAGAGCTCAGAGAGACCACTTTGTGGGAAGAAATCAAAAATGGGCGTAGAACGCCCACCTCCCATATAAAGTGAAACATCAACAAAATCTTGTCCAATAGACCGAAGACCAATTAAACTCGGGCGTGGTCCGCCTACCTCTTACCATGTGAAATTTTAAAAAGTTGCAGACGATGGGGAATAGATTCGGCCGATAGAACATTCCTACTCGTTATTGATCTTGTTTTGTTTAGAACGGCGAATCTAATTTTTATTCAATATTAATTTATAATATATTTTTGTAGTGCTTTGAAAACAGTAAAATGGGAACTCCCAAAAGATTATTACTGAAAATCGATCAATCAGCTTGATTGTTGAAAAACTTCTTTATAGTCACAATTCGAGTCCATAAAAAATACCTCACACAATTTATACATGGAAAAGTTTTGTTTCGCATTGATATATACAATAATCATACTAATATAAAAAGTTGTTTTCTAATAATAGAGAGTTTAAACATGTATAACTAAAATAATAATTTTGATGAATTTTACCAAAATTATAATTCATCATAACTCAAATGATGATTTTTTGGTCAAAGTTTCTGGTAACATTGATGACTGGTGTTCAGAGACCTGCACCGAACAGTTTGAACAGCGGCGGCGGCTTTTGCAATAATTGTTGGCGGCTTAATATCCGCTGTTAGAACTTTTTAATTCTTTATTTTCGCATCGTCTTATAGAGCAACGGCTCCCAAATGTTAGTCCACGTTCCTTTACCTAGTGTCTACATTAGGCAAATTTATATTAAAACAAACGTCAAAATCAGTGTGAATATATACAAGGTAACCTTAGTTAAATAGTTGATTATTATTTTGGTTATTACAGTTGTCAAACGGCATATGTAAAAAACAATAATGAATACGCCATATTGTTGTTTTTGTGCAACTGCTGCCACCTTCCACAAATTCGCGTTAAGTTTGACGTCTCTCTTGATCTCTGATGTAGACACTATGTTAGGTGTATGGGGGCGACAAAGACCGTTTGTTTGAACATAAAATATAAATATTTCTTAAATGATTTATAATATAAATTTTTTTAACTTTTAATATGTTTCAAAGTTACGAATAAAAGTTGAGGAGTATTAAAGATAACAACCCTTATTACGAGTGTCGTTCTCGTTTTACGAACATTGTCGAAGTTATTGTCGTTAAAAATATTTTTTGATACTATGCAAAAATTTCGACAATTTTTGTAAAAGAATAAAAATTACAAAATGACTCATAATTAAAATAATTTTGTATAATTGAAATGTTGTATAATTTTGAAATTTATTTTTTTTTTTTTTTAATTATTTTTAACTTAAATTTAATAAAATAGAAATAAAAAATAAAATTAAACGATTGTTAAAATACGATTTCTCAAAAAAATAATTAAAATCTTGAATTTGGCTTTATTTTCATCTTCAGAAGATGAAGAAGATACGTGAATTAATTATTATACGAAGGCGATTAAGACAGTAGAAAAAGTTCAGATGTTTAAACGATTATTTCTTAAATTCCGTTTTCTTAAAGGTTTTTTAACTAATTTAGATTATAGATATGTTTTGGAATAAAATTCCCCACAATTGCAAAATTTTACTAGGAATATCAAGTATCAAAAAGTTTGCATCATTGGTGTTAAAAATAAAAATGTTAAAAATTCAAATTTTCACCAAAAATCAAGGTTGGAAACCGAAACAAATAACGGTATCGGTATTCAATTTATTTTTATTCCGGTAACGGTATCAATAACGGCATTTTAAATTATATTGATATCGGTATACCGTTTTTTTTTTCGAAAAATAGCAAAAACATTAAAAAGTTGCATCTTATATTAGTTTTTAATTGAAATTCATTTAAAGAAACTCTGAATTACATATTTTTATATTTTATTATACTTTATTTTTAAAACATTAAAATTCTTTGCAGTTTAATTTTTGTCGCAGTTCAAAGTTCATTTTTTCCGATTTTTTAAGTACATGAAATTCAAAACTATATCGGGCCTTAACTATAAAATGTTGTAATTGCAGAACACAAAACTTTTCTGTCATATTGTCACCTAAGATACATATTGTCACATAAGATAAAATTGATTCTGAATTCGCTAGATGATTATGAATATATTTTTATAAAAAAAAAAATGAATTTCGAAAATATTGTCGGTTACGACATTTTGGTGGTTAAGCCTCGGTATACATACATATGTACTTTCGGAGTTAGTTGCAATTCAAATAAACTCAATAAAACTTTTTAATTTTTCTCCTAAATGCGCACAAAAGCTATAGCAGCAACTCCTTATGGAATAAGACCATGAGGGGATGTTGATAAAATTGGCGTTTTGGAAAGAAACATTTATTTTAAAGAATTTTTTGATTATAATTATGCCAAAAGTGACCGATAAACTAACGAATGTCTACACGAGAGATTTTTCTATCATAACAAACGTCAAATTCTTGAAATTATAAGAACTTATCACGTGTGGACCAAATTTATTTTTATTATTATACGTTATCATATAATTGTTACAGCTCATCTACACGTAACAGAATATGTAAGATTTTTCTGCCGGAGAATGTCAAATTCGCTTTCTGAGAGAATTATTTCACTTGGAGATTCAAATATTAGTTTTATAAAATGTATTATGAGACTGTCGTGATGAGATTTCGCTGCACAACTATCTTATAAGATGAACTGTGAAAAAAATTCACAAAAATACGACACTTTGTTTGCGTGTGTGCATGTATATTTTGGAAATTACTAAAACAACAATGTATTTGTAAAATTGTTTCCTTTAAATGTTTGTTTTACATTAAATAAAAAAAAATACATTTTTATAAAAATTGTGCTAAAAAAGTGCGAATTTCTTAAATAAAGAGAACACGTTTACTGTCACTGATTGAAAATAATGATATCTTAGAGGATTTATTAGAATACGTGCTCCCCTTATTTAAGATTTAACATAATATAAACAAAATGGTTAATCTCCTCTGCCGGCGTTATCTCACATATTATATCAGCGTTAATCTCAGTTGTAGACCTGGGATAACGATGCAATAATACTGACAAATTCCTATATTAGAAAAATTTTTAACCTGATAAAAATTTGACGTTTGCTTTGATAAAAATTTGTCTAGTGTAGACTCGACGTAGAGGACAGATTACCTGTCCATTAACTTGTAGTGTATAAACACATAGTGTACCACACAAGTCTGCATGCATGAACAATGCATACAACAAATAATAATTAAAGATATATCGAATTATAACTCACATTGTTCTATACGTAATGCAGACTAATCATAAACATAATTGAGTGACACACTTATAATTGAGTGCACTTCGAATATGAAATATTGTGATTGGCCAAGGAACTAAAGTTAGTTACTTGATATCATAGTGAATTGCATGATACCGAACGAGACAAATGTAACATTTTAATAAAATAGAATAAGTTAGAAAAGCTAGGATTAATTTTGTAAATTAGTATATAAGCACCAACAACAAGCAAATAAATCAGACTTGAAATTTAAACATAGATTGGCACATTTGCCTTATTTTATTTGGAGTTTCATCTTTTGGCTTTTCCTTTGAACGCCTAACAATCATGCTGATCCCCATACAGCTGTATAAATATAAAACTGTGCTATAGAAAAAACTCTGACTTATAATGATACATGACTATCCCACCATAATAATAATAACATTACAAACTTTTATCTGAAGGTTTATGCATATATTTTCCATATTTTATACTTCATAAAAGAAATAAATAAAAACATATATACCGGTGTAGCTTTTAGTAATTTTTCTGTTTATATTTATATTTGTTCCAGAGTTAACTTTTAGTTTATTTTAAATTATTTATTTTAAAAATTTCCTTGTTATACCATTCACTACAGGTGTAAAGAATACATATAAGTTTGTCATTCCGTTTGTAAATTCTACAATATTCATCTAAAACCCCAAAAAGTATATACTTTCTGGATCCTTATTGATTGGGAAATCAGTATAATGATAACCGTCTGTCTGTTGAAATCACTTTTTTAGAAAGCTCCAGTTATCAGATGTATATGTTTTATACATCAAATTATAGGGAATATTCTTTAGTAGTGAAATCGGTCCATTCATGGCCGAGATATATATGCTAGCAACTTCGTTTTTGCACAAAAAATTCGGAATCTTTTTTGAAATGTTTTTGCGGAGAAATTAACAAAATCGGTTCATTGTTAACTAAGATATCGGGCAAAATGCATTTTTTGACTTTGTGAAGCTCCCATATAAGTTTCAGAATTCAAGTTTGTACAAATTTGCTGTAAATATTCTTCTAAAATATGGGTTTTTTTGAATTAATCATGTCGGTCCATAAATAACCGAGTTATAGGTAAACATCTTGTAACGCCACTGATTTTCTAACAAACACAACTTTGGGTTCTAATCAGTGAAGTATAACTTTACCATTAATTTGAATACTTGTAGGGTATAGATATTAGATACCATTAGCTATAATATACTGCCAATTATAATTTAGCAAATTTTAAATATATTTCCTAAGAGCACAACAATTTTGCCATAAACTTACCACATTTATCTGCTTCTATTCCACAACTCAAAATAAAAATTTAATTTTAAATTTTCTTTTGAATATTATTCAAAGCAGAACATTTTTTATTGAATATTAATTTAAATTAATTAATAGGAAAAATTATAAAAATTATCAAGGTTGTTACCACTTAAATAAATGTAAATATTTATATATTAGTTTAATTTGTTTTATAATAAAGCTTACAAAACAGTAGCGATATCCAACGATGATATGTTCTTGTAATTATTAAAAGTAATAAAATAAAATTTACACAAAGTAATCAAATAATATCAAATAATCAAATTAAATTATTTAACAGAAATTAATTAACATAAATACAATTTTAAAGTTATTAAAAATATTAAAAAAACATTAAATTATTAACACATAATTGAATTAAATTAAAAAACGACACACAATTATAATTAAATTAATTTCTTCAGCTTGATTTTTTTTTTTTTTTTTTTTTTTTTTTTTTTTTTTTGTTTACAAAACGAAATGTTGAGTAAATCCATAAATTTATCAGCACAGATTAATAAAAACATTACTCCATATTACTAAACATTAAACATTTCCCAAAATAGTTGCTTTTATTTATTTTATTTATTATTTATTTATTTTTTTTTTTTTTTGTACAAACAATATTTTTTTATGTAGTTTCTGTTAAATTAATTCTTTTACATTATGTTTTAATTTTTTCAATGAATTTTGTTTATTTATTTATTTTTGTTTTTATTCTTTGATTTCTCTTTATTTTGTAGTTTTTTTGTGTTTTATTTAAAACACAGTTTGAACGGCGTTTAAATTTTATTTAATGTATTATAAATTTTTAAATACAAGTATGTTTTATACGCACATTATTGTTATTGTTTATAATTTTTATTCATTATATGATATATTTTTTATAGTTTCTCTTTTTCTTATTTCATAACATACATTTTATTTTTATTATTTGAAACATGGTTCTTCTTAATTATTTAAAATATATTTTTAAGTCCTTTTCTTTATATTTCGTTAATTTTTATACCCTACATCACAATAGGGATATTCCATGAATATTCCCAATACTTTACATATATTTTCTTTTAACAAACACATATATTAATATTATCTTACTTTTATTACACTTTATCAAATACTTTAAATCTTATTTTACTCATCATTATTTTACTTTCTATTGAATTATTTATTCTCTGTTTAATTATCAACTATTTTACTTTAATTATTTTTATCGTTCTTCCTTAAATTATCCTAAACTACTTCTTACTGTTATATTTGTTCAATACATGTAAAGTAAAAATCATTAAAAATTACTAAAGTTTAGTTTTAAATTAACCGCCAAAATGTAAAGTTGAAATCAATTGAAAATAAACAAAAACATTTAATTTTAAATAATAGTAAATAAAAAATAAATAAAAAATAAATAAATAAATAATAAATATAATAAATAATACGAACCCATTTTAATTATCAGGAAAGAAAAGAGAATTTCCATAAGTGAAAATGTTTAAAACTTGTTTTTCCGTAAAGAAGCTGTAGTCACTGGGTGATCAAGTTTAGGTATGCTAGATCTGATAAACACAAAGAGGCTATCTGTGAAGCAGCCTCAACCGAATTGACAAAACTCCTCATTGACTCTAAAGTGGAAAGTCCAGGAACCCTGAATTAACAACACCAGGGTATGTGGTTTAAGGATCACGGGGTATAACTTGTTCTTACCATCCACATTGGAGAAGGTACTGACATGTATATTAGCTAGGAATGATTTGAATATTAATCTTATTCATTCTTTTAGCAACGGGGCAGTAGGCTTATACTGGCATCCGTGTACATGCCATTTGGCGGAGCACAGCAAGGAGGAGATGAGCGTACATGTTTTTATGACGTGATGCGAATGCTCACAAACACTAATGGGAAAGCAGGGACATCAACAAGAGGGGTGAGTTAGTATTTGAATTTATAACTAGTTGTAGTCTTCATATCTGCAATATGAATGGATGGACGAATGGGAAGTCCTTCGGTGAATTAGTTAATAAGGATTTGAGAGACACTGAGGGCTGGAAAAATTCAGCTGAGGGTATCGATTAAGTCGTGCATAATTTCACGGATGTAATCAAGAGTAGTTTTGAGCTCAGTTGCCCGGTGATTTATCATGGCAAACGGAGGCAGCCGAAATGGTGGACCAGGAAACTTAGTGTCCAACGGTCTACAGTTAGAAGGTTGTTTAATAGAGCCAAGCCAACGACAAGTCAGGCTGATTGGGACAGCTATAGGGAAAGCTTCATTAAGTATAAGAGGGACATAAGATGGGTGAAACGGACATCATGGATGTTGTTGTCCAAATTTAGACGGATATTATCCATGGACCCTATGGCACCTGGGTATGTACAACGTGCGGACAACTCGTGGACAAGGTCTGGCTCGAAGTCCTTCAAGTTACTGATGGAGACTCACTTCCCTGGCTGTAAGGATATAGAATCTGATGGGATATAGTGGTCATTTTTACATTTTGATGCAAATTGCTAATTTAGCTCCAAATAGTAAAATCTGTTGCATTTGACAATATTAACTATAGAGAGATTATCTTCAAAAAATCTAAAGTTTTCTTTTACGTTGCAGATTTTTTACGTTGTCTAGCATATTTTATTAACAGGTAAGGGTATAATCATTTACGGTGCATTATTATTTGATTTTATTCTTTATTTGACATTCTACCAAGTTTCATTAATCGCATGGCGTGATGATGGTCTAACTAAACCTCGATACTTCCTTTCCATTTTGGCAGCCGAAAGAATAAGTTAAAAATTCTTATAAACATCAAATAGTGAAAAATCTTTTTGAATTTACGCCATCCGCCATAATTGGTAATAATAAATTACATAACTTTTTCAAAATATATTTGCCATTCTTCTCCAATGGTAATTTTAATAGAATTTTTAAAAAATAGTCGAAAACAAAAGTGTTGTTCAGTTAGAAAAATTCTGATAATTAATAATTGATATAACTGAAGCATCCTTGTTCCAATTTGGAAGAATATTTTTTCAAAGGCAACTGCCAAATGAATATTTATAGTGTATTCTCCTCCACTACACTTGGATAATGTCATTTCAAAACCAACAACATGGTTTTTCTACATACATATGTGCGTATTGCGAATAATGGTGGGAGAATACAGATTTTTTTTCTATTTCACTCAACGTCAACTCTTCTTAGGATAACAGAACTAGGAGCCGAATCCATAAAATCATGCACTACTTTACCACGATTATTGGGAAAATCACCACATTGTATTAAATATCAACAAATTACAACTCCATCGTAAATACTATATTAAAAACCTACCAAATTTTTTTTTTTTCAACTAAAATAAGTCAACAAAAGCAAACAGAAAAGAAACAATAAATTAAGAAGAATATAACAAAATAGTATATATATAAGAAAAAAAAAAAAAGAAATGCTCGTAATTTCTATTTCTCTGGTTATTCGTTTAGATGCCTATTGCAATTTTGTTTGCACATTTTAATCTTATTTCTGCACGATCGTTGGTTATTAAAGTGATTAGTAAAATCTCTAAAAAAAATACTATAGAACAAAACAATAATTAATCAAGAAACAAAAATGTATGCCAATGCAGCCAAAAATTATTAAAAAAAATATCACAGTAAGAAGCTTAAACCAAAACCTAATTAAATACAAACAAATCTAGAAAATTAGTTCTAAATATTAAATAAAAAAAGTAAAATACGCGCTAATACTAAACTAGACATCTAAAACTAATCAATCATATATATATGTGATGATCTGATTTATATGTATATGTAAATTACTTAATGCAAGAACCAAAGAACCAGCTAAGTAATTCAGCAAAATTCAGCATTTACTATTTTATTTATTTCTTTTAAAAAATACAACAAACACACAAACAAAATCCAATTTTATAAAAAAAAAAACAAAAATATGATATAAATATACGTATAAAACTAACGTTATGAATGAATAAGAAAACAGATCCACACATCACCTTCCATAGAGAAATTTTATTAAGGAAATTGCTTAATTATTATAGTTACGAATGGGAAATGTTATTGATTTTTTATTTTTAATTTCTTCTTCATTCATAATTTTGTCGTACATTTTTTTACTTATATAAAAATATTTGTTTTGTTTTTAATTTTTTTATTTTTTATTTTTTTTATTTATTTTTTATATTTTGATCTGTTTTGTTTTATAAAATTAAAAAAAAATACACTAAGTCCTAAACGAAAGATGTTAAAACATTTGTGTTAGATTTTTTCCGCTGTTGTATTTAATTTATGAAATTAAACTCATTTCTTTCTCATTTACAAAATAAGATCTAAAATTTGATCTAGAATATATCAAACAGATTTTTTAAGATAATTTTGTTCATTTAAGTTTTAAACTATAATATTTATAATATAATTAGATGCCTTATTACATTTAAGTTCATTGAATTCTTTGTTATTTAAGAAACTACTATCGAACTTTTATGGGTTGAATAAATATTGTTATAATATGGAATAATTAAAAGTCTGGTATTTTCTTATATACAATGATGATATAGTTTGAATCAATTGATGTTGCAAATTGAGAGGTTTCAGGAAAATTTTTACCACTGGATTAGGTTAGGGATTTGGGTTATGAGGTAGTTCTCTCCTACCTACATCTTGGGGATGATTTTATTACTGCGTATTATTTAATATACTTTCATGTAGCTTTAGTTTTTTTAGTAACTTATTTCGGGATATAGTTTTTATTTTTTTGCATTAGTTACCCCTGATTCATTAGTATGGTTAGTTTAAAAAAAGGGAGTCTATAATTTATTATTGTACTTCGAACAGAATTTTTAAGAGTAAGGATCACTGGAGACATGGTAAGATGGGCGGTAAACTCATTTGGGCCAGATGGAATTTTTCTCGACCTTATTACAGACGACTCACTATAGAACGATTAGCCTATCGTCTTTTCTGGGTTCTAAAACCGATAATTTTATATTGGATATACACATTGGTTGTGGGACCTATACTCACTTATGGATGTTCGGTATGGTGGGAGACGTTGAGAAAGGGAACGTATAGGAACCTTCTCTCTAAAGTTCAGAGATGTGTTTCAATTGTCATTACGGGTACCGTGAGAAGTACACCTCAGCCCACACTGGACACCATTCTCCACCTTATTCCAATTGAAGAGTTCATGAGAGGAATGGCTGTACGGAGCTTATTTCGACTGAAGGAATCGGGATTAATAGGAAACTCCATAGCGGGGCATGTTAGCATACTTGCCGAAGTAAAATTTGATAGTCGGACATTATCCTTGGCCGCCCAAATGGATTATTTCGGAACTATAATTGACTTCGGGGCCACTCCCCTTATCGAAATCCCTATTAGGGACCTCTGGGATGGAGTGGAGAAGCTCCATGGAAGGTGTGCTATCTTCACAGATGGCTCGAAGATGGAAGTAGGTACAGGGGCGGGTGTCTACTTCATGGGAACGGATATCAGACGGTCTTTTAAATTATCTGATAGTTGCAGCGTTTTTCAGGCAAAAATTCTAGGCATTTACAAGGCCCTAGGTTTACTGGAGGAGAATAATAGGGATACTGAGGTAACTGTCTATGTGGATATTCAGGCAGCACTACTGGCAATGACAAGTTATTGTGTTAGGTCCAGATTAATGCTTGAGTGTAGAAAGGAATTTATAAGGTTAATGGATGCCTACAAAATAAGACTCTGTTGGGTTCCTGGTCACTGCGACATTCTGGGCAAAGAAATAGCCGATGAGCTAGCTCGTAAGAGCTGGACAGCTCTTTTGTGGAGGTATCGGTTAGGATTCCGATTGGGTCATATTCATGGTCCTAAGGAATTTGAGGAAGGACAAATCATGCTTGGAAGAGTAGAACGGACTGCAAGATATCTAGATCGTTATGGCTTAGTCTTAAACCAGCCGATTCGATGATTACTGGTCACTTTGCAATAGGGAATATGACTAGTAAGAGGAACACTGGCACGTTAGACTTTTGGAAGTCATATTCTACACGAACTAGAGGACTATATATATATATATATATATATATATATATATATATATATATATATATATATATATATATATGACACCGAAGATATTCACGATCATAGATAAATTTTAATCAAAAAAGTATACATAGATTTTCTCGTTTTTTAAATTTTATAAAATTTTTTTTGATATATTTTTAATATTTGCCAATCAAAAAAATTTTTTAAATAATATTAAGGGACAAGAAGTGACCGTTTATGTAATGGTAGTCAAAAATAAAAAATTAAAAAAAAATTAAAAATTCAATTTTAAATACGATATCAAAAATAATTGCACATATGTAACCTACAAAAAGGTATAAAAAATATAAATTAAAGGGGATCGATACGTTTTATAATAGTGAACATAATCGGGATCATAATTCTGATTTAACATACCTTTAGAATATAGAGTAAATAAAAAACAATTCATTGATGTATTGTTCATATCTAACTACAAAAAAATCTTTAAATGATGTAACCTTATAGACTCAGTAACTTTATAAGGTTCGGAATGGGGAAGTGGAAGTGGCTTAGAGATAATCAAGTTTGATTGATGGGTCTTAGGTTCCACACTTTTCTTTTATTTCTGTTATCTTTCTTAGCCTTTCTCTAGTATTTATAAAGGGATCACAAAAAGACAAAAATTCCAAATTCAAGGTAATATTAAAAAAAAACTAATTTCAATAAAACAATAAGTTTCTACAACACTAGAATTCTTTTCAACAACAACAAAAAACATAAAAAGCAATAGTAAGAAAGCTAAGAAAGTAATCAATATCAACAACAATCGTTACAGCCCGTCTAGACGTAACATAATATGTAAGATTTTTGTGTCAGAGAGTGTCAAATTCGCTCTCTGAGAGAATTATTTCACGTGTAGATTCAAATATTAGTATTATAAGATGTATTATGAGACAGTTGTGATGAGATTTCTCTACACAACCATCTTATAAGATGAACTGTCAAAAAATTACACATACACGAAAGTTTGCTTGTGTGTGTGCATGTGTATTTTGGAAATTACTGAAAAACAATGTTATTTTGTAAAATTGTTTCCTTTTAGTGTTTGTTTTAAATGTTAAAAATCATTTTTATAAAAATTGTGTTAAAAAAAGTGCGAATTGCTTAAATAAAAAGGACATGTTTACTCTGTAACTGATTGAAAATAATAATATCTTATAGGATTTATTAGAATACGTGTACCCCTTATTTAAGATTTAACATAATATAAACAAAATGTTTACTCTCCTCTGCCGGCGTTATCTCACATATTATATCAGCGTTAATCTCAGTTGTAGACCTGAGGTTAATAAAAGCAGCAATCAGCAATAACAAGAGAATCGGTCAGCACAACGACATAAATCAATATTGAAGTATGGCTCTCAATGCGTTCAGCCTTTTGGATGGTGTACAAGTATTTGATGAGAAGGCGAAGGAGTTAGAAATGCTTACGAAACATGTAGACGAAATACGCAAACATGTTGACGCATCTTTTCTAACGTTATTCGATTTAAGAGTAAGAAAAAAATTATTTCTAAAGGTAATATTACACTTATCAATACATAATAATAATCCAAGTAAGTGGAAGAAGGTAAAGATAATTTTAAGAATCACCTAAAATTTCTAGAATTAAAAAAAATAGTAATTCCGTTGACTCTAAATTGTCTTGACAAAGATTAATAAACAAAAAATATCCCCTCATTTATTCGAAAAGCAACATGATAATGAAATGTCTGCTGCAAAAAAAACTTACGAACAACCATTGAAAAAGATATAAATTTAAAAACTGATTTAACATTAGATGAAGATCAATTGTGATAAACAAAATTTTATTCAGAATTTTACTACCAATAACAATTCAAGCTGTAGCGATTGTGAAGAAGTTCTCTGTATATATTGTTACGAAATTGTACTTGAATTCAAATATAACGGTTTTAACGGCCGGTTTAAATATTTCTCAATGCTTCCAGACATTTCCGTTTATGTTAACAGCAGTTAACATAGCTGTAAAAATTACTAACATAGTTCTAAACGTACAACATTGAATAAAAAGTTTTCACCATTGTTCTTAAGTATGGCAACACTAAATGTTTAAGCTGCTAACATTAACATCAAAAGCTCTAGTTTGTCCGTTAAGAACATTGTAGAAAGAATTGGAGCTTTCAAGAAACATCTAGTAGGTAATACAGTGTATATAAATTGGCCGTGAGAACACCATTCAGTCAGTCTAATTGGAAGCGTCGTTAAGTAAAGTCATATTAACTGCCTTGGCTGTATAATCTTGTACATTATTAAAGTGTGCTGTATAAAACGTGTAATTTAAGTGTGTGTTTATATTAGAACACAAAGTGAATATTTAAACTGTATTGTTGTACATTTTTAAATAAAATAAAGAGTCGTTACAATTTTTAAACTACTAAACTGCTGTTATTTGCAATCAAAGTACAACAACCGTTTTTAAAAGGTAATAACGTAACAATATGAAGTATCAATAAAGGAAATTTATAACCAAGTAAATCTATATTAAATTGTAATAGTATAGTGAGTACACTTAGCCCAACAATGAATAATTCTAATTTAAATGATGATTTCGAAAATTATAAATATAGGTGACGAATAAAATGAAAACGTTCATGTAACTCCTGCTAAACTACAAAGAGATTTTGAAATATTGAATGAAAATGAGGAAATGATAAAAATTTTAAATAATTTTGATTATAATTCTGATGAATTTAATTCCAATTTAAAAACACCAAATAAAAAAATAAATTCCAGAATAATGACTGAAGTTGACACTATTAATGATCGCGATTATCACGAATATAGTGTTGTTTTTCAGAAATTTTTAAATTCCAAAATGAAATACCGGTTGTTCAAAATAATGGAAGTTACTGAAAGGAATTATTAAAAAAAAAACGAAAATTTTGTAAATTATAAAAATATAATTATTTAATAGAATGAGTCATATTTAGTTAATTAAAAAAAAAAGAAAACTGTAAATTATTACTAAGAAAATGTTTATTTATGTTTTATTATAACTGATTATGAGTATTTAGTTTTTAAGTTTTTAAAATTAAAAAAGATCTTCACATTCCGGGAGTAATGTGTATTCAAAGGGTGGGGAGCTATATACATATATCCATGAAATCCCTAATATTTTACATACACATTTACAAACACATTTATTAATAATATTTTACTTTTATTACACTTTATCAAATACGTTTAATCTTATTTTACTCATCATTATTTTACTCTCTATTGAATTATTATCTGCTTAATTATCAACTATTTTACTTTAATTATTTTTATCGTCCTTCCTTAAATCATCCTAAACTAGTTCGTACTGTTATATTTGTTCAATACATGTAAAGTAAAAATCATTAAAAATTATTAAAGTTTAGTTTTAAGTTAACCGTCAAAATGTAAAGTTGAAATCAATTTTAAATAATAGTAAATAAAAAATGAATTAGTTTTAATAAAATTATTATAGGTGTTATGCGTTTGTGCTGATGTTTGTAACGCATAGAAAAAGTTGTCCAACACCCACCTTAAAGTATACCAATCCACTTGTATCACTTCTTAAATCGATCTAACGATGTCCGCCTGACTGTCTGTCCACGTAAACCTTGTGCACAAAGTACGGGTTGCAATTTTAAAGACAATTCAACGAAATTTGCCGCAAGGAAAAATCAAATTGGTTGTGATCGGTCGATTATTTCACCTAGTCCCCATACAAATGTCCCCCCGGAATAGAGTTTAAACATTCAAAAATGCCTTAAAAATAAGAATATTCTAATGAAATTCGGTACAAAGAAGTTCTGAATAAGAATTAATCTTTGTGCCAAATTTTATGAAGATCGGTTTATAATTGACCATAGCTCCCATATAAACCCCTCTTCCGAAAATCACCTTAACTTGCATATATCTCATACTAATGTTGGTATCAAGTTAATATTTTACACAAATAAGTGTTTATGTAAGTAGAAACAACATTGCCAAATTTTACCAGAATCGGTCCATAATTTACCATAGCTCCCATATAAAACCACTTCCAGGAATCGCCCTAAAGTGCATAAAATCATCTAGATTAGTACTCGTATCAACGCATTATTCTGTATTTGTATATTTTATTTTACATTTGGTAAAATTAGCCAACGTCGTGATATAAGTTCCCTTCCCGAATTTTTATGTTCGTACACAATGGTGTAGGGTATCATCAAGTCGATCTTTACCAACTATTTTTTTCCCAAACTTTTTTTATAAAAAGTAAAATTTTGTTTACAGATATTATTAAATTGTTCATGATGAAAATTTTATTCATTTTGCAAAAATTTTGTTAAACCTTTTCGTTTTATTAGATTTGATTGCAAATGGTAAATGAAAATAATTATACATGAAAATATCAACAACAAATGCCTTAAAATGGCAAAATTCCAAGGAAAATCTCGCATTCTGTAACACATCATTTTGATAAGAAGCGCTTCTGTTCTGTTCCCAAAATGTGACAAAAAATCATTATAAACTTAAAATTTTCCGAAGAAAATTTCAAAAAATTTTTTTTTACATATTGAAAATATAAATGAAAATTTAACAATTTTTTCAGTCTTTTAGACTTTTGATTCATTTGGAAAAATATGAAAAAAGTTCTAATGCTTAAGAAATTATGCTTAAATATTATGAACTGAAATTAATGAAAGTAAATTTTTGCATTTATATACAAACTTTTTTCTGTGTAATTCTAATAAAATTTTCAAAACAAAAGATAACTCAATTAAACATTTATTATTTCAAAAATTGAAATTTGAAAATGAAATTTAAACAAATGTTTTAAATTAAAAGTATACCCCAACAAACCAAAACATTTATAAATATATAATATAAAGAAAATGTTTTTGGACTATGTGCATATAATTTATATGTTCCCACGTGTGGATCGACTCAAGAAAAAAAAAACCGAGCAAAGACATAACATTATTGCTTGATATCATTTACATGGACATCTATGAATTTTTCATTTATGTCAGTTAGTCTATATAAACAATTTCCTGGAGCAGATTCAATACGAGCCTTTACATATTTTGCAGCTAGTTTAATATTAAACTGTTTTGAAAAGTCACTTTGCTGAAAATTCTTCTTGTAAACTTCCTGCCTCGATTCATATTTGATATTTCTACAACCTCTTTAATATGTTTCATATGATCGGTCTGATTAACAACTTCTATTTCACCACCAATAAAATTTTCTAAGTTTCTTAAAATTTTATACTGTGCCAAATAATGCAAAATACGGATACATTTCAATAAAAGAATGGACTGAGCTTCTAAGTGATTGGTTAATATAACAAATATTTTCATCCAAATTGTTATCTTTTGAAATAAATTGATTTCCGTTATAGCTATGCACCGTTTTCGGTACACTAAATACACTAAAAACATTATTCTGTTAAAACTGTATTATACTATTCGAATCTGCTCTTTGTAAGGGATGTATAAAACAAAATTTACTAAAATTGTCAAAAACTACAAATATGTTGGTATTACCAAGCTTCAAACGAGGATATGGTCCGAAAATCTCAATAAAGAGTTTATGAAATGCTCTTTCTGTCTTTTCCCATTGGTGGTCTCGTTATAAAATTAGGAGCTTTTGTTAATTTACAGTTTCGCAATTTCCTATGAAATTCCTAATTTGAATTGCCATATTCGGCCAATAATATTTTTCTCGAAGTCTGAAGAGAGTTTTTGAAATTCCACCATGGGAAGCTTGTAGATGATTATAAGCCGACTTGATTATATTATCAGTAAGGGAGTTTGGTACCCACAATTTCCAAAGTAAGGTATACAAACTTTTCAGAAACCTTAATATCTGGTAGTGATTCCAAATTTTTCTTACAATTTTCCCTCTATGATATATAATCCTCATATTCAAATTCAACACTATCGGGATCTGTATTTATGATAATGCCATTGACCGAGATAATCCATCAGGTATAATATTTTCAGAACCTTTTCTATGTTCAATCTCGAAGTCATATCCCTACAAAGAAAGACTCCAATGTGCTAGTTTGCCAGACAAATATTTTTGGCTCATCAGACATTTCAAGCTGGAATGATCTGTTAAACCTTAAATGTCAGCATTTCTAAATATGAAAGAAACTTTTTTACAGCAGATACAGCAGCCAAACATTCAAGTTCCGTAATTAAATAATTTTTTTGTAATTTATTTAATTTTTTCGAATAAACACCCTGGTCGTCCGTCTGGCACAAGACAGCACAAATTCCTGAACTGGATGCGTCACATTATACAATAAATGACTTTATATAGTCTGGGTGAACTAATACCGAAGCAGTACTTATGGCACGCTTTAAATCTGATATTGCTTATAAAGCCTCTTCTGTTATCTCAAACTTTTTACCTTTTCTAATTAAATCCGATATCGGAGAAGCTAATGAGGAGAAGTTGGGAACAAACTTTCGATTATTCAGTTGAGTTTTTGAAAAAATCCAATACCAAAACTGAAATTGTCGCACAACTATCCAACAATCCTTTTATCTCTTCACCAAAAAGTTCCACTTCTGCAAAAGTTTTAATGTCTCCATTTTCACGACAAAGTATTGCACTATCTATAATTTTGTCTTCATCCTAAGTTCTTTTCGTCTTGACTTCAAAATTTAAATTTTGTGCGCACTGAATAGTTCTATTTAAACTATTTAAAGAGAATTGTCCAAGTTGAATAAGCTATCTGTAATTTTTATTTCATTTAGCAAATTACGTGAAACCGATTAACCACCTTTAAAACACCGGTTTTGAAAAAAAAACGAAAATAAAAAACAGGAAACCGGTTAACCGGTTTTCGGATTTGGATACTCTAGTGATGGCAATTTGTGGAAATTTATTTGTTTAAATTTATGAAACTCCATGTCCGGGGTTGTCAACAGTTAAAGGATACATAATTGCATTTTGGATCTAATTAAAGATGGCCCTGACTGTAACTTTCTTAACAAAATGTTTTATTCTTTCAGAAAATATTAAGAAAAGAACCATATATAAATGATGTAGGAAAATAAGCTGGAATAACGTATAGCTTTTAAACTCTAATATACATAAATAGTTAAAATTTAAAAATTGCTAAAAACAATCAAAATTGTAGGTTGTTGTCTTATAAAACAGTGGCGTCATATAAAGTTTTTATTTATATCCCCATACTGGCTGTGTTTGACTAACTTTTATTAACTGGGAAACGCAAAAAAGAAAAGAAATTGTGGCCCAAAAAATATTTCAGAGTGTGGACATTATCTTCTGATACTGTTTGGGTGGCTTTGGATAACTTCGGTAAGTTCGTCGAACACACCTACTATGTCTAGCAGAAGCGATAAGAATTACATAAAATTATTTGCGATCAATTTTCCCTACTACTTTGTTGACTTGTGTTAAGAATTTTTAGAAACCTATTTACAACAAAAAGCTAAACAATTTTTAATCGATGGTAGAGAACTGAAGATAAATTTGTATTTTTTAATATTCTTAATTGATTAGCTTAATGCGGAATAAAGACACAAACAATAAAGGGACTATAAAAACAAGATTCAGTAAAATTTAAAATAATTCAATCTTTCTTAAAGAAAGTTAATTATGTGAGAAAGGATATGTTTTTACAAAACATATTAAATAGTAAAAATAACGAAACTATTGAAGAACGGTATTTGAATACCGGTATTTTTGAAAAATAATAATTTCGGTAACGGTATCGGTTACGGTAACCGGTATTTATAACGGTATCGGTTTCGAACCTTGAAAAAAATGCACCAAATTTTTTTATATAATGGTTTAACAATTAACACAATAACGAAGCGGTGATACTTATGTGTTGTTTAAATTCATTTTATTTAATAGGTAATAATAATTATTTTTTTCTCGCTCGTAGAAACCTTAACGACGTTTTTCGATAGATTTAACCATAAACTGCAGATTTAACTATAAATAACGACACTCATGGTACCAAAAATTGTAATAGTTGTATTTTTGTCTTTTTCCATAATACCTTTAATGAAAATGATCTTCGTCACAAAATCGACGCTTATTATAAGACTGAATACCTTTAATAATCCCTAACTTTTTAATTATAATTTTTACGTGGGGTCTACACGAGAGATTTTTCTATCATAACAAATAACAAAACGTCGGCAGATCTACTGCAATTTTTTTGTTTATATCAGCATATATGGGAACACGTAGATAAAATGTTGTTATAAGAAATCATTTTTCGTTGTTTGTCGGAAATTTTTTGTTATTTTATATAAAGAAAAAATTAATTGAATTGAGGAGTGAGCGGAGAATGTGTGTTAATCCATTTTAGGCCAAAAGGGGACTCCATGGTTTAGGATCTCGTCTTCTTAAGGATATTTTATGGGAAGAGAAGGAATACCGGAACTTCTGCCAATTAAATGTTCAAGATTTTGAACAGTTACTGAATTTGGTAAGTAATATAATTATTTAATAATAATTTATTAAATTGTTTGTAGATCCATTTAAAGTTTGGAAAACAGGGTACAATAATGAGGTCTTCCATTAGCTCACACATCCGTTTAGCAATTACATTACGCTTTTTAACCACCGGAGATTCATTTAGATCGCTGGAATTCTTGACTCACATTTCAAGAAAAACTGTGAGTAAATTTATTCCCGAAATCTTGAATGCTATTATAAAAACTCTACAGTCTCAATATTTAAAGGTAAGGTTAAAAACACATTTTTATCTTTTTTTTTGAGAATTTTACAGTTTCCTTCAGGTGAAAATGAATGACTTTCAGTGGCTGAGGGGTTTGAACGTTTGTTGCAATGAATGGCAAGCATTGTACTCTTTGCTGTAACTGATGCAAACTCCAAATTTTTGTATATGGCAGAGCTTCTGGAGCAGTAATTTCTAAAAATTCAACCCTATATAGAGCCAACTGATAGTCAAATAACTAAGACCCCATATTTTTTATTTGTAGGCGATGACATCTTTGGTTTAGATCGTAATGTTATGAAGGCTTATTATCAATTTATCAACTTCTCAAGAAGTTTTCAATTATAGATTAAGCCGAGCAAGTATGCCTGTAGAGATGGCATTTAGAAAACTGGCTTCCAGATTTAGGATATTTCACCGTCCAAATGAGGTCCAATTTGATACCTGCGATTTTTTTTTTAATTAATCTTTACTAAATAATAGCATTTGAACTGAACCTAGTTACCTCAGCTTAGATAATAGTATTCAATCGAAACAGAGATCGTTGATTCATTGTTAAATCAATAAATAAATAATAAAAATACAATATTTTAAATTTGAATCAGAAATTTTATTTCAATGCTCTTATTTGTAATATAAAATTAAAAAAAAACAGGTGCATTTCATTAGGAACTTTTATTAGTTTCAATATGTCAAAAATATTTCAGGTTTCAATAAGAGATCATCTTCAAAAAAATCGAAGGACTTTGATATGTACATTAAGATGATCCTATTTGCGAGCTACAATTTAACGTGCCTAATATTATAAATATTTTAATGTGCCTAATATTATGAACAGCATGACCGAATTTGAACTTTCTACAATAACTGGAATGGCCATTTAAGTCGATGATCTCAGAACAAATCTTTATCTTTATATTCTCACCAATATTAATGATATAATGATAGCTAAAGAAAAATAGACTCATATATATATATATTTTTTTTTTCTTTTTTTAATGTAAATATGGATAATAAGGAATAATAAGGATAAAATTTTAAAAACTAAAAGTTAACTTATAAATTTTATATAAAACGTAATTTTTTTTCATTCATATTAACTTTTTTTGTAAACTCACGACACGTGGATATAATAACTTTTTATTTGACACTCCCTAACAGAAAAATCTTACACATTTTGTCACGTGTAGATGGGCTGTGAACAGATACGTAAACAAATATATTTCTAAAATTTAAAACCGCTAGATTTAATTAAAAAATCACCGAATTGCCATCACTATTGGTTACTATTGACAACACAATGGTAAAATGTAAACAAACACAAAACTGGACAAAGGTACAACGAAAAACCTGATAAAATTGATGTAAATATTTAAAAATTATGGAGAAATAAAAATAATTTTAAATATAAAGGAAAATGAGAAGTATATTGAAATGGATTGATAAAGTTGAGTTCCCCAATACAAAAGAAGAATATTTTAGGTAAAACAGAAAACATTTTAGAAGCAGACACTTTGACATACTTTTAAAATTTTACAAAAAAAAAAAAAAAAAAATTGTGAAATAACTTTTTTCAGTATCCAATCTGTATGTTATAATCCTGATGGCACACGATTAATAGTTGCAGCACGGGATCGAGTTTTGGTTTATGACCCACAAGATGGCACTCTATTGAATACCTTAAAGGCTCATAAAGATGTGGTCAATTGCGTGGCTTATGCCAGAGATGGCAAAAAATTTGCTAGTGGAGCTGCAGATAAAACGGTTATAGTTTGGTCACCACAATTGGAAGGATTACTTAAATATTCGTAAGTTTTAAAATTAAACATATAAAAGAATGTGTTTAAAATTATATACATACTACATACGACTTTATTAATCCTAGTCATGGAGATTCTGTGCAGTGCATGTGTTTTAATCCCATTTCTCATCATTTGGCCTCATGCTCCACATCGGATTTTGCATTCTGGTCTTCAGATCAAAAAGCTGTACAAAAATACAAAATACACTCAAGAGTTAATGCCTGCTGTTGGACTAACGATGGCCAGTACCTCATTTTGGGTTTGGCAAATGGCTCGATTACTATACGTAATAAAAGTGGGGAAGAAAAAGGTCGAATCGATCGCCCTGGAGGTGCGGCAAGTGCTGTGTATGGAGTACAATGCTGTCCAGCAATAGCAGAACCCAATACAGACACTATAGCCGTAACAGATTGGGGTCAAACTTTATCGTTTCACACCTTAAGCGGACAAATGATTGGCAAAGAAAGATCTCTGGGTTTTGATCCATTATGTTTGTCATACCTACCAAATGGAGAATACTGTTTAGTATCAGGTTGCACTGGTAATATTCATTGTTTTACTCGAGAGGGTGTTCGCTTAGGTATTTTAGGTGATACTATTGATACTTCTTGGATTTGGTCGATCGCTGTACACCCGAGCGGACAATCGTATACAATTGGTTGCCAAAATGGTACACTATCGACATATACTATAGCCCTTACTACGGTCCATGCCTTATATCGTGAACGTTATGCATTTCGTGAACACATGTGTGATGTTATCATACAACATTTGATATCAGGTCAAAAAGTACGTATCAAGTGCCGCGATCTAGTACAAAAGATTGCTATATATAGACAAAAATTGGCAGTTCAATTGCCAGAGAGAGTAGTTCTTTATGAATTAAATTCAATAGAGGACCAACAAATGCATTATAAGGTTAAAGAAAAAATACAAAAGAAATTTGATTGCAGTTTGTTGGTGGTCTGTGCAAGTCACATTGTATTGTGTCAAGATCAAAGATTACAGTGTTTGGATTTTAACGGTACCTTGCAAAGAGAATGGTTGATGGATTCGTTTATACGCTATATAAAAGTAATAGGAGGACCTGCTGGTCGAGAAGGTTTAATGGTGGGACTAAAAAATGGAAAGGTATGTTTTAGTTAGTAAAAACAAAAATAATAATTCATTTTACTAGCAGAACAAAAAATATTTAAACAGTACGATAAACATTTAAAAATGTGCTTATGATTTTCTCACCAATCATATTTTAGGTTTATCGCATCTTTTTGGATAATGCCCTGCCTCTGTTGATAACTTCAGCCGTATCGGCTGTTCGTTGCCTGGATGTTAATGCAAATCGAACTAAAATTGCTGTTGTTGATGATGGTGGTCGTCTAGTAGTCAGAGACATTTATAACGATACACTTCTTTATCAGGACACAGGAATAAATTCCGTAACATGGAATACACATTTAGATTCAATGTTGTGTTATACACATACTACAGGTGGCTTGTCCGTTAGAGTGGGCAATTTACCACCAAGAGCTCCGCAACAAATGATAGGTGTAGTAGTGGGTTTATGTGGAGCAACTGCTTTTTGTTTAAGGGGAAATGTTATGCACAATGTACCGTTGGCTTTGGGTGCTACAATGTGGCAATTTATAGAAGCTGGTTTGTTTGAGTAGGTTTTTATTTGCTTGATATTTACACTGAATTATAACTCACCAAACTAATATTTTATTACCATTTAGGGAAGCTTATCAAGTAGCCTGCTTGGGTGTAACTAATGCAGATTGGGAGGGTTTGGCTAAATCTGCATTAGAAGCTCTACATCTTAACAATGCCCGCGATGCTTATGTAAAAATACGAAACTTACCTTGGCTGCAATTAATTGAAGATTTAATAGAGAAACAAAAACGTGGTCAAGTACCTAAAGAGGTTTTACAAGCAGAAATTTGTGCTTATTCTGGCAAGCACAAGGAGGCGGCAAGATTTTTCGAAAAATGTTCTTTAAGTATTAAGGCTCTAGAAATGTACACCGATTTAAGAATGTTTGACTTAGCACAGGAATTCATAAGAGACGGCAGTGCTGAAGAAAAGAAAAATCTTGTACGTAAAAGGGCAGAATGGGCTTACTCCGTAAAGGAACCTAGAGCAGCCGCAGAACTACTGTTAAGTGTAGGAGAACATCAAAAAGCCATTGAAATCGTATCTGAACAAGGATGGGCTGATGTGTAAGCATACAAGAACATAATTTCATTATTAAATGAACAAAAATAATAAATTTTATTTTTTAGTCTTTACGATATTGGCAGACGTTTAAGTCAAAGTGATAAAGAATCTTTGGAATTGGTGGCTTTTAATTTGAAACGTCTAAAAGCTTTACCTCTGGCAGCAGAAGTATTTAAGAAATTGCGCAATGAAGCTGAAGTAGTGCAATTGCATGTTGAAGCTCATGACTGGGCTGAAGCTTTTCGTTTGGCAGCTGATATGCCAGATATACTACCTCAAGTACACTATCAACACGCCCAATGGCTAGCGGAAAGTGATCGATTTATAGAAGCTCACGAGGGTAACAATTTTAAAGCTTAACTGTTTAGTATATTTTTATGTAACCTATCATAACTTTCCAGCTTACTTAAAGGCTGACCGTATTAAAGATGCTAATCGTTTGTTGAAGCATTTAAGCAATTCCGCTATAGAAGAGGAGCGTTTCTTAGATGCCAGTTATTTTTATTGGCTTTTATCTAAACAATACTTGGATATTTATTATGAAAAAGAGTAAGTTTATGTTAAAAAATAAAACAAATTAAAATAATATTAATCAATTTGTTTATTCATAGAGTACAAAATCTTATAGATTTTCATTTGAAGGAATATCATGGTCATCTGCGTATAGCGAAAATATATTATGCTTACAGTGTTATATACAATTATATGAAGGAACCATTTACCACTTATTCTCCAGTTAGTTTATTCAATGTTTCAAGATTTATTCTAAACGAGGTAGAATATAAAGGAGCTCCCAAGGGAGTAAGCATGTTGTAAGTTTAGTTTTTATACATACATTTAGGTAATTTGGACATTTTGTAATAATATTTCTGCTTTAGTGCTGTTTTATTTACATTGGCAAAACAGGCCAAATTTCTGCAAGCCAACAAACTTTGTTTGGTGGTCAACAAGAGATTACAATCCCTTAAACCTCCTGCCGGAGTACAGGAACAAATTGATGTATGCATAATTATATTTAAAGTAAAAAATGATTATCGTTTGGTGATGATAATAATTATTTATTTATTCAGCATAGTAATACAAAGCCTTTAAGGCCAAAATATAAATATGTATTACATAGTAATAATCCTGAGTTTTAAATATAGCTTACTAAGTATACAAAATAGCCTTAAAAACTTATTTTGATTTCAGATAAATTACTTAAATAGTAAAGCCTGCAAAAGTGGTTTTAATGATCCTGAAGAGTTATTGCCTTTATGTTACAAATGTTCCAATTATAGTCAGCATTTAAATGGAAATTCTTGTCCAACCTGCCGACAGGATTATATATTTTCATTTATATCATTTGGTATTTACAAACTAAAAAGTACAAATTAATTTTTTCACATTAAATAAATTTGAAATACTTTTTTCTAGAAATATTACCATTAGTACAATTTTATCCGGAGATGGATATTACGGATAGTGAAGCGGAAAGATTGCTATTGGCTCCACCAAAAACAAATGAAGATCTGGATCCTTTTAATGAGGTTAGTAAGATGAGCTATGCAGACGACGGTATTTTACTTATACACAATGTTTTTTTTTACAATTAGGATACTGCAAGTGCCTTGCCTTTGAGTTTAGATCGTATTGCTTTACGTTCTATAGATCCAACTCATGTATTAATTTTAAAACGTCGTTCTAAGGCAAATAGTAAATTTATATTTTACCGTAATATATTACCGGACCTACAAGTTACATATTGTCCCGAGTGTTTATTGGTCAGTATTAACTCATATTTTTAAATGAATTTTAAAATAAAGTATGACTTTTTATTTTGCTAGGTTTTTTATGCAGAAGATTTTGAGTTGCAAGTTTTACAAAAAGGTTTCTGTCCATTTTGTCGCACTTCTACGGGAAAACTATTTGAAGATTATTAAATTTTTTAGCTTCATTTTATATTTATTTTTATTTATTTTTTATGAATTTTAATTAAGACCAAGTTTCTTCTTGATATCTTTTTGTCTTTATTAATTGCTCTATTAAGGCTTCATCATTATCTACAACTTTTGTAAATGCTTCTTTAACAGATTTTGGCATATTTTTCGAAGAGCCCGACACTAAAATATATGCCCGCTTTTCTTTAATTAATACCTTTAAATCATTGGCATTTTGTTCTATTAAATGCTGGACATATATTTTATTCTCCTGGTCTCTGGAAAAAGCACAAAAAAGGCAAATAAATTTTTCTTTTTGCCATTTTTCTAAATCACTTTGAAAATGGAAATCTTTGCCTTTATTACGACAACCGAAAAATACGAACACCTTGGGTTCGAAACTTATATTTGTTAGTTTGTTTATATAATAACTTTGTATTATGCTACGAAATGTTGCTATGCCTGTGCCAGGTCCCACTACAATCAGCGGCGTTGAAATATCTTTAGGGAGCTTCATTGTACCCGATTTTATGCAGCCATATATTTGTGTGCCTGGTTTAAGATTCTTAAGCCAATTCGAACATAAACCTAATCTAGGTACAGAAAGTTTAGTTTTATATTCCACTACAGCTACAAGCAAATCCAGTTGATTTGATTCTTTGCAACTGGCAATTGAGAAACTTCTGGGTTGTACGAATGTAAAAAGTTCTATTAAAATATTCAAAGTCAATTTGGAGGAAGCATGTCGGAAATCTTGTAATACTTCCAATATAGTTCTGCGTGGTCTATTTATGTAATTAATAAGATCATCAAGACCTTCTGCTGTGGTAAACTCTAATAATTTTTCCTTTTCCAATTCATCTTCACAGTTTAAAGCCAATACTGCGAAGGCTCTTTGTCGTGGACGAAAACTTAGATCCCACAAATATGTTGCCATTTGTCTAACCGTCACTGGTTTACTATAACATTTAGGTAAGGGCATATCGTCATGTAGGCTACACACCTCCACCAAAGTATCAGGACCAAAATCTAATTTATGTTCCTCAGCCCATAAAAAGAAATCTTCAACTTGTTTTGGTGAATTATGAGGTTGTACTTGTAAAATATCTCCCGGTGACCAATTTGTACTATCGGAAGTGGTTAATTCTAGTAATCGAACATCTTGAAAGTGTGAAGTATCTGTGGTGCGTGTATTGCTTTTGATAGTAAATATTTCGGGCACATCTTTACCGGGCCAAAGAAGTTGCAAGTCATTATGAGTTACAGTGTTTTCAGATTTAGCATCATTTATTTGTTTACAATGCCATCTAAAAACTGATGAATCATCCTGTATAACACTTGGTTTTATACCCATATTTTGCTCCAGTTGACACCAAAGTTGGTTCATCCATATCAAAGCTATAGCACTTAAGCCATGATCATGCTGGTCATCACATAAACCCAAAGGGATAATTGGATTTGCGCCAAGTTGTTGTAGACGTCTATTCAATTTTTTAGCTGCATAATTGAATTTGGCATAGCTGGAATCCCCCAGTCCCAAACAGGCATAATACATATTCTCTAATGAATTTGAGGGTAAACTTTTTCGCAGTAAAAACTTCCAAGAATTGCGCATATTATCAGGTTCATCACCATCACCGGTAGTGGCCACTACAAATAACACCAAAGTTTGTTCAACAAGTTTGTGTATGGGAAATTCATCCATAGGCAAGACAGGTCCTTGGAAACCATATTTCTTTGAGGAACGCCACAATTGTTCAGCCAAATCTTGTGCTGTGCCAGTTTGACTACCATATAAAATTAATAAATTCATATCTTTATTTATTTACAATGTATTTCTTAAAAAAAAAATCGATAAAATTATAAAAAAAAGCATGTTATTTGTGCGACAGTGTTGCCGATTTATATGTAATTATTAAAAATTGAGAAAATTAAATACATCTGGGGTAATTTTTGAATAAATCAAAAATTAACATCAAAAAATACTATGGGTGCCTAGAAGAAAAAATCACAACATCAACAAACCTTCGAATTTTATATGTGATCAATAATGTTTTCCGAATTTAAGAACTTTGAATTTCGGTCATAGATATCGAAAATCGTTTCGAGTACATATATATTTTCAAAAGAAATTTTAAAACTGAGAATATATTATTTAATGATCATAGTACGTAAAGAAAATAAATCGAAATAATTTTATCGAAAATTTTAATTCTTTAAGTTGAAGTATTTGTTTTATTTTTATTTCAACTATTGTGGTGATCTTGATTTGTTCCTTACTTTAATTTGTTTATTTATTTTATTTATTTGCTAATTTACAATTGTATAATTTCAAAGCTTTTATTGTCTAATAAGAACTATAAACTACGGCAACACTTACATTATATTATTTCTAATCCAAAGAAAAAATTTGAGTTTGGCAATACTGTGCTTTGCTTTTCAATGTGCTTGAAATTTGAAGTTAAAACAGCTGTTTGATATTTTAATTATTTTCCGTTTTTTTCATCACCGAAGCAAAGAAACAAGCCGATTAAAAAATATCGGCGGCGTCTTAGGGGCAGAAATTTTCGGCTACAAGCCAAACCTTTTATTCAAAGAAATAATATATATATTTTTTTAATTTTGTTGCGATGAACCGATGAATTTGTTGTTTTTTTTTTTTATTGGTGGGTATTGAAAACGATGCTAATGAGTTTTTCCTTGGGCTTGCAGGTCGTTGTTTGCGGTATTTATTTTTTTTACATTTTTTAATTTTGGTGGTTTGTTTATATTTTTTTGGTACGTAGTCTTCTTCGTCAATGCATGCATCGTCAGCTGTGTAAATGTCAATCGATGTGATAGGCTGGTAGTTGTAAAAGATTTTTAGCGTAATATTGCTTACCCCAAGTTTATAATTGAAATTAACGCTGATATAAAATGTAAGATAACGCCGGCAGACGAGAGTAACAATTTTGTTTATATTATGTTAAATCTTACCTAGTGTCTACATTAGGCAAATTTTTATCAAAACAAACGTCAAAATCAGTGCGAAATATACCATAGTTAAAGAGCTGATTATTATTTTGGTTGTTACAATTGTCAAACTGCATATATAAAAAACCGTAATGAATACGACATATTGTTGTTTTTTTGCAACTGTTGCCACCTTCCACTAATTCGCGTTAAGTTTGACGTTTGTCTTAATAAAAAAACCTCTAATGTAGACACTCTGTTAAATAAGGGTGTACATGTATTCTAATAAATACTATATGTTTTTAAATGTGAAATAACCATTAAAACAAAACATTTTTACAAAACACTTTGTTTTTTAATAAATTTCCGAAATACACATGCACGCACACTTACAAACTTTTGTATTCGTGTATTTTTTTGACAACTCATCTTATAAAATTGTTGTGAAGAGAAATCTCATCACAACAATCTCATAATACATCTTATAATAATAATATTTGTATCCAAACGTGAAACAATTCTCCCAGAGAGAAAATTTTACACTCTGAGAGAAAAATCTTACATATTATGTTATGTGTAGATGGTCTGTGATGATATTGTAGGAATGTTGCCATATCATTGGAACATGTTTTATTTAATCTAGTGTCTACATTAGACAAATTTTTATCAAAACAAACGTCAAAATCAGTGCAAATGTATACAAGGTAACCTTAGTTAAACAGCTGATTATTATTTTGGTTGTTACAGTTGTCAAACTGCATATATAAAAAAAGCAATAATGAATACGCCATATTGTTGTCTTTGTGCAACTATTGCCACCTTCCACAAATTCGCGTTAAGTTTGATGTTTGTCTTGATAAAAAAAAATCTCTAATGTAGACACTATGTAACCTGAAGGAAGATAAATCTCTCTTGTTCTTATCAGCCCGTCTAGACGTAACATAATATGTAAGATTTTTATGTCAGAGAGTTTCAAATTCGCTCTCTGAGAGAATTATATCACGTGTAGATTCAAATATTAGTATTATAAGATGTATTATGAGACTGTTGTGATGAGATTTCTCTACACAACCATCTTATAAGAAGAACTGTCAAAAAAAAAACACATATACGAAAGTTTGTTTTTGTGTGTGTGCATGTGTATTTTGGAAATTACTGAATAACAATGTTTTTTATTGTAAAATTGTTTCCTTTTAGTGTTTGTTTTACATGTTCAAAACATATTTATAAAAATTGTGCTAAAAAAGTGCGAATTGCTTAAATAAAAAGGACATGTTTATTCTGTGACTGATTGAAAATAATGTTATATGTTATAGGATTTATTAGAGTACGTGTACCCCTTATTTAAGATTTAACATAATATAAAAAAAACGGTTACTCTCCTATGCCGGCGTTATCTCACATATTATATCAGCGTTAATCTCAGTTGTAGACCTGGGGTATGCTATTGTTATAGTTCAAGTATGAATTATGTTTCAAGGCCAAAAGAGAACGGTTATTGACCCCAAATATGTCTTCGAAACCATTTGATTGTGTGGGCATAATCACCGGTAGGTGCTTTTTACGTATAAGTTTTGTTATTGTGTGTCCGTTAAAAATGTTTAGCTTGTGTAAACAAGGAAGAAAGAAAACGACAGACAAACAATCTTCTTAAAATTCAATAAGTGCTATTTTAAATAAGTAATAAAAATTATTCCAGAAAAAACACCTGGCGTACAAGAAAAAATTAAGATACATTGCGAGCGAGTAAGAGATAGTGGATGCAATTTATAAATCCAGAAAGAGGGGAGAAATCGTTATCCTCCTAATAATAGATAGTGGCATCCTAGCGATCAAAAACTGCTACCCCTATGCCACTTTATCCCCATTACGAACCCTATCACGTTATTCTTCTCGTTCGTGTAGCATGTGGCTTTCAAACCATTTCAGTCTACTACTCTGAAGCCCTTCACAAAAACAGAGTATTTGTACTACTGCATCTAGCTCCTCCACATCGTCACACTTTCTACAAAATTCTGGCGTGCCAATGTCCCACTTACTAGTCATATTCGTCATTGCGAAGTAACCAGTAATCATACCCAACATGACCCTTAGATTCACACGACTCATGTCCAGAAGATGTTTCGAATCTGCTAGTTTAAGACTAGTCCATAACGCTCTAGTTACCTTGCAGTCCGTTCTATTCCTCTATGCATGATTCGTTGTTCCTAAGGTGGATTCCCTTATGACCATGAAATATGATCCAATTGGAATCCTAACCGATACCTCCACAAAAGACCTGTCCAGTTCCGAGCCTTTGCGAGCTAGTTAATTGGCTATTAATTATTAACGAGAATGTCGCAGTGACCAGGAACCCAACAGAGTCTTATCCTTTAAGCATCCATTAGCCTTATCAATATCTTTCAACACTTAAGCACTAATCTGTACCTAACACAATGACTTGTCATTGCCAGTGGTGCTTCCTGACTATCCACATAGATAGTTACCACAGAGTACCTTTTAACGTTTTCCTCCAATAATCCTAAGGCCTTTTAAATGCCTAGAATATTTGCCTGAAAAACGCTGCAACTATCAGACAATCTAAAAGACCGTCTGATATCCGTTCTGATCCTGTGCCTACTTCCATCTTCGAGCTATCTGTGAAGATAGCACAACCTCTATGGAGCTTCTCTGCTCCTGCCCAGAGGTTCAGTAACGGGAGTAGCTCCGAAGTCAATTATGTCCGACCATCAAATTCGACTTCGACTAAATAAGCTTCTTACAGCCATTCCCCTCACGAAGGTGTAGAATGGTGTACAGTGCTGTCTGAGACGTTCTTCTCACGGCACCTGTAAATCCAACTGAAGCACATCTCAGAATTTTAGAAAGAAGGTTGCTATAAGTTCCTTTCCTTAATGCCTCCCACCAGACCGAACATCCATAAGTGAAAATAGGCCTCACAACCGACGTGTATATTCAGTATACAACTGTCGGCTTGAGACCCCAGTTCTTCCCTATAGAGTTCCTGCATTGTAGCGTATAGTGGCCCTTTCCTGAGTATTTCTCCTCCAAGACAATTTACTGTCCAAGTCAACATCCAGATACTTGGCCTCCCTCGACAATTTGAGTTCTATCCCATTCAATATTGGTAGACTAAATGCCTCAACCTTATAACTCCTGGTAAACATAACTAGTTCAACTAGTTCAACACAATTGTTGGCCCAAAGGACAGTTCTTGCAGACCTGAATGCATGACTTCCTTGATCGTACCCGAGACCATCATTATTACGTCGTCTGCGTAGACTACGATTTTCTGTCCCATGGCATCGAATTGTCTCAAAATGACATTCACTGCCAAGAGCCACAATAATGGAGAGAGAACTCCCCTTGCGGTGTGCCCCTTGTCACGAGCTTCCTTATGCAAGTGCTTCCCATGTTCGATTTGATAACCCTGCTGCTTAGCATCAGGGTAATCCACGAACTTACCCTTAAAATAGGCATGTTGAGCTTCGCTGATGACCTGAGTTCCCATACTTCTAAGATATATATTGATCATTCTTCCTATTGTTTTAAGTAGAAAAGACAATAGGCTGATCAGTCTATAGTCCTTGGGTTTCGATTGAGACGTCTTACCCGATTTGGATATGAAAATGACCCTTACCTCTCTCCACCACCTAGGAATATATCTCACCTTGAGACATACCCAGAATACCTACACGAGTAGTGCGATGGACATATCATTGACGTTCTATAGCATGGCCGGAAAAATGCCATCCGGGCCCGGTGACTTGTATGGTCCAAATGAGTTTACCGTCCATCTCCAGTAATCATAACCTCTATCGTATCATATGACGCTTGTCTGATCTGGACTGTAGGTTATCGCTCACACTACCTGCATACCATTCTTATTAGATCAAATTTTGGTATTATTAGATAAGAATAAAATAGAAAATGGATCGTTCAATAGAATATAATTAAAAACCCGTTCAAAAATAAAAAATAAAATAATTTTTGATTTTTGTAAACCATCCTCATAAAGCTAATTTAGGAAAGAGTAATAAAAGATTTCGTGTCAGATATAAATAGTACTCCAAGCCTGCTTTTTATTGGTAGTTCGTCTTTTCTGTTTCATATAGTCTTAAGTATATGTTATTTCTAAAATATTTCATATATGCCTATAATTTCAACAAATAGATATCAATTAGTGTGCAGTTATCTATGGAGTAAAAATATTTGATAATTTTAGCGAAAAAGTATGGATTACAAGCAAATGTTATTTTACGGACTTGGTAGAAATTACAAGCATTAATAGCATTAATAGTATATATATATATATATATATATATATATATATATATATACTATTAATGCTTGTAATTTCTACCAAGTCCGTAAAATAACATTAATAGTGAATATTAATAGTATATATATATATATATATATATATATATATACTATTAATGCTTGTAATTTCTACCAAGTCCGTAAAATAACATTTGCTTGTAATCCATACTTTTTCGCTAAAATTATCAAATATTTTTACTCCATAGATAACTGCACACTAATTGATATCTATTTGTTGAAATTATAGGCATATATGAAATATTTTAGAAATAACTTTTTGGTTTTCGATAATGGCAACTACTTTTTAAAGTAGTTTCTTGGTAATGAGGCGTCATTATTTCTTGCCTACTCTAAATTACATAAATAAGTACTCAATTGTATAATAGCACAGTAATATTGCAATCACGTAGATGAGTTGGCTAGATCGTTGGATTAACAACCAGAAGGTTGTTGGTTCAAACCCATTATGATGCTGTTCATTTTTATTTTTAACGAAATGTCTAAAAATATATTTTATACCAAAAAAAGTTTTTGTCACTTAGAAAATTAAGTGCGAGGTGGTGTACTGAGTAAGACGTTAGTCATTAAAAACGAATGGCTAACTTATGTCCAAGTTCAAATCTCAATGAGGGCAAAATTTTTTTGTTTTTTTATTTTTATATTCGATTAAGTAATTTTTTTGAGTACCCCTAACTACATGAATTTGTGGACAACTCGAACAAAAACAACTAGTTATTCAGGAAAAAAATAAGTAGTTTATTTTTGTCTCCAATTATACCTTCTAGCTTACCAGGAAAACAAATTTTTTACTGGATGGGTATTGATATTATCTATCTCCCTTTATATAAACGGAAATAGAGTAAATAAAAAGGAAATTAGCGGATATAGTTAGTTATAATTCTTTTTGCTTATTTAACAATACATAATATAAGAAAAGAAATTTTGTCTTTATTGTTTTTGTGTAAAATTTGTAGTGTGTAGTAGTAATTTTTAAGATGTAATAAATATGTTTACAACGGGATTTTAAAAGAAAATTTGTTACGGACCGCTTGGCTGGCAAGGTTTCCCACTAGCTCTTTGCATGTTTATCTCTAGGAAGGTTCCAACCCTTCCTCACCAGCCTCGTGTTCGCACACTAAAGTTTGAACAAAATACAAAAACTAACCGGACTCTAGGTAGGTAGGTAGGTAGAGAAGGGTTGCACAGTACTCAGAAGAGTGCTCGGAGACCTAGAGGTCCATTGTGAGTCCCTTCGTAGATAATATAGAGAGAAATTGTAGAAATTATAGGGAAGACCAGGAAAGGAAAATAATAGAGAAAAGCTGAGACCAAGAAAAATATAGAAAATAATAGAAAAAACCCGGAAAGGAAAAGTACTACCGCCCTACATCGTTCGCTCTAAGCCAACGACCCTCTCTTAGCCAGCCTCTTCCCATGACGAATCCTATCAATCTAACGAGATCAATCCTCGATATACTGTCCAATTCGTCCACGAATCGACTGCCTAATCATTTCTGTCTACTTAGTTGTAGACATGGACAGTGACATATGTATGTCTCTAGCTCCTCATTATCTTCGCACATCCTGCAAAGACCGGAGGAACCTATATCCCAATTTCCTGTCATTCCCCCTATGGGACAATGACCTGTCAGAATACTTATCATAGTCTTCAGATTTTCCCTTTTCATGCTTAAAAGTAGATTTGAATCTGCTTTATCAAGTTTGGGTCATAGGACCCTTGATAATCTGCAGTCCGTTCTACGTTTCCATGCATGATTGGTTCTATCCCGAATCCACTCCCTAATTAACCTGAAGTAAAAGCCCAGAGGAGGTCTCACACCACTTTCACTTGCAGTCCTATCCAAAGCTGAGCCGTTCCTAACTAATTCGTCAGCTACCTCATTGCCATTTATCTCGCAATGACCCGGTACCCAGCAGAGTCTGATATGATAATTTCCCATCAATCTCCTAAGAGCCTTCTTACAGTAACTAGCCTAGACTTGACAAAATGTCCTTTCAAGGCCTTCAGCGCCGCCTGGCTATCTACATACAGAGTTACCTCTGTATTCACCTCAATGTTCCCTGCAATCAATTCTGTGGCCCTAAGAATACGTAGAATTTCCGCCTGGAACACACTACAACTATCCGGGAGTCTATACGTTTTCCTAATATTTTTCTCAACTAGATACACACCTGCACCAGTGCCTGTATCCATTTTGGATCCATAAGTGAATACCGATACTCCACTGAATAATTTCTCCCTACCTGACCATTGGTTTCTACTCGGGATAATCAGTATAGGATTTTCCCCGAAATCGACCTCCGTGCACATATAGTCCGTGGATCCAGAGGGAACCAGGGCAAGTGCACCGAGATTAACCTCGTTTAAAAGTTTGGAATGTCCTATTCTGATTGATCCTGTGAGTCCTAGTTCACTAAGTCTAAGCAGGCTTCTTGCAGCCATTCCCATCACGAACTCCTTAATGGGTAGGAGAAGCAGAATGACGTCAAGTGCCGCCTGAGGTGTGCTTCTTACAGCACTTGTTATGCCAATCGAGACCTTTTTCAAGCCTCTCCTGAGTGTTTCTCTTCCAAGATAATTTACTATCAAGAAACACACCAAGATATTTTGCTTCCTTTGCTAGTCTTATTTCAGTTCCCTCTAGTACCGGTAGCCTAAACTGCTCAATCCTGTATCTTCTGGTGAAAAGAACTAGCTCTGTTTTCTCCGGGTTGACCCCTAAACCCATACTAGTGGCCCATGAGGACAGTTCGTTAAGTTCATACTGCATGACGTCGCTGATCGTGGAAAGAAATTTACCTGTGATCAGTATAACAACGTCATCAGCAAAGGCAACGATTTTCCGCCCTCTTGCGTCAAATTGTCTTAGAATGACATTAACGGCTAAGAGCCATAGCAAGGGCGAGAGAACTCCTCATTGCGGAGTCCCTCTAGTCACTATCTTAATTATGCATTCATCGCCCAAGTTCGAATTAATTATTCGGCTATTCAGCATCAAAATAATCCATTCGATTAGGAAGTTTTGAATGCATAATGATTCTATTGATTCTCTAATAGCCTCAATCTTAATGTTATTAAAAGCTCCTTCTATATCAAGGAACGCTGCCAATGTATACTCCTTATACTGTAGGCCGCGTTCAATGTAACTCACCACATCATGTAGCGCACTCTCAATAGATTTACCCTTTAGATAAGCGTGCTGAGCCCCACTGATGATACCTAAGGCAGGTAAGGCCTTACCTGCCTTAGGTATGAAAATTACCTTAACCTCTCTCTAATTCCTTGGAATATATCTCCTGATAAGACACACACTAAAAAGCTCAGTGAGAAGTGTTAATGCCGTGTCACTGATGTTCTGCAGCATGGATGGAAAAACACCGTCTGGACCAGGTGACTTGTAAGGTTCAAAGTTGTTCACCGCCCATGCTACTTTATCCATCGAGACTATGTCACCGACTACTTCACTAAGTTCCCTATCAGATACACATTCTGAGAATCCCAAAATTCGATCTGCCTGTGCATCTGCCTCTAAGTTCCTACATCCTGGAAAATTAGTTTCCATAAGTAAACCCAGAGTCTCAGAGCAAGACTCCGTCCATGAGTTATCCGCACGCTGAATATATCCAGGAGCACTAGGATCCTTGGATAAAATTCGCCTGAGTCTGGATAACTCATTAACAGAATCGATGGACTCACAGTAGTTCATCCATGAGTCCCTCTTTGCCCTCTTAATGTCTGCCTTATACCTATTAAAACTTTCCCTGTAGCTGTTCCAATCCTCACACTTGCGTGTCAGTTTCGCCCTATTGAACAGCTTCCTGACGGTTGACCTTTGGTTCCTAAGTTCCTTGGTCCACCATTTAGGCTGTTCCCTCTTTCCCGGAAATATTACCGGGAACTATTCCTAACTTTCCCCGTGAAGTCCTCCACTAAACACTCAACTCCCTCTGATGATAATTGCCATCCTGGAGCGGCGTTTAGTTCCCTATCCAAAATGGCCCTAAAGGAGTTCCAGTCGGTTCTCGTTTCACGACCGTTAGGTCTCCATTGCTGAAAGAATGAAAATTTATAAAATTTAACTCATTCCTAGCTAGTATACACGTTCTTACCTTATCCTCAGTGGATGGTACAAAAAGTGTATACACTTAATCCATTGATCCAGGGCTCTTGGATTAAGGCCACATCCACTTTGGAGTCAAAAAGGTTCATCGCTAATTCAATTGAGGCTGCTTCACAGTGATGCAAGTTAATTTGCACCACTTGCAGCCTTGTGGTACTGTCAGATTTCGGATACCGGAACCTGATAGTGCCCAGACCGAAATTACCGATTCCCCCCAAAGACTCCAATTTCTTGAGAGACTCCTGGTCTATAGCAAACCTGAAGTCCCTTCCGAGGTTCTCTTTAGAAGTCAGAGAAGCTAACAACATCCACTGACTTGTATCCAGGCCCTCGTTCTGGTTGACCAACACTGTCAGTATAGTTTCCACCGGTTTTATGGGTGGTGGAATCCACACTGTCACTACTGGTCTCAGGGGCAACTCAGATGCGAGTATCACATCCAGTTTCGCCTTTGGACAAAGGCTGCTACACTTGGCAATCGTGGCCTTGAGAAAGTCAAGCGATTTCTCATTACCACAATTGACAGTCTTGACTCCCTTTGACCAGTCCGCACCTTTGAAGGACACTTCATTCGGCCTTCCCTTCATTAAGGCGATCTCGTCGATGAGCCTATCTTCAATCGACCTCCATACTTCCGTGCTAATCCTCCCATCTGAGTCAGCACGGTCTATGACAGCCGCCTGAAGATATGCCGGCTTCATCGACTCCTTCGCCTTTTTCGAGGTAGAAGGCTTGTCGTCACTAGATCTAACTCTCTTAATGACTTCCTTTTGGGGGCCCTTAAGAGATCCAGTCGGTGTATGACTCGCCTGCTTGGCGGTAAGGACTGGTTGGTCATCGTCAGACCTAGCTCTCTTAACGACCTCCTTACGGTGATCATTAAGAGAGAATTCTTTATCATCTTCTTTTGAAGACCTTTAGGAGAGCTGGGAGTATTGTTTGCCGCACCTTTCTTGCTTGTAGAGGGTTGGTCGTCTCCAGACCTTGCTTCTTTAGTGATTGATTCACTAGAGTTACCGGATGGTTTACGATCAGCCCCCTTCTTGACAATGATAGACAGTTTCCCAGTTTCAACCGATCGTTCCGAAGAAGGTTTATTTGGCCGGCTGCTATTATTGTCCTTATTCTTGGACTTCAGTGCGACCCCTGACACGTTTCCTATACTCTCCCGAGCACATTCCGGAACGGTGTCAAATATCGCATTTAGTCCCTCGGGATAAGACATTCCCAAGATAGCGGAGGTCGAGCCATAGATTTTTTCAAATCTAATTACACTCTTCCTATGCCTCTTGATAAGGTATTTATCCCTACCACTGACTGACGACAGATCCCTCTTGGCCATCTTATTAAGAAAGATCAAGGAGGCTCTGACGCCATTCTTAGCTATTTCTTCTTTTGTTCGGCTGTCGACGACGGCAGTTACACTTGGTTTTACCGCGTCTTGCCGAACTAATTTTGAACCCACCTGTCTACCATCCCGTGCGGATGACACCTCGGATGCTGGAGGATTCTGTTCCTGAGCGTGAACTGAAATCATAGTGATTTCATGTTCCGCATCAGAACCAAGAGAGAGATCCTCCAATTTCTACGTAGTCCCCCCGAGGGAGGTGAGCCCAAGAGGTCGTCTCTTTCGGCAAGTTCACTCAATAACTGTCCCTCCTGAGCAATTATGTCCTCGTGAATTCTTAAAAAGTTAGAGTCAGTGTCAGAAACTCCTACTGAAACTACTTTATTCTTCTCCACATCCTTTATTTTAATATTTTTTTCACTAATTTTGGTCCCACGAAAATGCACGTACTAAGCGTACGCGGACTAGGCTTTTAAAAGGAACCAACCCGTGCCATGGGCGTTGGAGGGGAGCTGTTAGCGATTAGTTTATTTAAGCACTAACTAACCATACAGATACTCGGCATTGCTACCTCTCACCTTGATCTTAAAAGTGCACTTCATTTATTTGGTCCGCGAGAACTTCTATGAGTTTCTAGGTTTAGATGTAATGCATAGGACCCGACTATAGTCAGTACATGGGGATATGTAACCAATGTTAAGTGATCTCCAGTTATTTGACTACAATCGGATCAGAAACCTTACATCCGAACCCCCTATCCGCCACCTGGGGACACGTCCGATGGGAGTAAACAAGTAAAGACTCCACACGGAAACCGGACTCTAAATGACAACTATGCCGCATGAAGAATTTTTGGAGACAGTTGTTCGTCTCTTTTGCCCTCCCAACCTTTTTTAAATTTTCACAATTTTAATATTTTGTATTTATGAATGAAAATACAACACTGTATACAAAAAATCACTATTTTACGTTCCCAACTGGATATATATCAAGTACAAAACACAACACTTTTTTACTACATTACTACATATAGGCAGACATTCAATATGACTGCACAACAGAGGTAAGTACAATTTATTAATTTCTTGTTTTATTTCTATTTCCAGACACATTGGACAACAAAATACATGCAAAAAGGTAATTCTTTGTATATAATTATATAGATATGTTAACTGATATTTTTTTTAAGCGGACAACACAACAAGGATAAGAAGAATGGGACATACCAGCATACACATGTACTTCCAAACGCAGAACAAACAAAAACTGGAAAACAAACAACCTAAAACAATAACAAAATTAAAAAAGATAACAAACAAAACAGAATAGAGGCAACATGAAAATAAGAACGAATTATTCCAACAAACACCTCTACATAGAGAACAAACAATACGACAAACACTTAATGCTACAGTGAAAGAAATAAAATTCTAGCCTGAATTTTGCCCGCCCGCAACTAATTAAAATGTGAGAATAATTAAATTTGAGGAAGGGAATGTGAACTGAAAGATGATAAACGGACGGATGAGGGGTCCGCTGTAGATAAGAAGTGGATACTTCCAGCGCGGCCTTGGTAGCGTAAGGGCGATTGGAGAACACCATCTGTCTCCCTATATCGAGATGTTCCCGGGTAGATCATTATGATAGAATTTTGTTGTGTAAAGTCTCCTCTTGATTTAGTTTGTGATGAGCCTAGGTCCTCAGGGTTGATAATCAATCTCAGGGATGAAGCCGGGAAATTAGAAGATATAATTAGTGTATATCATCGAAACACTAGGCAATAGAATAATAAAGAATAATTGATTTGACAAATAGGCAAACGTAAATTTTCCTCGGTCGTAGCCGTTTTTGCGTTTGGTTCAAAAAGTCAGTTGTACGACGAAAGTTTAAATCAATGGTTAACTAAGAAAATTTTACGAATAGTTCAGACGATGATCTCAGCAAATGGAATAAAGTTCATTCTAAATGTCAGGCCATCTTCGTGTTTTGTTTTTATTTTCCGTTTGAAGTTTCATTCGCAGAGCAGTTATTATATGAATCAACAGCCGTTTTACTTAAGAGCCAGAAATCTGTTGTGCCAATAAATATTGTATACTGGCCTCTAGTTATTTGAATTCATAATTAATATTAGAGCAGGAATGAAACTGTTTGTTTTTTGTATTAGTTGAAGTTTTGTCTGGGAATCTTCGAATAGCTCTATACGAGAATCTAAAAATAGTTGAACCGCCGAATCCTCCAGTATTTTACAATCCCTTATTATTATTGTTATTTTGGTGTTGTGTTTTGCACATTTTACTTATTATTTTACAGTAGTATTGTGTTTTAAATTATTATACAATAATAATTTAAAATGACATTATTCATATAATTTTTTTATTAATTTAATTTTTGTTTAGAACTTAACTTATTTTTATTTTTTTATCATATTTATTCATTATTTAAACATTTTTTATATTAAAATTTAGTTTTAGATTAGGTAATTATAAATAATTGTTTAGAATTTTCATTTATATTATCATGTTAATATAGATTAGCGTATATATACGAAAAACTTTTTAGAAAATGAATAGGTCACAAATGTCTTCTGAAAATACTAACTTTAGAGATTTGTTAGGGACAATAAACACAAGGTCAACTCTGACCAAGGCCCTTCTATCAGTGATCCAGAAGTAAGAGATTTTGAAGTCAATGAAACTTTGAGTATGCAGAGCTCATTGAAGGAAAGAGTGAAAAAATGGTACAGGATGTTAAAATCTGTAGGAGAATTGACAAAAATAGTTAAGGAAATGTCTGTTAGAGGTCGAAGTGAAAATTCTGTTGATACGCAACAATCCATGAATAATCTTGTTAGGGAATTTGAATAGAGCGACCGCTTTTACTACAGATAATGTGTTTAACTTCTATAGCCAACCAATGGGTTTAGTGAATGATCCTCGTTAAATGGAAAATAGTGCGAATATCATGCCAATAGGTAATGGAGTTCTAAATGGGAATAGTGCTATAAATACTGATCCAATGGTGGATAATAGGGCTACTCCTGGTAGTCGTTCTGCATCGGATAATACAAATAGCAATGTTGAGATAATTAATATATGTGTTGATAAATGAGGAAAAGTATTCGATGGCAATAATTCCCATATGAGTATTGAGGATTTTATATTCAAGGTAGAATATCTTCAAGCTCAATATGACATTTACTAGTCTCTGCAGCAGCGAAAGATTTGTACTGGCTTTTGATCAGAACGCATGGTTGAGTTTATTAGGAAAAAATGTAGGGAATTAATAGAAGAGTTAGATATGATTGGGATTATTTCTACCCCAATATTCAACGAAGTGAAGTCTGCAAGTGGTCAACAGCATAGAGTATTGGGTAAAGTAAATGCAACAATTATGTACAAAGTTCATAAGAACAACATACTTCTATACCTTTGCCAGACCTGGGACAATCCTTGTATTTAGGAATAGATTTTTGGCAAATGTATGGGTTAGCGCCAGATGTAATCGGGGTAGATGAATTGAAAATGGATAAGGTCATAGAGGATTGTGTGAATCTAAGGACTGAAAATAAAATAGGCATGCATGAGTTAAGTAATGATCGGAAACAAAGATTAAATGAAGCGATAGGATAGTTTGATACTTTTGAGGCTATTAAGTTGATAGATGACGCATAACTCATGAAGCATCGCTACTACCCGATTTCTCCAGCGGTGCAAGAGATTACGTATAGGGAAATCGATAATATTTTAAAGTTGAATGTGATAGAACTTAGCGTTAGTCCGTGGAGTAATAGGATAACAATAGTGGAAAGAACAGATTTTGCCTCGATGATCGCAAACTAAATCAGAGTTTTATTTACCTAGACGACGATTTTGATAAGCATTTGCTATTATTAAAGGATGTAGCTGAGAAGGGCAAACTTGACAATAGGTATAACGAAATCCCAGTTTTGCTTTAAGCAACTTAAATACTTGGGTTTTATAATTGAAAATCGCATGTTAAAGACAGATCCAGAAAAAATCAAGGCAATAATGAAAATGAAAGTGCCGAGATCCATAAGGCGATTTATAAAGAACTTTTCAGTTATTGCAGCTCCATTAACGAACACACTGAAAAAGAAGTAACAAATTCGAAATAACTCCTGAGGCAATCAAGACTTTTGCAAATTTAAAAAAATCGTTAACTTCAGCTCCAGTTCTTCATCATGCCGATTTTAGAAGAGATTCTTTATTCAATGTGATGCTTGCGATTATGGAATTGGTGCGGTGCTGTATCAAAAACTGAAGAGAAAGAGAATCATCCCGTTGCATTTTATTCTTAAAAACTAAATGGCTGCCAGAGAAGTTATACAGTGAGATTTCTAGACTAAATAGTCGAAGATTGTATGGTATATAAAAAGACCACATTTTATCAATACAAGGATTATTTGCAGGGGAAATTATGGATCCCTGCAACAGTTACTCAAACTCGAATAGAAAATGCACATTTTACTCCAACAAATGTACATGGAGGAGTTACAAAAACTCTGGAAAGATTGAAAAGATTCTACTATATGGCTTTCCAAGTGAAACAATTTGCATCAAACTGCCAAATCTGCAAAGAAACAAAGCCCAGCAATGTGAATCTTAGGCCTGAAATTGAACAACAGGTTATAACTGAAAGCCTATTTCAAAAATTATATGTAGATTTCATGGGTAAATATCCTCGTTCCAAAAAAGGCAATTGCTATGTATTTATAGTAGTTGATCATTTCACCAAATTTACTTTTCTTAAAGCCATGAAGGAAGCGATAACAGCAAACGTGATAAACTTTTTATTCAAAGAAATATTTCATGAATTCGGAGTTCCAGAAGTGATATATTATGGATATATAATGGTAATTAATTTGTAGCGAAAAGTTTCGAAAATTTAATGAATATTTACAATATACATCATATGAAAACTGCAGTGTATTCACCGTAAAGTATTGCTAATGAATTTGTAGGAAATTTTAAAAATGTAGGAGCGTAAAAGCAATAATTATGAATTGGGTAAACCAATAGACATTTATAATTTGAAAGATATTAAAATATAATCATTAATAAACCACATTTTGGGAAAATGCCATTTTAAGATTAGTATACAGAAATCTGTAACAGGTTAATGTCAGTGACCTATTTTAATTTATGAATTCCATGGTAAATGTAAGTAGTATTGTCCCTACGGAGTCTTTATTTGTTTACTCCCATTGGACGCATTTCCATTCATGTACGGTGCTGAAGCCCTCTCCCTTAGCTACCATGAATGCATCCATCACGCCAGGTCTTGGAAACGGCTAGGTTGTTTGGACTGGACGCGGTGCAATTGATGCAATCTAATTGGTGATCCTGCTAACATGAATACATTCTCTTGCACTGAGTACGGTCTTTGTGCCATACGTTTCTTGTTTAGTTAGTGCGAAATGAAGCTAATCGAGAACAGCTCGAGAACAGAAGGAAAAAGATTTGTAAATATATTTGATTTAAGGAATAAAAGGACGAGGGAAAAATGGACGATAGGTATTTAGTTAAGGAAGAGGAAAGTATGGACGTTGACGTAGGTGTAAGGGATAGGGACGGGCTAGGGAAAGAGAAGGACGACGTCTTGAAAAGGGGCTGCATGAGGATGTGGACGACGAATCGGACTTGATGAGACTGCATAACGACATTCTCATGTAGCACGGACAAATACTGACCCAACTGACGGAAGAGGACAGTCTGCTGGAGCTTCAACCACTGCGGCGACACTCGGTAAGGAGCAGGATAGCTCGATGGGGGCATCAGACATGTCCAGGCATTTGGCCAAAACATTTGTTCGACAGGCAGCGGAAGAGCATCTATCGGATGAAAAAGCCGTAAACGACAGCCGAACGAAGCTTGCAAAAGCTAAAAACGGCGTTAGGACCTCCACAGCCGCACTAAATAAGTTGGCTAAGAAGGACCCATCGCTCACGGACGGGATAGGCATACTCGCAGGAAACACCGAAAGAGCATATACAGGTTCGAACGAAGCTATGGCTCCATCGATGATATCTTGGGAATGTCTTATCCCGAAGTTTTTAAAGTTGAGGTAGACGAAGGGCCGGTAATTGCTCGGAAAGGCAAAGAGTCCGTGCTTACCAGTAATTTAGAACCACAAGTCACTGTTTGCAAGCAAGTAGGTGCTCACAAGCCATCCTGCGGTCTTGCGTGTTCCCGCAAGGGAACGGACAAGCCAGATAGGTCTGGTAGAGAGGCAATTCAAATTAGAAAAGGAGTAGAGACGGTAGCGCAAACTCTTGCGGGCGTCTTTAAGGATTCTCAAACGAGATCCATTAAAGGAGCTTTTAAAGGCCCTGCTATAGGAGTCATAAAGCGCCAAGTAGCTCACTTAAAAGCTCTCATAAGGGAGTAGTAAAGCGTAGTAGCATCTGGTAATGATCAACCTTCAACGTCCAACAAAGCGAAGGATTCGTCGAAGTCGGGCATTCTTCAAGCAACAGTCATTGACCGTGCTGATTCAGATGGGAGAATCAGTAGGGAAATGTGGCGACTGATTGAAGATAGGCTTATGGACGAAATCGTCCAGACAAGGCACAGACCGGGTGGAATAGCCTTCATGGGTGCAGACTGGACAAAGGCTGTCAAAACTGTTGATTGCGGTAATAAAGGAACCTTTGAGTTCCTGAAGGTCGCGATTAGCAGGTGTGGCTGCCTCTGTCCGATTGCGCAACTGGAGGTTATACCAGCGTCGGAATTGCCATTGCGATCCATAGTCACGGTGTGGATTCCATCACCCATTAAGTCGGTGGAAGTCATACTGGAAATATTGGAGAGGAATAATATGGGAATCAATACAAATCAATGGAAGCTTGTCTCCTATTTGACTAGGAAAAACATTTCCGATTCGCAGTAGATCGCGAATATCTGGGGAAATTGGACTCATTGGGGGGTTGTTACGTTCGGGCTTGGCTATGACAAAGCCAAAGAGGTTGCGGATGGTGCAGATAAATCTGCATCATTATGAAGCGGCCTCGATCGAATTAACAATCTACCTCAGTGAGACCAATGTGGACGTAGCCCTAATCCAAAACCAGGACATGTGTATATAGTGAGGAATGAACTTAAGTTGATTCTTCTTTATTCTTTCAGTTATGGTGACCTAACGGTCGTTCAAGGTGAGGTAGAAAAAGGTAGAAAGCTGGTTTTGGCCTCGATGTGCATATCTTATGAGGCTACGGAGGCACCGGATGACAGGGTGTGGGCCTTAGCCGAGTACACAAGGCGGAATGCAGTACGTCTACTGCTCTTTTGTGATGCCAATGCACACCATAGTCAATGGTGTAGCAGGGATATTAATAAGAGAGGTGAGTCAATTTTTGATTTCATTATAGCGAATGGTCTTTTAATCTGTAATAGGGAAATTACCCCTACGTTCAGGACGAAGGATAGGAATTTGGCAATAGATATCACGTTCACCAACTTTGAATACCTGGTAGAGGACTGGAGGGACTATGGCGTGTTATTTCAGTCTGAACTTTCTGGGTTCGGAGAGGAAATCTTATAGGAATCCTATACGAACGAATTGGGACGCTTTCGGGCGTGATTTGGGGTCAAGACTACCGGAAACTCTGAGGGAGTTTATGTCGAGGGAGAGTCTTGGCACGATGGTGAAGGGAATAACGGAGTCTATCATCAGAAGCTATGAGCTCTCCTGTCCGGTGAGTCATCCGGGTAAGAGAAAACAGCCGGTCTGGTGGTCAATGGAGTTGAGCGTTCAACGAACCAGAGTCGGCAGGCTGTATAACAGGGCCCATAGAACTGGTAAGTATGAAGACTGGGGCACCTACAGGGTGAGTTTTAATAAGTACAAAAAGTACATTAGACGAGGTCTTCGTGGATTAGGTTCAGTGAGACCATTGACTCTGTCAATGAACTATCCAGATTCAGGAAGATACTGTTGAAGGATCCTAGTGTTCCGGGTAGTATCCAGAGATCAGTTGGTTCATGGACGAAGTCTAGCTCTGAGTCATTTAATGTGCTTTTGGAAACTCATTCTCCAGGTTGTAAGGACCCATTGATGGAAGGATCAGGTGGAGAAGAGCATTTCTTTACAGAGTCCGCCATCGGAGTGGTTGAAACGGTAGTGAGAGGCCTGACCACGGTTGAGAAAGTAACATGGGCTGTTAATATATTCGAGCCTTATAAGTCACCTGGCCCGGATGGTATCTTTCCGGCTATGTAGCAAAATGCACCGATAGCGGTTCGTCTACTACTAGTGGATATTTTTATTGGGTGTCTGCTACATAGACACATACCCAAGCCTATCGTCTTCTTTTGAAGACATTAAAAAGACTGATAGATCTATATCTGAGATCATCTATTGGCACCAACAGCATGAGTAGTGCTCAGCATGCTTACCTGAAGGGTAAATCTGTTGAGAGGGCGCTACATGAAGTGGTGAGCTATATAGAACAAGGACTTCGATACAAGGAATTTACCATGGTTGTGTTCTTGGATATTTAGGGAGAATTCAATAATATCAAGATGTACGCTATTAGGCAGGTGCTGGTGGATCTTAACGTACATAACTTCTTGATCGAATGGATAATCCTCATGCTGAGTATCAGGATCATTAACTCGAGCTTGGGTGGAGTATGTTTAAGTAAACTGATGACTAAGGGGACACCGCAAGGGGGAGTGTTCTCACCCCTGTTGTGGCTATTGACTGTCGACGTGATTATGCGTCAATTTGACAGCAGGGGACAAAAGATCGTGACATATGCTGATGATGTGGTCATACTGGTAACAGGGAAATTTTCCCCACAATCAGTGAGATCATGCAGTCCGCGCTGGGTGAGCTGTCCTCTTTGGCCGCTGATAGAGGGTTTGGAGTGAATCCTGAAAAGACAGAGTTGGTTCTGTTTACTAGAAAGTACAAGGTAGAGAATTTCAGATTACCGATACTGGGTAGAACTGAACTGAGACTATCCGACTCAGCGAAACATATTGGAGTATTTCTTGATAGTAAGCTGACTTGGAAGAAGAGTATTCAACGAGAGACTCAAACGCGGCCTTAATGCTTACTACACCTGTAGGAACTCCATAGGTAAGAACTGGGGACTCAAACCGAGGGTTGTGAATTGGATCTACAAGTGCACTAAGAAGTACACCAGGCGGCTCTGGACGTCATACCGAGAGACTGTACGAAGGTTGTGCAGTATTTACAGACGGATCAAAGAAGGACATTGGTACTGGGGCGGGAGTCTGTATTATGGGCACGGATTTGAAAGGCTCATTTAGACTTCCTGATGATTGTAGCGTTTTTCATGCTGAGATTGAAGGCTGCGGAATTGATCAGATTGAACGTAGCGAGGGGTTCTGAGGTTATTCTCTATGTGGACAGCCAGGCTGCTCTGAAGGCCTTGGAGACACATCTGGTGAAATCCAAGCTAGTTGCCAACTGTAAGAAGTCACTGAGAGAGCTAACAGAACACTACGTGGTGAGACTCTGCTAGGTACCTGGCCATTGCAATATATGTGGCAATGAATTAGCGGATGAATTGGCGAGGCAAAGCGCAGCGAAGGTTGTTTCAGAGAGAGAGAGACCACCGTGAAAACCCCGCTGGGTTTCTTCTTTAGGAGGATCAGCAAATTGATCTATGCCAGAACGAATTCGGCTTGGGGAGTAGAGTGGACTGTAAGGTATCAGGCACAAGTACTCTTCTGAGCTTGAGTAGGAAAAGTTTGAGAATCATGATAGGAGTCATAACAGGACACTGCTTGATAGGGAAGATGAGGTCTAAATGTACGCTGGCAATTCTGATTTTTGTAGAATGTGTGAGGACGTCGACGAGACCGGCATATTATGTGTTACTGTCCACGATTGCAATATCGTAGGATGAAATGGTTGTTACTCTTTTCTTCTTCCTCTATTCTATTATGTGTAAATGAAGGGACTGACAATGTAAGGTCTGTGGGTGGAGATATGGTGCAACGAATGTAACACGTCAACCTTCTCTATTTTATATATATATATATATATATATATATACATATATATATATATTGATTTTTACTTGAATTCAAATATAACAGTTCTAACGGCTGGTTTAAAGTTAAAGTAACTTCTCAACGGTGTAACGGTTTTAACGGCTGGTTTAAAGTTAAAGTAACTTCTCAACCTTTCTACCTATGTTAACAGCAGTTAACATATCTGTAGAAATTATTAACCTAGCTGTAAATATACAACATATAATGAAAAGCTTTAACCACTATTTAATTGTCTTGTTTGTACGTTTGTAGAAAACATTGTAGAAAAAAAGCTTTCGAGAAACACCTCGAAGGTAATGCAGTGTATAAAAATTGGCCGTGAAAACACCACCGAGTAGCTCTAATTGGAAGCATAGTTAAGTAAAGACAAATTAACTGACTTGGCTGTATATTATTGTACATTATTAAAGATTGCTGTATAAAGTGTGTAATTTAAGTGTGTGTGTATTAGAACAAAAATGACTAATTAAACTGCTGTTGTTGTACATTTCAAAGAAAATAAAGAGTCGTTACAAATTTTAAACTACTAAGCTGCTTTTATTTGCAATCAAAGTACTGGTTTATTTAAAAGGAAATAAACCACAGTTTTTAAAATTTAATTAATTAATTTTAATTTAGTTAAAATTTTATTTGCACTATATATATGTATATATGTATATATATATATATATATATATATATATATATATATATATATATATATATATATATATATATATATATATGGTTCTATAATCGCGACAGTTTATGAAAAACGGTTTCTATTTGAGCGACTTTTATCTGTTTTTTAAATCTGACTACAATATCTATAACCAAAAAGATAAATCCCCGTCTTTTGGTATATTAACCTTTGGATGATTTTGATCTTAAATTTTGTCAGTTGATTTGTGTCATTTGTTGTGTAATTAATATAGGAAAAGTTCAACAGATTTCTCAAAAATTAGAGATTTAAAAAAATTAAAAGTGGAAATTCCTTAAATTGAATTTGCGTAAATTATAAGTTGCATAAGCCTACGTTTTACCGCATTATAGAGCAAGAAATTTCATTAAAAAAGTTCGTACGTACAATAGAAAATAGCCCGGAAGAAAAATATGTAAACAGCGAATAACTTTTTTGTGCTGTTTAAATTCGAATGGCACAAACAAATTTTTGGTTGTTAGAAAATCGAAAAATCCAATAATCATGCTATAAAAAACTCCAGTAACGAATCTGTTCCCCATCATGAATTTGTTCCCCAAGTAAGTTAATTTTCACTAATTAGTAAAAGTAAGTTGTTCAGAAGTAAAAATTTTTTAGGTCCGAGAATTTTTTGCTTCAAAACTTTATTAAATTGGTCAAATTAAATTATAAAAAACAACTGCTCACCCACTTGCTTGACGAGAAGGGAAAAAATTGGAGCTCAAACTAAAAACTTCAATCCCAAAAATGGAGATTCTAGCTACGTCCTGGGATAAAATATCAGTGTCCAATATCCGAAAATCCTGGTACGCCTTGCTCAAATTCGGTAGTGAATGGAGTGAAGAGGATAACATGCCCTTAAATATTTTACAAAATATAATTCAGGAAGAAAACGAAAATCTTTCAACTATTGGTACACTTGTAGCTCAAATTGCTGACATAAATATTTGGATTCAAGAAGAATTTTATGTGGAAAGTAATGAGGAGCAAATAGAATTATCAGATACGGAATCGGAGCATTTATACGATAGTGGTTATGAAGAAAACAAAATTAAAGTAGACGATTGTATTTTGTTGTTCAGCGGTTCTATATCTAAGCTGGCTCGTATAGTGTTATTTCGATTTCTGTTTCGTCTCGCCATATGTAAGGGTTGGTATATAAGTGGAGTTGTATACGGCAAGTTTTGTACCCGTTGAAACTTCTCTCTTACCGATGAAATTGCTATTTTGCGATTTAAATCCCTAACAGCTTTTCCGTCTTCGTTGATTGTGACTTCCAAATAGCGGAAGTGTTCAACTTCCAATAAATTTGAACTAGCAAAATCAATTCGCTTTACTAGACTTTGGTTAAAAAAAACCAACTAAATAAAAAAATTCAATTCTATACATTTGATAAAAATGTTTTTTAATTTTTTCTACAAACAAGTGACAGCTTTTCCGTCTTCGTTGATTGTTACTTCCAAATAGCGGAAGCGTTCAACTTCCTATAAATTTAAACTAGCAAAATCAATTCGCTTTACTAGCCTTTGGTTAAAAAAAAACAAATTAAATAAAAAAATTTAATTCTATACATTTGATAAAAATGTTTTTTAATTTATCTACAAACAAGTGTGAGAAGAAAAATATGGGGCCCGCCCTGAGCCCTGTCCTTATTTGAACACACAGACGGACGAACATAGATAGAACGTTTTAGATTTTCACGAGGACCCAGAATAGACACATATGTATATGTACTTTGTGTGGTTGTGGGGTCTTAGACGGGTGTTAGACACGGAATGACAAACCCAATATACCCTCATCTTCTCTGAAGGTGGGTATAAAAATAAAAAAAATAAATAAATGAAAACGTTTTAAACTATTTGTATAAAACTAGTGAGAACTAAAAAAATTTGAAGTTTGAATTACTGCTATTCGCAGACGGTTTAAATCATGACCGAATTGATGTATTAATTTCTTTCAAACTTATTTTTTTAATACTTAACTTATTTCAATTCAATGGCTTTTCAGTTGAATTTAAAATTTAAATTTAAAAATGTGTACTTTACAATGAAAAGGTACCCAATAAAAGAACTTGCAACTACATGAGTTACCAAAGTTTTTATCATTAGAATTGCAATATATACTTTATTATATAATACCAAATTTTTAAGTTGTACCAAGTAACAAAAAACGACTTGGCTGAACTAAAAGGCTAGTAAGTAAACCGCCGATAAGAAAATTTCGGCGGCGGCTAGATTCGTTAAAAGAATCAGCTAAGCGGCTAGCCGTGCATGGAAGTGCAGGAATTTACTCGTATTATTGTTGGTATTGTGCAATAAAGTTTATTATAAAATAATAAAAATGTTAAAATTTTGTGGCCAATTCTTGAAAGTCCAAGCTAGGCCTTTAATTGCAATAAGTGTAAAAAAAACATGCTAAATATGTGCAAATTACCTTAAAACCAACTCAAAGATGTTTATCTCAACGTAGTGCAAGTACAAGTACAATTGCCGGTCCTGGAGCACAATCAGTGAAAAATGAAGAGAAAGTAACACCGTTAGGTTGGTTTTTGATGGTAAGTATTTTGATTAAGTTGTTTTCTTCTATATTCAATATTCAACATTATTAATGTAATTGAGGACTTTTTTTGAAACAGTATACATGCATGTATATGAAAATGTATTTCCGGCATAAATCAAGATTACCAGCACACTTGGTTTTTAAATAATTTTGATAATGATTCAGTAGCATTTTTATATGTGATTAAAGCAATGTACAAAATTTTTCCCGCTCGCTCTTAGTTTACGAGTTATGGGTACTTGAAGTTATAATATAAAAATGCAATTTTCTCCTTCCCCCTGTAATGAATATGAACAATATAAGCATCATAAGTAACGTCTTGAAGAGGCCTTTCGATTGATATATAAAATGTGTCAAATCATCAACCCATGTTGAAACAATATGATATTTTATTATTTTTTATTTTGACTTTTTTATACAAAAGTGCCGTTATCTCAAAAATATATCGATATAACGGTACTATCCTTTACATCAAATTATTTTGAGAACATTTCAATCTTTCATATGATCCTCATGTCACGCCCATAGCCCATTAAATAACAAAAATATAGCACTTTAAAAATTAATATTTAGAAAAATTAATCGATCTTTACTAGTAATGTATTTCCTACTATAATGAATGTTAGGGGTTTGTATTGAAACAAATTATATTTTTATACAAAATATTAAAAATTTAAGTTCAATTTATTTGAAAAGTAAAAATAAGAATGAATGTAAAAAATGAAAATATTTGAAAGCTATGTAAATAATATTGCAATGTAGATATGATTTGAAATAAATATTTTAAACAAGTTGAATAGATTGCAAGTGACTCCAACATCTCCCTTTTTTATGTTAAGAGAAGCCCAATCTATTTGGTGGCTTGCGATTTCGTTTTGGTCTTGAACTTATGGATGGTGTTTCAGCCATTGGAGTGCTAAATATTAGAGGTGAAGTTGAATGATTATCAGGAGTACTTGAAGTAACATTTGCTTCAATTTGTCTTTCAGGAGTACTGGGAATTGTATTTAGTTGTACTTGTGTTTCAGTAAAACAACTTAACGATTCATCTACTGGATCTTGGTGCTGCTGTTGATTTACTGAAGTAGGTTTGATTCCAAATAATTCTAACATAAGTTGTATAGATACTGACTTATCAATATTGTTGTTATCATATCTTCTTTTAAGCTGATTAATATGGGATCTTAGTATCGTCTTATTATCGTAGATATAGACATTGTAGTTAACATTTCCAATTTTTTCTACAATGGAACCTGGAATCCACACCATTTTGTTGTTTTTAAAAACTTTTGCATAGACAAGATCTTTAGGTTTTAAAACTTTCTTTTGCTCCATGTTTAATATTAAATTGGTTTTCCATTTTAATATCACGTTGAGATACATTATTTGAATCTCGGGGTTTTAATAAATCTAGTGTTGTTTTAATTTTACGTTGAAGAAATAATTCAGTTGGAGATTTTGAATTATCTCTTGGAGTTGAGCGGTAAGTTTGAAGGAATATTTCAAGTATTTCATGACTATTTCCCTCATCCTTAAGTTTCTGTAAAGCCTGCTTGAGTGTTCTTACAAACCTTTCTGCTTGACCGTTTGATTGTGGATGATATGGTGCAGTTTTGATATGTATGATACCACGAGATTTTATGAACTGATCAAATTGAACGCTGACAAATTGTGAACCATTGTCAGACACAATTGTATCACAATCTCCAAACCTGGAAAACATTTCTGAGAGTTTTGCTATAACTGTTGAAGATGTGATGTTTGATACTTTCTGGTCACTTTGAGAAAGCGTCCACTATTACAAAGTAATATTGACCATTATATGGCCCTGCTATATCTATATGTAACCGCTCCATTGGTTTTGTTGTTAATGACCAAGACTGTAATGTATGTTTGGTTGGTGATGTTGATGCTACTGCACATTTATGACAGTTTCTTACAAAAATTGCAACATCTTCATCTATTCCCGGCCAATAAACATGACTTCTAGCTAATGCCTTCATACGTTCTTTACCAGGATGTCCACGATGCAATTGTTTCATTATCCTATTCCTTAAGCATTTTGGAATTACAATTCTGTCGTTATACATTAAACAATCCTGAATAACACTTAAACTTTCTATTCTAGAATAGAACTGAGCCAGTTCTGGATTTTGATTTTGCTTCTATCCATTTTTTAGTGAGAGAATAACTGATTGAAGCACTGAACATTTTAGAGTTGATTGTTTTATCATATTAAAAGTAATAGGTAGTTGATTTAAATTATCCATAAGTATTGCTGAACAATTGTCTTCAAGTGTTGTACAAGCAATGACAATTTCTTCATCTGGTTTTAATTTAGTATCGATAAGTCTTGAAAGCATATCGACACAACCAAAATCTTTGGTGTTTGTGTACTGAATCTTGAAATTGTACATCATTAAAGTAAGTGCCCATCTTTGTAGCCTATTTGCAGCATATACGGGAATACCTTTTTTATTTCCAAAAATAGATAAAAGTGGTTTATGATCTGTGTTTAAAATGAACTCCCTTCCATAAATGTACTTGTGGAATTTCTTTACAGCATATACAAGACCTAATGCTTCTTTTTCTATTTGTGAGTAATTTTTTTCTGCAGGAGTTAATGTACGAGAAGCATGCTCAATTACCTTTTCTGACTTGTCGGGAAAAATGTGACAAATATAGGCTCCAATGCCCTTTCCAGAGGCGTCTGCTGCGACTTTAATTGGCAGATCAGGATTGTAATGAGTTAGGAGTAAATCCGAATTTAGAATGTCTTTAAACTTTTCAAAAGCTTGCTGACACTCTTTGGACCATTCATACTTGATATTGTTTTGAAGAAGTCGATCAAAAGGTGTTCTCAAATCTGTCATATTATGAACATATTTTCCATAATAGTTTATAGATCCAAGAAACGATCTTAGCTCGGATATATTAGATGGTGGTGGTAAATCTAGAATTGCCTTGATTTTAGTTTTATCAGGACGTAGACCTGATGATGACATGATGTTTCCAAGGTATTTAACCTCTTCAGTAAAAAATTTGCATTTATGGAACTTGATGTGAAAACTGTACTCACGAAGTCTTTGAAGAACTCTTTTAACGTTTTCAATGTGTTTTTGCTTTGTTTTACCACCTATGATAATATCATCTATGTAGGCTGCTGTGTCGTCTGTGCCCATTAACATGGTATCCATTAGTTGTTGAAAAGCACCTGGAGCACTTTTAATGCCTGGAGCAAGGCGATTGAATGTATATAACCCTTTATGGGTATTTAAAGATAGAATTTTTGCTGATTCTGGTGAAACTTCCGTTTGTAAGTAAGCATCTGACAAGTCAATATGCGTAAACATGCAGCTGTTTCCTAGTTTTGCATATAAATCCTCAGGTCGATGTAGTGGATACATATGTGATTCAAGACTATCATTAAGGCCTGATGAATAATCTCCACAAATGCGCACTTTGCCATTAGGTTTCTTGACTGCTACAATGGGTGCTGCCCAATCAGAATAATCAACTGGAGTAATTATACCTAACGTTTGTAATCTTTGTAACTCATCTTCAACTAAAGAAAGCATGGCGTATGCTATTGGTCTCTTTGCGCGAAAAGTTGGTTTTGCGTTTGGCTTTAGATGTAGTTGAACTTGAGTTTTGGTACATTTCGAAGGTGTGTCTTGAAAAATGTCTGCATATTCGATTTTGATACTATTTAACACTGCTGTATCAATTTTATTCTCCTTTATTTGAGAACAGACACTATTTAATGGTTTGTCCCATAATCCAAAAATTTCTAGCCAATCTGAACCAAAAATTGAGAGAGAATCAATGTCTACAACTAATAAATTACAAAGTTTTACATCACCATGAAGCCGAACTAGACATGAAAACTCGGCTATGAGCTTAATTTGGTCCTTTGATGCACTTGTAATATAGCGATTTGAGGTTTGTGTGCCTGGTTTACCCATTTTACACCATAATTTTTTTCCAATAATTGACACATCAGATGCAGTATCGATTTGCATTTTGACATCAAAATTTGTTGTTGCTGATGAAGGAATTTGTATGTTGACTGTGACAAATTTTCTTCTTGATGCATAGAAAATCCGATTTATTTTATTTCGGATTCTTATTATCTTTCTTCTTCTTTTCAGAATTGAACTTCTCTGATGCTCGTTGATTTTTGCAATAGCCTTCCTTATTAAAAATTTAAGTTCAATTTATTTGAAAAGTAAAAATAAGAATGAATGTAAAAATGAAAATATTTGAAAGCTATGTAAATAATATTGCAATGTAGATATGATTTGAAATAAATATTTTAAACAAGTTGAATAGTTTGCAAGTGACTCCAACAATGAATATGAACAATATGGTTATCATAGGAAAGGTCTTGGAGAGGCCTTTCGATTGATATATATAATGTGCAAAATAATTAACCCATGGTGAGACAATATGATATTTTATTACTTTTTATTTAGGCTTTTTTATAAAAGTACCGTTATCTCAAAAATATATCGATACTCTCCTATACATAAAATTATTTAGAGAACATTTCAAAAATTAATATTTAGAAAAATTAATTGATTTTTACTAGTAATATATTTGTTAATAAAAATATATAATATATATAAGTCTTAGTTCTTTATGATTTTTACAATTTTGTGAAAAATTAAATAAAAATTAAAAATTATTTAAAAAGAATACCGGTACTTACAAAAATTTTTTGATTTCCAAAAAAAAGTTTATTCAGCGAAGGCGGTGTTCGACATACATAGAGGAGAAAGTTCTTTAGCCCGGCCGAAGGCCGGCTACACGAAAAACCTTTATTAACATTAAAAAAAATACATTTTAATTCCAACTGTGCTGGTAACCTTGATTTGTTCCAAACATTTTTTATAATCTTGTTTTAATTTTTTGTTATCAAAAATTCAAATAAAAATGCAAATTAAATAATATTTACTAAGTATTTTTTTATTTATTTATTTTTTTTATTTTTGAGATTTAAAGACCTTTCCAATTATATTCGTATTATATATATAACTATAAACAAGTATGGCTTTTTCAAGACATATATATATTACATATATAGTCATAAATCGATTAATTTCTCTGAATATTAATTTTTAAAGTGCTATATTTTTGTTATTTAATGGGCTAGGAGTGTAATATGGGGATCATATGAAAGCTTGAAATGTTCTCTAAATGATTTGATGTATAGGAGAGTACCGTTGTATCGATGTATTTTTGAGATAAAGGTACTTTTGTAAAAAAGTCAAAATAAAAAGTAATAAAATATCATATTGTCCCACATTGGGTTAATGATTTGACACATTTTATATATCAATCGAAAGGCCTTCTCAAGTATCATTGGAGAGTTTTAGAAAAGGCCTTTCGATTGATATATATATATATATATATATATATATATATATATAATGCCAAATCATTAACCCATAGTGACGTAATATGATATTACTTTTTATTTTGACTTTATTACAAAAATATCGTTATCGCAAAAATATATCTATATTACGGTACATAAAATCATTTAAAGAACATTTAGAGCTTACATATGAACCCCATATCACTCACACCCCTAGCCCACTAAATAACAAAAATATTGTACTTTAAAAATTAATATTTAGAAAAATTAATCTCCTTTTACTTGCAATATATTTGTTAATACCATATTTTAAAAATATATAATAAGTCTTATTTCTTTGCCTTTTTTACACTTCTGTGAAAAATTAAATAAAACTGAAAAAATATTTCTTTTTTTTTAACTTACAAAAATCAAATACTCCTACAAATAAAAATTTATTTAACATTTTATAAACCCGTTATAGGTACAATTTTGTGAAATTTCATTAGCTTATAGTTTTTTGTTGAACTTTTATAGAGTTTTTTTTTTAGAATTTTTGAATTTCGGCTTTAGTTTATTGAATAATTGCAGAAGAATACATTGTAATAGTTTCATTGGACGGTCGGCAGAATGGAATGGATTTTCTAGTCAGCCACGACAGTCATCCGCACTCTTCAGTGTCCCACCGTGGTGTTCTTTGTAAACATCATCTATTTAACTTACAACTTTTCGGGAAATGGAATCTGTAACTTATTTTCCCTAAATGATGTTAAGTATTCCTAACAATAGAAAACAAACAGAAGCGATAAATCAAATAACAACCATATTGTTCATTACTACTTAATAAGTGGCTAAACAATAACAATTATACATTACTTGATTTACAACCTAACTGGTAGCTTTAAGTATATAAACAATAATAATTGAAAAAGGGGAATACAAAATAATTGTAAAAAGCTTTATCGTAAAGTATTCGTCTTGCTTAAAAATATATAGGGAATATAAGTTGTAGATTCCATTTGATAAGTTGTAAGTTAAATAGGTGATGTTTACAGAGAACACCACGGTGGGACGCTGAAGAGTGCTGACGTTCTTGGCTGACTAGAAAATGCATTCCATTCTGCCGAGTGTCCTATAAAACTTTTACAATGTATTCTTCTGTCGAGTGTCCAATAAAACTTTTACATTGTATTCTTCTACAATTATTCAATGAACTTAAGCCGAAATGCAAAAATTCTAAAAAAATTGTGAAATATTAAATAAAAATGAAAAATTACTTAAAAAAAAAAAAAAAAAAAATGCTAAAGTCCCAGTACTAGTGCCAATAGGTTTCAGTTTCTATCTGAGGACAAAGAAGAAGCAGTTACTTTGTTTTTTATTATTATTGACTTTATTGAAACTTTTATAAAATAATTAATAAATTTTACTTAAAAGTATTACAACAAATAACATCTAAATAATTAAATAAGGAAACTACTAATATTACAGTATTAAGGAAAAGTTTTCAAAAAATAAAAGATTTTACATACTTAAGCGTTATAAGAAATTTTAAAAACAACTATCAATTATTACTCTTTAAGTACAAAAAGAGTATTGGTAATTGTTTAGCAAATTTCTTATTATTTCATATGGAGACGTTCTGCATTTCTCATTAAATGACAGAGTCATTTTCATTGCAAATGAATTAAACATTTTATGGTTAAAGTTTCTGCAGTATATCAGTAGGATATCTGTGGTGTAGGTTAAGAATTATTTTCAGATTTTTATTTTGTATTATCTGTAATTTTCTTCTGTAAGTTTTAGCAGCTTTATTAAAACAGACTTGGCAAATAAGGATCTTGTTTTTACTTTCAAAAAAAAAAAAAAAAAAGATTCCACCAATAATTGTGGACTCTACCCACAGTTCTTCAACTGTGAACGGAATAATTGGGGATATATATACTTATAAACGAATATCTATTCAAAGACAAAAAAAAAAAAATCCAGTATTATACGCATGAGCTAAAGGATGCAAAAACTTTTAAATTTGATGATGAAGATGATGCTATCTATCTAATCGAGTTTCATCGTCAATATGTTTCAAAAAGAGAGGTTATGAAAATAAAATATTTTTGTAATAATTCTGTGTATTGAAGAAAATCTCTAAAGGGCAGCAAAGGTCCCACACAATACTCCAAGTGTGCTATGTATGGACATTGTGCTAAAAATTGTAACCGTGTCGTAGTGGGTTCAGCCTACGCCAGAAATCACGAGAATGCAGTTTTTTCACTCAACAAAGGTAATAGTAAAGAACTTAAAAATACGTTCACGATGGAGCTGATGACCCAAAGTTAAGAATACTTAGAAAACCGACATCGAGTGACATCTAGATCTAAGGGGACCAACAGGCTAATGGTATTTTATATTCTGAGATAGCTAAAAATGAAAGCTACGAAAGCAATGATATTCTGAATAAAATATGGGTGTTGTACGATAACGAGCGTTTTCCTTACCGGCAGCAATAAAGAGCAAATCAGTTTTTTTTAATGAAAGTATTTACGACCGTGAACCGCGAAAAGAAATAACAAGACAAGATGCTTGTTTGACTTCAACTATAATATTAATATATAATTTCTTTATTTACAAAGTCTTAATCTAAAGCTAAATAAACGATCATAATAATAAGTAAATAAGTAATGACCACTGTGTTGTTATTTTATGTTGAGAGACAAATAAAAGAAATTTACAAAACAATATATAAAATATGTACCTATATTGAATTCTTGTTATGCAAAATAAGAAAACAAATATAACTTGGGGGTAGATTATCCTCATGAAAAATTACTATAGATCCAATGATGATCATTTCTTTTGTAGGGACATCACGCTCTGGCAAACTACGTAGGGGATCGCCTATTAGAAAGTGACCTGGTGTAAGGGCTTCAAAATCATTTGGATCGGAGAATAAGGGTGATATTGGCCTTGAATTTAAAATAGTCTTTATCCCGATCATCGCAGTTGTCAGCTCTTCGTATGAAAGTCTAGTATTAGCCAGGGTTTTAGTTAAATGGCCCTATGTAGATATTACGGCCGCCTCCCACAATCCCCTAAAATGTGGTGCCCTAGGGGGAATAAAGCGAAAATTTATAAATTGATAAAATTTGAGTTTTATGGATCAAAAAGGAATTCGTATCAACGAAATTGATGGCATTATCACATAATATATCAGTGGGCAAACCTCTTCGTCCATTCAATCTTTTTAAAGCGGTAATAAAGGCGTCAGTTGATAAGTCCCATACAACTTCAATGTGGACTGTTTTAGTTGCGAGGCAGATAAAAACAGCAATATAGGTTTTATATGGGACCTTTCCTGTGATGCGAAAGTATGTGTTGACTGGACCACAAAAATCAACAGCACATCTAGCAAAGGGCCTTCATTGGTTGAGGCGCTCTACGGCAAATTTCCCATCATCTGTTGTGACAATTTTGGGCGATAACGAATTGACGATGCTGCGCCATAGATTTCTTGAGTTGATGATTCAAAACTTCTGGCTAAATTAACGACATTAGAGCCTTAGGTCCAGCGTGTTAGTTTCTAATATGTAGATGGCGAAGAAGTGATTTTTACTGGGCAGAATTATAGGTTACATTTGACATTCAGAGATTGATGCTAACTCCAAGCGACCACCAACTTTTAGCAAATTGAAGCCATTTGATGAATCAAGAAAAAGGTTGAGACACTTTAGAGCACCTTGAGGATCCTTTTTTTTCGAGCACAATTTTATCTTTTTGAAAATGCCAATATCACTAGTAACAGCAGAATCATCAATATTCAAATTTTTGGTAGTTTTATCATTTTGAAAATCTTTATGATTTGAGAGCCACTTATATAACTGAAAACAACCTTTACTTAGAGTTTCATTTACCTCCTTCTTAATTCGAACCAATTCTTCTATTGTCCCCCCCTACCTCACCTAGGAAATCATCAACATAAATGTATTGAAATTTACGATTATGGGAGTCAGTAAGGACCTGGCGATATGCGAAGGCGAAAACAAAGTAGAATTTTGTACAACTTGTCTTGAATAGTTGGACCGACAATAAGAATAAGAATGTCAATCAAAGATTTATGGGATGATGAGGGACATGAAACATCGAAGACTACTCTTAATAGAGGTACTATTGGGCTTAAAAACGCAATGATGGGGTAATGAAATAGTGAGGTTCATATATATTGTCTCTCCTGAGATGCAAATATTTCAAGAGTCATGCTTCGAGAGAGGCCTAAATTGTCAGAGGATTCTTTGAAGGGCAATTTAATAGCAATCCTACCAGAAGATTCACGATAAAAATTATTATTAAAAAATGTTTCACAATCAACTTGTTCTGAAGTCATAACAGTTGGATCAGATTCAACTTCTTCGATTTCCCACAAGCGTTGTAATTATATATAAATCGACCTCTTCTATCGAGAGCATACAAGAAGAACTTTGGAATGATTTGAATTATAGCGGCCAGCAACTATCTATCCAAAAAGTTTTTTTTTGTAATTTGGGCAAATTAAGACCAAGTTTTATTTGACCAATCGACAAAATATCGAAAAAGCTTCAGTACCAATGAGTAAATCGATTCGTTTTGATTTGAAAAAATTTTTATCAGCAAGCTGGAGACAGATTCCACGACGAGACATTTAATTCTGATTCAAGCTGATACAAAATATGAGGGGTCACACAAAACGAATGAGGCACTTCAAAATCAGTAAAACGAGTTTAACATTTGTGAAATTCAATTGAAAGCAAGAATCCAACAAAGCGCGTCCCAATTGATAGCAACCATTAGCATCTCAAACGAGTAGCAAGAAGCACCAGTTCCAGAGAGGATGTAGATGGTTCAGCAGTCGAGGACGAGGGTCTAAAAGCTTGCTGAAAGCTTTGACGTTTCCAGTGCTTGGCCTTGAGCAAATTGTTAAATTTTCAATATTCAATAGGCCATATTCACGATCAATAACTTGATTGAACGGCGTTATAAAATTTTTGTACTCACTGAACTTACCACTAAATATGGACAATTTGAGATGCGGCAATTTATGGTTAGCAAAACGGAAACAAATTGTAGTATCCGATGTCGTTGTTTTATGAACATCCTCACGAAGCTGCGTTTGCATACGATAATATTTGTTTGAAATATGACTCTAAGATCCCCAAGCTGCACTTCAGTTCTGCAGCAGAAAGCGTCCTGCCTTCACCCTTACCATTGGCTTCAATTTGATTCTTTATGCGGGTTATATTTTTCTTCGTATTAGCCCGTTGCTGCTTCGCTTCTTCCAACGACATCGTAAATTTGTTATTTTTTTTAATACTTGAACCACAAAAAGCACAATATCTTTATACTCTCAAATTAAGGCAACATGTTTCACCATATGTTTCAAAATTTTTGCGGCTTTCTTTTATGGAATTTGTTGGATATAGAAATTTGTTACATTTTTATAAGTCTTATAAATTGCAGGCGCCTGATTATTTGATTGATTGGTTTAAATTTTGTAGATCTAGTAGAAATCGTCACTTGAAAATACCCAGATTGACTTCATTGCTGGAGCGATAATTTTTTGTAAGAGTGGCACGAGCGTACAATGTGTTGACAAATTCGTTGAGAATGTTTGATGTTTCAACCAATAATTATAGGTCTAAACTTTTTCAAGACCTTTCCAGAAATAGTTTGACCTTGTAGTTATCGGTTGAATTTTCTGGTGTTCTCAATAAGATTGGTAATAAATGTGTTTTGTGAGGTTCTTGTCTGGAGTGGTTGCAACAATGGTGAGATCAGTCTGAATTTTGGTAACTTCCAATTCTTGGATATGCACAGTTTGATAAATTCTGGAAATTTCTTGGTGTTTGTTCTTTGTTTGCTTTGTGGAATTGTAATGGTTTCAGTCTTATACATTTTCTGTAATTCCCCGTTGATTTTTTAAGCATGTAGTGCGTGTTGCATTTATCATGGAGTTTTTGGATGTTTATTGCCCTGCTGTATATATGTCCTTTTTCATTATGTGTTTGTGTATAGATGATTTTGGATATGGAAGGTTTAGAATGGCTCATATTTCTCATATTTAAAGATTGTCTTGGTCCTGGTTGTGTTCTTTCTTAAGGTGAATTGATTTTGAATGCGTGGTGTTGACATGACTTTTAGGGTTTGATTTGTGATTTTAAATTGTTGCTGAGCATTTATTTTTGCATCAATCTAATGTTGATTGCTACATAGTGTTTGGATTTTTATTGGGCTAGTTTTTCTAGTGTTTTGTATTGATCATTTTAGTAATCTGGCTACATAATTGTTTAGTGGTGTTATAATGATATTTTGCATGCTATTTGGAGATTTTGCATATCTTCTAAATGACATCTGTTTGTCATCTCCAGCTGTTTCATACTGCTTGATGTGTTGCTAGTAGATCATTTGTTAGTTTTTGAAGGGTTGATATACCACATCTGCTAATCGCGGCTTTAACTCAAAGGTTCCTTTATTACCGCAACCAACAGTCTTAACACCCCTTGTCCCATCTGAATCAGCACGGTCAATGACTGCTGCTTGAAGAATGTCCGACTTGGATGAATCCTTCACCTTTTTGGACGATGAAGGTTGATCATCACCAGATACTACCCGCTTTACTACTCCCTTATGAGAGTTTTTAAACGGGCCACTTGGTGCCTTACCAACTTTCTTCGCCGACGGTATCTGCTGGTCATCCCCAGACCTCACTCTTTTTATGGTCCTCTTAGGAGGACAAGGAAGATTCATGTGGTACATGACCAGCTTTCTTGGAGGTAGAGGGTATCTCATCTCCAGGCAGATCTCCCCTAATGGACCTCATCTGAGAGTCCTTAGCGAGGCTCGCAAAAGTTTGGTTTACCCTCTCCGCTCCCTTCCTAGTTTGAGTTGTCCCACTACCAGTCCTAGCTGACCTGTCGTTTCCCTTGTGAGAACTTACAAGACCGCTGGATGGCTTGTGAGCAACTCCATTCTTGTTATCGGCGACTTGTGGTTCCAAAGTACTGGTAGACACGGACTGTTTACTCTTGCAAGCAATTACCGGACCTTCCTCTACCTCCACTTTAAAACCATCGGGATAAGATATTCCCAAGATATCACCGATGGAGCCATAGGTCCGTTCGAACCTGTATATGCTCTTTCGGTGTTTACTACGAATATGCCTATCCCGACCGCCTAACAGTGATGGGTCCTTCTTAGCCAACTTATTTAGTGCAGCTATGGAGGTCCTGACGCCGTTCTTTGCCTTTTCAAACCTTGTTCGACTGTCGGTTGCGGACTGCACATCTATTGGAAGTACTACCGCTTTCTGCCGAACAATTGTTTTTGCCAAAGGTCTGGACATGCCTGATGCCCCCGTCGAGCTCTCCTGCTTCATAACCAGTGATGTCGCAGTGACTATAGTTCCTATCTCCTTGCCCCGATCAAGAGCAGAGACAACAATTGTCTCATGTTCTTCATCGGACTAAAGGGTCAGGTCCTCCAGCCCCTCCGTCGCATTGGATCCTACAAGATACTTCGCCGAGTCCAGCAGGCTATCATCCTCCGTCAGTTGGGTCAGTAATTGTCCGTGTTGCATGAGGATGTCCTTATGTAGTCTCAGCAAGTCCATGTCGTCGTCCTCATCCTCATGCTCCCCCCCTTTCAGAACGTCGTCCTTCTTTTTCCCTAACTCGACCCTATCTCTAACCCCTATGTCAGCTTCCTCCTCAATAGTCAAGTCCCTTCCGTCCATTTCCCCTTCGTCATTTTCTCCCCTTAGCCTATTTGTTTTTGTTAATCTATCTTCCTCAATTTTTGTGCCACGAGTAGGCACGTAAAATATAGACCATCTCGCGCAGTGACGGCGTACGCGGACTAGGCTGTAATACAACTGACCCTTGCCATCAGCGTCAGAGGGAAGCTGGTGCTTTTATTGTAGTTTTGTGAGAGAAATTCTTACCTGTACTGTGTGTACCTGTACTTGTGTGTGCTACTTTATGTTTGTTGCATTTTGGAATATAAAGGGTTTATACATGTTTCTGTGCGATGCGTTGGTGTGACATGTTTTTCTGGGTATATACCACTTTTGTAGTGATTTTTTTTTACCAAGCCTTTGCTCATATAGATACATGATTGACATTATTTTATAACATTTGTTTTTATTATTTTTTGGTTGATGGGGCTTTGTTGGGTTGACTTGTGCAATTTAACTGTTTTTATTAATCAGTAATAAGTTTTTAAATGTATGTTTACCTTTTATTTAATATTATGTTATTTTATATTTAAATTTTTATTTATGAAATATAATGTAAATTTATCTGTTAAGTGGAAATTTGTGACCGATTATGGCCAAAAGGCTAGGCTATGAAATATTATTCAAAATAAAGTCTAGAATTTTCCACGGACCGCACAAAGAAAAATTTAAAATAACTCGTGCCCCACGTTGGGCGCCAACATGTACGTTAAGGGGCGTTTTCCTTACTGACAGCAATATAGAGCAAATTTTTTCGATTTGTTATCTATATTGCCACTGAAATGTTCTTTTAGGGCCGAGTAGTTATAAATAAACTAATTAAATAAAAGGATTTGCGACCGTGAACCGGGAAAAGAAATAGCAAGACAAGATGCTTGTTTGACTTCAACTATAACAATAATTTCTTTATTTTCAAAGTCTTAAACTAAAGCTAAATATACGATCATAATAATAAGTAAATAAGTAAGGGCCACTATGTTGTTATTTTACGTTGAGAGACAAAAGAAATTCTTCACTAGTAATGTACATACATATGCAAAAAGTAAAACTATAAATAAAATATGTACCTATATTGAACTTTTGTTGTGCAAAATTGGAAAACAAATATAACCTAATGGTTAATTACCAAAATAAGTTGCAGTGGTCCATATTAATAAAATTTACATCAGTGGCCCAAAAATATGAATAAATTTAAATACAATGAAAATGCAAAATTAAGTAGAAATAAGTATAAAATAAAATAATGGACTTAACAACATATTAATAAATGTTAGGCAGTAACCTAACAGGTGTCGATTGGCCAAATAAAACTTGGTCCTAATTTGCCCAAATTAAGTAGGTAGGTAGGTAAAGGAGGGTTGCACAGTACTCAGAAGAGTACCTGTACATCCACTCGGAGACCTAGAGGTCCATTGTGAGTCCCTTCGTAGATTATATAGAGAGAGTTTGTAGAAGAAATTATAGAAAAAGAACAGGAAAGGAAAATATAGAAAAAGCTAAGACCAAGAAAAGTACAGAAAAGAATAGAAAAACCTATATATACTATATTAAGGAACGCTGCCAAGGTATACTACTTATACTGTAGGCCGCGTTCCATGTAACTCACCACTTCATGCAGCGCATTCTCAACAGATTTATCCTTTAGATAAGCGTGCTGAGCCCCACTGATGATCCATCTCTCTAATGTCTTCAAAAGAAAATACGATAGGCTGATCGGTCTGAAATCTTTAGATTTCGAGTGGCTAGCCTTGCCTGCCTTAGGTATGAAAATTACCTTAACCTCTCTCCACCTCCTTGGAATATATCTCCTAATAAGACATGCACTAAAAAGCTCTGTAAGAAGTGCTAGTGCCGTGTCACTGATGTTCTGTAGCATGGCTGGAAAAATACCGTCTGGACCAGATGACTTGTAAGGTTCAAAGGTGTTCACCGCCCATGCTACCTTATCCATCGAGACTATGTCACCGACTACTTCACTAAGTTCCCTATCAGATACACATTCTGAGAATCCCAAGATTCGTCCCGCCTGTGCATCTGCCTCCAAGTTCCTACAGCCTGGAAAATGAGTTTCCATAAGTAAACTCAGAGACTCAGAGCAAGACTCCGTCCATGAGTTATCCGCGCGCTGAATATATCCAGGAGTACTAGGATCCTTGGATAAAATTCGCCTGAATCTGGATAACTCATTTACAGAGTCGATGGACTAACAGTAGCTCATCCATGAGTCCCTCTTTGCCCTCTTAATGTCTGCCTTATACCTATTGAAACTTTCCCTGTAGCTGTTCCAATCCTCACACTTACGTGTTAATTTCGCCCTGTTGAACAGCTTCCTGACGGTTGACCTTTGGTTCCTAAGTTCCTTGGTCCACTATTTAGGCTGTTCCCTCTTTCCCGGAAATGTTACCGGACAAGTTAGTTCATAACTGTTCCTAACTTTCCCCGTGAAATCCTCCATTAAACTCTCAACTACCTCTGATGACAATTGCCATCCTGGAGCGGCGTTTAGTTCCCTATCCATAATGGGCCTAAAGGAGTTCCAGTCGGTTCTCCTGGAGTTCCTATATGGTTCTCCCTTTGGACTCGCGAAATTTAAACTAAATGATATCCTCTTATGATCCTAAAGGGAACATTCAGTTCGTAAAGTAATCTTAAGGTTTGTCAGTGTTATATCTATAACTGCCTCTCTATTCTTAGTTCTGAATGTGGGCATATTGCCCCTGTTACAGATAAAAAGATTGTTAGTAGTTATAGACTTAAAAACTGACTCACCTCTCTCATTGATATAAGCGCTGCCCCACTGGCAGTGAAGTGCGTTTACATCGCAACAGATTATCAAATATATGCCTCTTCTCTTTACGTACTCCGTTAGTTTGCACACCATATCACCCGGTGGGTTGGCCACATCGTAGGTCATATAAACGGAGGCGAGTACGAGTTTCTTCCCGTCTCTATCCTCTCATTTCACGACCGTTAGGTCTCCATTGCTGAAAGAATGAAAGTTTATAAAATTCAACTCATTCCTAGCCAGTATACACGTTCTTACCTTATCCTCAGTGGATGGTACAAAAAGTGTATACTCTTTGACACTTAATCCACATACCCTGGTGTGTTGATCCAGGGCTCTCGGATTAATACCAAATCCACTTTGGAGTCAATAAGGTTCATCGCTAATTCGATTGAGGCTGCTTCACAGCCTTGTTGGAACTTTCAGATTTCGGATACCGGAACCTGATAGTGCCCACACCGAAATTAGCAATTCCCTCCATAGACTCCAATTTCTTGAGAGACTCCTGGTCTATAGCAAACCTGGAGTCCCTTCCGAGGTTCCCTTTACAAGTCAGAGAAGCTAACAACTTCCACTGACTTCTATCCAGACCCTCGTTCTGGTTGACCAATACTGTCAGTATAGGTTATACTGGTTTTATGGGTGGTGGAATCCACATTGTCACTACCGGCCTCAGGGGCAACTCAGATGCGAGTATCACATCCAGTTTTGCCTCTGGACAAAGGTTGCCACACTTGGCAATCGTGGCCTTGAGAAATTCAAGTGATTTCTCATTACCACAACTGACAGTTTTGACTCCTTAACGACCTCCTTACGGTGATCCTTAAGAGAGCCGGATGTCTTATGACCAGCCCCACTTCCAGCGTTCTTTATCATCTTTTTTTGAAGACCTTTAAGAGAGCTGGGAGTGTTGTTTGCCGCTCTTTTCTTGCTTGTAGAGGGTTGGTCGTCTCCAGGCCTGGCTGTTTTATGTGAATGATTCACCAGAGTTGCCGGATGGTTTACGATCAGCCCCCTTCTTGGCAATGATAGACAGCTTCCCAGTTTCAACTGATCGTTCCGAAGATGTGATAGGTTTATTTGGTCGGCTGCTATATTGTCATTATTCTTGGACTTCAGTGCGACCCCTGACCCGGTTGCTGTACTCTCCCGAGCACTTTCCGGAACGGTGTCAAATATCGCATTTAGTCCCTCGGGATAAGACATTCCCAAGATAGCGGAGGTCGAGCCATAGATTTTTTCAAATCTAAATACACTCTTCCTATGCCTCTTGATAAGGTATTTATCCCTGACACTGACTGACGAGATCCCTCTTGGCCATCTTATTAAGAAAGATCAAGGAGGCTCTGACGCCATTCTTATCTTTTTCTTCTTTTGTTCGGCTGTCGACGACGGCAGTTACACTTGGTTTTACCGCGTCTTGCCGATTAATTTTGAACCCACCTGTCCACCATCCCGTGCGGATGACACTTCGGATACTGGAGGATCTTGTTCCTGAGCGTGAACTGAAATCATAGTGATTTCGTGTTCCTCATCAGAACCAAGAGAAAGATCCTCCAATTTCTCCGTAGTGCCCGTCTCCCCGAGAGAGTCTCCAAGTGAGCCCAAGAGGTCATCTGTTTCACACAACAACTGTCTCTCCTGAGCAAATATGTCATCGTGAATTTTTAAAAGGTCAGAGTCAGTGTCCGAAACTCCTACTGAAACTACCTTATCCTTCTCCACATCCCTTATTTTATTATTTTCCTTACTTATTTTGGTCCCACGAAAATGTACGTTCTAAGTGGACCATATCGAGCAGTGACGGCGTACGCGGACTAGGCTTTTAAAAGAAATTACAGCGTTGGAGGGGAGCAGTTAGCGATTAGTTTATTTAAGCACTAACTAACCATACAAATCCTCAGCACTGCTACCTCTCACCTTGACCTTAAAAGTGCACTTGATTTATTTGGTCCGCGAGAACTTCTATGACTTTAAAGGTTTAGATGTAATGCGTAGGATCCGACTATAGTCAGTATATGGGGATCTGTAACCAGTGGTAAGTGATCTCCAATCTATTGACTACAATCGGATCAGAAACCTTACATCCGGATCCCCCCTATCCGCCACCTGGGGACACGTCCGATGGGAGTAAACAAGTAAAAACTCCTCACGGATTACCCAAATTAAAAAAAAAAACAGTTTTTGGATGGATAGTTGCTGGTCGGACTCCAGAGCAAGTTGATTGGGAAACATTTTTTAATAATATAGTTTATTTTGAATCTTATGGTAGGATTGTTGTTAAATTGTCCTTCAAAGAATTCTCTGAAAATTTAGGCCTCTCTCGAAATATGGCCCTAAAAGATTTGCATCTCAGGAGAGACAGTTTGATCGAGACAACAACGTAAAATCATAATATCTCGCTTTTATGAAGAAATATGAAGATTGTGGACATTTGAGTCTAGTTCGAAACACCCGCTTAATTGAGCCTCGGTATTTCATTACCCATCATTGTGTTTTTAAGTCCAATAGTACCTCTATTAAGAGTAGTCTTCGATGCTTCGTGTCCATCATCCTATAAATCTTTGAATGACATTCTTATGGTAGATCCAACTATTCAAGACGAGTTGTACAAAATTCCACTTCGTTTTCGCCTTCATCGCTACGCCATCATAGATGATATATAGTCAAAATGTAAAATCAAAGTTCATCAAGCAAGAATTATGGATTCTAAAAATTGGTTGGAACGAATCTATACCTCAAGACCTATACTCAGCCTGGGAATCTTTTGTTTCAGATCTCAATTTATTATCTTTGCTTAAAATTCTTCGTTTTAGTCTTGCTTCTAATTATCAATTAGTTCAACTTCATGGTTTTTGTGACTCTTCAATTCTCGCTTATGGTTGCTGTTTCTACTTTCGAATAAAAACTTCTTCATGTATGTATCTGTATCTGTTTGTCTTTTTACTGCTAAATCTCGTGTCGCTCCAACAAAAAGGAAATCGTTGCCTAAATTAGAATTAAATGGCGCACAACTTATTGCAAAATTATACTCTAAAATTAAAGATCTTTTCCCAATATCAAATCTTGAAGTTTTTCTCTGGCCAGATTCGCAACTAGTTCTTCATTGGCTCAAGCAGCATTCTTGAACATTGTTCGTTTTTGTTGGCAACAGGGTCTTAGAAATTCAGGAACTTACGTAAAACTGCAATATGCCTCGAAGTAAAATCTAATTACATTTTGGATTCGATCGCAATATATAGTTAATATTTAAAAATCATTCGTATTGTTGCTTGGATGCTTCGTTTTGCCCATAAATCAAAAACTAACATTTTTTTCCGATTCTTTGCAGTCACAAAAATTAGAAAATACCTTATTTTGTATTGTCTTTAACATCCTGAAACTCCATTTTTAAGAAGATATAAATCGTGCTCGAAAGAAAAAGAATGCTCAAGGTGCTCTAAAGTGTCTCAACCTCTTCTTTGATGCTTGGAGTTAGCATCAATCTCTGAATGTCAAAAGCATTTTATAATTCTGCCCAGTAAAAATCACTTCGTAGGTTCTAAGAAATCTATGTCGCAGCATCGTCAATTCGCGCCTACAATGAAGGGTGAAGGGAAATTTGCCCGTAGAGCGTCTCAACCCTGCAAGGCTTTTGCTAGATGTGCCGTTTATTTTTGTGGTCCAGTCAACACCTACTTTCGTATCAGAGGGAAGGTCCCACATAAAACCTATATTGCAGTTTTTGTCTGCCTTGCAATAAGCAGTACATATTGAAGTTGTATCGGACTTATCAACTGACGCTTTTATTACCGCTCTGAAAAGATTGATTGGACGAAGAGGTTTGCCCACAGATATATTCTGTTATAATGCCAACAATTTCGTTGGTACAAATTCTAAGTTGGTTCAAATGCAGTCCTTCCTTTTTGATCCAAAAAACTCAAAATTTTATTACAAATTATTGCTCAAATCAATTTATAAATTTTCGCTTTATTCCCCCTAGGGCACCACATTTTGGCGGATTGTGGGAGGCGCCCGTAAAATCTGCAAACTAAACCCTGGCTAACACTAGAGCTGATAACTGCGATTTTCGAGATAAAGGCTATTTTAAATTCAAGACCAATATCACCCCTATCTTCTTGAAACCCTTACACCAGGCCACTTTCTAATTGGCGCTCCCTACGTTGTTTGCCAGAACGTGATGTCCCTACCAAAATGAGTATCGGGCCCTTGAGTATTTTGCCCGGATAAGCGCCATCAAACAACATTTTTGGAAAAAATAGTCCCACGATTATATTAAGGAACTGCAGACTCGCAATAAATGGACTAAATTATATGAATCAGATATCATTAAATAACAAAAATATGGTACTTAAAAAATTAATATTTAGAAAAATTAATCGACTTTTAACTTTGTTAATATCATATTTTAAAAATGTATAATAAGTCTTATTTCTTTATAATTTTTACACTTTTGTGAAAAATTAAATAGAAATTATTTCTTTTTTTTAACATAAAACTCTAATAAATCAAATACTCCTACAAATAAAAATTTATTTGAAAATTTATAAATTTATTATACAATTTTGTGAAATATTAAATAAAAATGAAAAATTACTTTAAACAAATCTCGCAATTTTTTTAATAATTTTTCGCTTGCGGCGCTTCATTTATTTTTTAACTTATAAATTCTAATAACTCAAATATTCCGGCAAATAATCTTGATTTTAGGGCAATAGCCCTAAATATTTTTTGATGCTGTCGATGTTTTGCAAAGATTTCAGAATAAATACGGCAAGCTTCGAGTTTTGGGTATGAAGCTTCAACATGCCATATAATTCAATCATATTATGCATTGTAATGCACAGCTGGAACACGTTTTACACAAAAGCAAAATCGATATTCTCTTTTTAAATGAGACCTTTTTGAGACCATACCACAAACTTCAAATTGGTGGTTATAAATTTTATAGAGAGGATCGATCAACTCAAAATGTTTATAAATTTTGTTTTATTATTTTCTATTAGTTTTATCATTTATTACCTATCTGTTTTCATCACATAATTGAATTTTGATATTCGAGCGGTCTCGTAAAAACAAATTCTAATTGCAATTAAAGGTAATATTAAGCATACGTTATTGCTGAGTACCGGGTCATTGCGAGATAACTGGCAATTAGATAGCTGATGAATTGGCTAGGAAGGGCTCAGCTTTGGATAGGGCTGTAAGTGAAAGTGGTGTGAGACTACAGTTAGTCTTTTACTTCAGGTTAATTAGAGAGTGGATTCGGGACAGAACCAATCATGCATGGAATCGTAGAACGGACTGCAGATTATCAATGGTCCTATGGCTTAAACTTGATATAGCAGATACAAATCTACTATTAGGCATAAAAAGGGGAAACCTGAAGACTATGATAGGTATTTTGATAGGTCATTGTACCACAGGGGGAATGACAGGAAATTGGGATATAGGTTCCTCCGGTCATTGCAGGATGTGCGAAGATAATGAGGAGCTAGAGACATACATATGTCACTATCCATGTCTACAACTAAGTAGACAGAAATGATTAGGCAGTCGATTCGTGGACGAATTGGACAGTATATCGAGGATCGATCTCGTTAGATTGATAGGATTCGTCATGGGAAGAGGCTGGCTAAGAGGGGGTCGTTGGCTTAGAGCGAACGATATAGGGCGGTAAGTAGTAGGGAAATGGGAAGGCAATAGTTGTTTTTGTTTTTAATGAGGAGGAAGAGGAATTTTGAAGAGGAAATTGTTTGTATGAAATTGAAAACCAATGAATTTGTTTTTGTAATTTTTTCTTGTGAGTGCATTAATAGGAGGAAAAATTGTTTTGCATTTTATGAAATTGAAAACCAATGTATGTATGTATGTATATATGTATGTATGTATTTATGTAATTATGTTAAAAGTACATACAAACAATTTAACAGGGGAGACAATTTTTATTTATTTTTTTTGCACTTTTAATTGTGATGAAATTAAAAACTGATGACTTGTATAATAAATAGCGTTTGAGTATTTTTGGTTTATTCATCTACATATTTTTATATGGTTATTTTTGTTTTTGTAAAGTGGAAACTTGAGAATTGTTTTGTTTATATGGAAAAAAATAACTTTGTGTAAGGTTCTTTGACATTAATGAAGATATATTTTATGTTGCATTTTTCCTTTCCAGGTCTTTTCTATACTTTTCTTGGTCTTAGCTTTTTCTATTATTTTCCTTTCCTGGTCTTTTCTATAAATTTTTCTATAATTTCTCTATAAATTCTCTATATATTCTACGAAGGGACTCACAATGGACCTCTAGGTCTCCGAGTGCACAGGTATCTCCTGAGTACTGTGCAACCCTTCTTTACCTATCTACCTATTACCAAAAATAAAAACAAGTACTGCTGAAAGTTTTTCAGTACAACCCTGCAAAAACTTTTTGGTTCTCGGTAAAGTCAACTACTTATTAAAGTAGTTTCTTGGTAATGAGGCGTCATTATTATATGCCTACTCTATATTACATAAATAAGTACTCAGTAGTAGTGAATCAGTTGGCTAGAGCGTTGGATTAACAACCAGAAGGTTGTTGGTTCAACTCCATTCTAATGCTGCTAGTTTTTTTTAACAAAATGTATAAAAAGATATTTTATACAAAAAGACGTTAGTCATTAAAAACGAATGGTTAATTTGTGTCCAAGTTCAAATCTCACTGACAGTAAAATTTGTTGTTTTTTTATTTTTTTATTTTTATTTTCGTTTGAGCACCCCTTGAGTCCAAAAATACATAAATACATGAATTTGTGGACAACTCAAACAAAAATGACTAGTTATTTAGGTAAAAAATAAGTAGTTTTTTTGTTTCCAATTATACCTGCTAGTTTACCAAGAAAGTAAAGTTTTTGCTGGGAAGTTATGATTAATAGAAGGCCAGTTATATTCACGTCGGCGTATAATCCAGCTCATACTACCAATTTTAAAGCTGATTTGGATAATTAACTTAATTTTCAAAAGATTGTTTTGCTCCTTCAAGGGACTCCCGTTCGGAAATCTAATGATGTCTGCAGCGTGTCCAGTCTACAGCGCAATAGTTGCGAGAGCAGACGCACGCCACTAATATGGATCAGGAACTTAAGATAATTCAGCTTAACTGTCAGCGGTCACATAAGGTGATTTGCGAACTAGGACAGGCGATATGCGACTTGGGGGCGACTTTTGCACTCGTGTAGGAGCTGTATACTCAGGGTGGTTTTATTAGGGGTTTGCGGGTATTTACGGACTGTGGGGCCTCTAGAGCCGTATTTAAGTTATATGGATTCGGTGCTACTCCTCGCGATTATTTATCCTGTAATCCTAGGCCTGGATGCAAACACATGCTCTCGCATGTGGTTCTCTAAAATGGGTAGGTTAGCTCCTGCTCATCGGAACTATGTACGACGTGTAACGTTTAGTGAGTGGCTGGTCACCAAGTACGACTTAATCAGATGCGAAGGTCTGTCAGGCAACTTCGCACTTGTTTACAGAGGGTCAGACGTACCAACGCTGATTATCGGGCTCAGCGTGAAACTGACTATCGGTCTGCTCTTCGAACGTACAAAGAGAGAATCGTTAGGGTAAAGGAGGACGATTGGAGGAGCTTCATACGGGACAACAGGGATGACCCCTGGGGTAGAGTTTACCGGGTGTGCAGGGGTAGGAAGGATAGGTTGGCTGACTTAGCTTCTCTTCAGGTAGGCAATGTTACATTGTCGACTTGGAGAGAATGTACTGACGAACTTTTGGGGATTTTCTTCCCAAGTGCGGATCCGGTTGACCACTCTCCTCTCATTAGGGATTAACCATCTCCCTATTCTAAACTTGGAGAGATCGGAAGTTCTGGACATTATTTGTCGGGTCAGAAGTAGAAAGTGGTATGACTGGAGAGATGTGTAAAAGCAGTCTGTAAGGCCATACCTGAACATCTGGAGTCGGTTCTTGGGAAGTTTCTTAGCGATGGCTATTTCCCCGGGGCTTGGAAGCGCTCTTGCATTGTAGTTCCCCTGAAGTCTCCTGATAGGGTGAGGAGTAATCTTCGCTCTTATCGGGACATCGGTCTCCTTCCGGTACTTGCAAAACTGCTGGAAAGAATCATGGTGTCTCGACTGAAGGTGGACGTTAGCGAAGGATCTTCTGAGTTCCAGTTCGGATTCAGGGAAGGTAGGGGCATTGAGGGTGTTGCACGTGCGCAGGAGCGTTAGCAAGTCTTCGGCCAAATACGTTCTTGGCATTTTCGTGGACTTTAAAGGTGCTTTTGACTACCTGTCGTGGGGTAGCGTCTTTAGAAGGCTGGAGGAAGTGGGATGTCAGGAGCTAGCCCTCTGGAGGCGACAGAAGGACTTGTGTCGTAGGTGTCAGCGACACGGTTTGGAGGGATATTACTCGTGGGTGTCGACAGAGTTCCATCTGTGGTCCATTTATTTGGAACATTATAATGGATCCTCCGTTCGCGCAACTCGACCATTCCTTCAAGGAGTGTGCGTATGCGGTTGACTTGCTCATTCTTGTAGAAGGTCAGTCTCGTGCTGATCTAGAAAACAGGGGAGCGCAGGTCATGCGTGATGTGTGTGGGTGGAGCGGTCGTTCAGGCGTCGAAGTGGCGATGGACAAAATCGACATAATGTTGCTTAGGGGCAAGTTATCGCGGGGTCGTCCTCCACTCATTCGGACTGGCAACATTAGTCTCAGATATGCGACTGAGGTCAAATATCTGGGAATAATGATCAGTAAGAAGATGAACTTTTCGGTTCATCATACTCACATAAGGGACAAGTTGTCGAGTGTTATAGGTATGGTTAGGCGCATCCTCAGTAGTGAGTGGGGCCTCAGCAGGCGTGCTGTTCGTACCGTGTATGGGGGGCTTTTCGTTGCTTGAGCAACGTTTAGTGCCCCTGTATGGTATGAAACGGTCGTGTCTGTTGTTGGCAGAAACAAGGTCTTATGCTGTCAGAGGTTCGCGATGTTGGCGTGCTTGCCAGTTTGTAGGACGGCATCGACGGACGCACTTCAGGTTCTTCTTGGTGTGGCACCCCTTGATCTGGAGGTAATACGTCATACTATTATTTTCAAGATCAAGAAGCGGCTACCACTTCTTGGGCATGATTGGTTTCTGCTTCTGATGAATCGGGATAGTGTGCGAGTCAAGGCACTCTTAGAGGCGTGTCTTCTGTCTAGGTGGGGGGCGAAATGGACGAACAGTAACAATGGGAGGGTAACGTATGAATTCATACGCGACGCGGACATGGCTCACTAAATGCATTTTTGCATAAGAGAAGTACTCCGAACTGTGTGTACACGTGCGGACATTTGGGAGGTTAGGCGATTTCGCCCAGGAGGTATTTTTTAGAAGAAGGAGGAGACACGAGTAGCGGAGGCGGCTCCTATATGAGAAGCCATAATGGTGCTCCTTGCCACTGTTGCTTGGTCGCTCTTTTCGTCGCTGTTGTCTGTCCCCGGTTTGCGGGTATGTATATGAATGTTGCAGTGGTTAGGAATGATGAGTGATTCTTCTCTGTCCTCGTTGTTGGTTCCAGGTCACTCTTGTGACCAAAGACCACACGCGAGGGTGCCAGCGTCGAAGTTGTCCTAGTTGTAGTTCGTTTTGTTTCTTGTTGGTGTCACACCACACAGTGGGGTCAAACGCAAATTTTTTGGTAATAAATCTGAATCTCCTAAACTACTGGTCGGATCAAATTGAAATGTATGGAAGAGTTGTAGAGGAGGACCTAAGCTTTCAGAAAAATCATCTTGTAGTCACCCTGTGATAACACGAGATAAGCTACAGGGTGTCAAATTTGACTACCTCGAGTATGTAAAAGTTAAAAAAAATCGTAACTTGTACAAATGAAGTCCGATTTTAAAGATTTTTATATTTCTGGAAAGTGCTTGGCAAGATAAAGAAAAAATAAGCTTACTCATCTAAGTTATCTCTTACAGTTAAAAAGATATTTACGCTTGAATTTTTGATTTTTTGGCTCGACTTTCTTTCGTTTTTCGGGAATAAGTCCGTAGATATATGAGGTAAAAATTTTTTAAAAATATTCTGTAATTTGCTACATATTTCAAAATAATATGCTGAAAGAATTTTTGGATTATCTCAATTCGTCTAGACGTGAAAAATATTCAAAGTCAGCACTCTGAAATTGGCATGAAAAATGGCTATTTTTTTACAAATATATAGTACAATTCATTCACTTTTTTCTCAAAGTTCCGTTAATAAAAAAATTTTTTCCTTATTAATTTCAAAAGATAAGGCTTCACAAATGGTTAATAAAGAAATTTTAAATTGATTTAATTTTGCACCCTACATCCAGCATTGGCCGAAAATTGTCAATTTTAAAAAATAGTTTCATTTTTATCGATTAATAAAAAAAAATGTCACGCGAGTTTTTTTAAATTTGGTACCCATATTTTTTATAGAAATAGATTTAGAATGATTTAACACTAAACTGCTTCCCGCCCGGCCAAAAACGAATGCAGGAGTGGAGATTTTATGTTAAAAGTCAGTTTTTTAACGACTATTTTTAAAAGCATATTAAAAGCATATTAGCATAATATTTTTAATATTATTTCTTATGTAATGTATAAAACAGAAATCAAGCTTTCATTCCTAAAAAAATCAATAAAATAGCTCCAATAACCTATTTTTGGTAATTTTTCAAAAAATAAATTTAAAAAAAAAAAATAGCTGAAAATCCAAAAATATTTATTTTTTTTAATACAACTCCACTAATTTTGCAAATACTTTAAAAATGTTAAAAGAATATAAAAATAGACTTATTTACCAATTCAACGATATATAAAATGTTGATATAGGTCATTTAATAATAGTAATATAATGGCCTCAAAACTACCAAGTCACGTCAAAAGTTGCAAAATTCACTATTTTGTTCCGTATTTCCATATGTGTATACGTAAAACTCAACTGCATTGCTTATTTTTGTTACGAGATAATAATATTTATTAATGAATTTATTTAAAGTATTCATAATTTTTTTCTACTGAAAAGGTTTTTAAAATTACCTAAGTACATAAATAAGTATATTTTACTTCGTTTTTTATTACATTTTTTTAAGTTTTTAAATAGTTTACCTAGCTACTTAATTAATGTATTATAACAAAAATGATTTTTTTTACAATCGCATAGCTACATTTTTTGACGTACCTGTTTAACACTACAGGTTATAAAAATAAACTGAATGAAATTGGGGGTTTTGAGCAAAAATTTAAATTTTTTAATTCATGTTTGCCTGTCACCATTTATCTGATATAAATATTCTTTTTCTATATGTCAGTATCCTTATAAATATGTAGAGCGATTTCAAGAGTGATTTCAAGAGTGATTTTTGGCAGCCATCGTGTTCTTATAGAATATATAACTGGATCTGATGATATTAATAAATATTCCATTAAGTCCATATTTTGCGCTATTTTCGAACATTTTCGGGTATTGAAGAGTCGGAAATATTTAACATCTTTATTTCGGGCTTCCTGTGCTTCCTCTGTTAGCTCTCCCAATGGCAAAATACTATTTTCTATTATTTCTTTACCATAAGCCAATACTGAATTGTTGGAGTCATTGATTTCCAGGGGTATGTAATGTTAAGTAGTTCTTTAGTTTCGTAAGCAAAAATTTTAAATTTGTCCGAATTAATTTGTTTTTTTGCTATTAATGGCTGCCAATATAATCTTAAAACGCTTCAAAATATTTAAGTCAATGCCTGTGATTGAAGATGTGAGTTCCGGATTTTCAAAGAAACGTCTTGCTGTATTTCCATCATTTCAGCTTCCATAGCCATGTAGAGGTTTATCAATTATTAATCCGAGTTGTTCTTTGAATTCTAATTGAATTCTTTTCTTCTCCTCTTTTCGTAATTCGTGAAGTTCCAAATTGTTTTTTACTGTAGCATTTTCCTGCCCGGGAATATTTCTGTACTTCATATCATATGCAAGATGTAAGCAGAACTCCAAAAATCTTATCCTTGCGTGGAGTGGTGATATTCCAAATTTTAAAGAATTTTTATTAACAAGGACTTCAGAATTATCCTCAAATTGTGAACTTATTTTTCCACATATATTACATTTCCATGTAGATGTTGTATCTGTTATAGCGGTTGCAACTTTTCCATCAATCATCGTTAATTGTTGTTGAAATGTAACTTTAATAGTTCTGTTTGATACTTTTACATATATTTTGGGCAATGCTTTAATTTCTTCTTCCAATTGGTTGACAATGCTGTTTATTGTAACCGTGGTTTGTTTTGTGTAATCAAAAAGGATTGGACGGCACAAAAATTTGGAACTTGGAGTTAAATTTATCCATATATCATCAAAAAGCGAGTCATTTCTTGTCGATGAGGAAGGCTTATTTAAGCGCATTCGAAGTGGTACCAGAGACGCTATAAACAGCGAGGAATAATTATTTCCAGAATTACTTCCATTCAGTTGTTTGTATTCCGAAAATCCTGATGTCCCATCGCAGCCCCATTTGAATATTAAAATAAGTTCAGAGTCTTTGCATTTTTCAATGTTATCATTGCTGAAGGTAGATTTAATTCTAGAGGCAGTATTTTCAAGTAATTGCAATATATTAACTTTAGCACTTTTAACAGAAGCATTAACCGGGTGCTCCATTGGCTGTAAAATATTACTTTTCGCTTCTCTCACTGATTTGCTACTGGGAAAGATATCATATCGTTTTTCGCTAACAGATTTCCTCAAAGTCTCGTATTGGTTTCTTAATAATCCTAAATTTAATATTAGAGCTAAAGCATCTTCAGAGGTAAAAGACGATGTTAATTTCGGTGTCACTATGCTTTGGATTATCCGATGTAATCGATTGGGAGAAGCTGTTGGTAACACATCTATAACTTTTTCTACTTCCTTTGGTTGCGTACGTGTTACTAAAGCTTTAAATGTATCTTTTATTTCGGCATTCGTATGTGAATTTAGAATAGATTCCTGTTTGGTCCTCTTTGATCTTAGCTGAACTTCATCGTAACTTTTTTTTGGTCGACCCTTTTTCTGCTTTCCGATGAAAATTGGTATTTCTCCCTCCAACCACTCTACATTTTTCTTCTTGAACTTTGGTATTGACCAATCTGAAGCTTGCATCCTTTTTTCGTATGATTTATAAAAATTTTCGAGCTTTAAACTGTCTTCTGCAGTAAGAGTTAAACCACAAAATACTACTGTATCAATGAGTTTTCTTATTTTTTCTGGACAATTTATAATATCAGATAGATTATCCCAGATTACTTTGCAAATAGAAAAGTGTTTTAATGTAATCTCCATAATGGCAAATTCACTAATAAATCTGCATATTTATAAGGATACTTATATATAGAAAAAGAATATTTATATCAGATATAAAATAAAAATTTAAATTTTTGCTCAAAACCCCCAATTTCATTCAGTTTATTTTTATAACCTGTAGTGTTAAACAGGTACGTCAAAAAATGTACCTATGCGATTGTAAAAAAATCATTTTTGTTATAATACATTAATTAAGTAGCTAGGTAAACTATTTAAAAACTTAAAAAAATGTAATAAAAAACGAAGTAAAATATACTTATTTATGTACTTAGGTAATTTTAAAAACCTTTTCAGTAGAAAAAAATTATGAATACTTTAAATAAATTCATTAATAAATATTATTATCTCGTAACAAAAATAAGCAATGCAGTTGAGTTTTACGTATACACATATGGAAATACGGAACAAAATAGTGAATTTTGCAACTTTTGACGTGACTTGGTAGTTTTGAGGCCATTATATTACTATTATTAAATGACCTATATCAACATTTTATATATCGTTGAATTGGTAAATAAGTCTATTTTTATATTCTTTTAACATTTTTAAAGTATTTGCAAAATTAGTGGAGTTGTATTAAAAAAATAAATATTTTTGGATTTTCAGCTATTTTTTTTTTTAAATTTATTTTTGAAAAATTACCAAAAATAGGTTATTGGAGCTATTTTATTGATTTTTTTAGGAATGAAAGCTTGATTTCTGTTTTATACATTACATAAGAAATAATATTAAAAATATTATGCTAATATGCTTTTAATATGCTTTTAAAAATAGTCGTTAAAAAAACTGACTTTTAACATAAAATCTCCACTCCTGCATTCGTTTTTGGCCGGGCGGGAAGCAGTTTAGTGTTAAATCATTCTAAATCTATTTCTATAAAAAATATGGGTACCAAATTTAAAAAAACTCGCGTGACATTTTTTTTATTAATCGATAAAAATGAAACTATTTTTTAAAATTGACAATTTTCGGCCAATGCTGGATGTAGGGTGCAAAATTAAATCAATTTAAAATTTCTTTATTAACCATTTGTGAAGCCTTATCTTTTGAAATTAATAAGGAAAAAATTTTTTTATTAACGGAACTTTGAGAAAAAAGTGAATGAATTGTACTATATATTTGTAAAAAAATAGCCATTTTTCATGCCAATTTCAGAGTGCTGATTTTGAATATTTTTCACGTCTAGACGAATTGAGATAATCCAAAAATTCTTTCAGCATATTATTTTGAAATATGTAGCAAATTACAGAATATTTTTAAAAAATTTTTACCTCATATATCTACGGACTTATTCCCGAAAAAAGAAAGAAAGTCGAGCCAAAAAATCAAAAATTCAAAATTCAAGCGTAAATATCTTTTTAACTGTAAGAGATAACTTAGATGAGTAAGCTTATTTTTTCTTTATCTTGCCAAGCACTTTCCAGAAATATAAAAATCTTTAAAATCGGACTTCATTTGTACAAGTTATGATTTTTTTTAACTTTTACATACTCGAGGTAGTCAACTTTGACACCCTGTAGCTTATCTCGTGTTATCACAGGGTGACTACAAGATGATTTTTCTGAAAGCTTAGGTCCTCCTCTACAACTCTTCCATACATTTCAATTTGATCCGACCAGTAGTTTAGGAGATTCAGATTTATTACCAAAAAATTTGCGTTTGACCCCACTGTGCACCATGTGGCCAATGAATCGTCCGTGAGGGCGATTGTTGATTGTTTGTGATGTAATTGTTGTCCATTTTTGTTGATGTGTGTGGTCGTTTCGGGTCACCAGTCCCGAACTGTTTGGAGTTCAACTGGTAGTAGTAATTTTTGGCCACGAAGTTCGACCGGTGACTTAATACTGGTACCACGGGTGTCAGGAGCCCCTGGAACTTCGTTTCCAGCCTGACATTGAGGTGGCGCCTTGGGGAGCTTTCGTGGTAGCTGTGGTTTAGACCCACATCGCGGGTAGAGCGTAAGCTCGGTGTGGAGTTGCATTGCAACCGGATGCCGTGATCCATGGATCGAAAGGAGTTTGGATAGGCTCCGCTCCTAACCAAAGGGGAGGTCATGTCCAAATACATGACTTCAAATTGGTACTCAAGGATGGCTTTTTGTCAGACTGGGGGCGTTGGTGGACGCATCGTATTCACCCTGTGCGAAAAGCACCGTGAGGTTGAATCTACATAGACAGGTACTCACGTTAAACCTTCGACGTTGCCCAACATACACATTGAAATTGCATATTAAATAATTCGACAGGTAATGAGCTCTACAGCCACTGCCTTCAATCCAGCTTCTACATTTATTACCCAAATTAATATACTCGCTTTGGACAAAATATCAACCCTGTTTAACCTTCTACAGTAGACATTCATTTATCTAACTCGTGTTTTTTTTTCAAACCTTGAGATACACCCAAATGTTTTACAGCCGGACCATGCACCTATATCTTGCGTTATTTCTGGACAAGTTCAAAAAATGACATTCAGTTTTCTTGTATTATTGCCCAGACTGGTCAGCAATCAGAAACTGGATGAAAAATGAAATTAGGTGTCAGAACATTGACCAACCTGTCACTAATTCAGGTAATCTAGATTTTTATTTTAAAAAATTAATATCTATAGTTAAAGAAGCGTTTAATAAAATACCTGCGGTTATAAAAATTCTTGACGACGAGAAATCTCTGATATTAGCAAAATGTTAATCAGTCAGAGAAATAAATATAAATGTAAATTTCAAAAATGTAGGCATTTTAATTATAGAAATTAATTGAAAAGTATTTTGAAGCTATTAAATATACTTACTGATTTCCACCTTAATAAGGACCGAAATTAATACTGGTCAAAATTTATTTCAAATTTGCCATCGGGCTCTAAAAAATTTTAGAAAGTAAAAAAAGCATTTAAAGGAAACAAAATGTTTTTTACTGATGACAATGAAAAAGCTAATTCAATAGCAGATGTATTTAATAATTCACACACTACTACTTTAAATAATTATTCACTATTGGACACAGCTGTCTCAAGGTTCATTCATGATCTTAACTATATAATTATTAACAGATTTAACGTAGAGCTTACCAACTTAGATGAAGTTAAATCATTTGTACTTTTATTGAAAAATAATAAATCCTCCGGTTTAGATGGCGTTAATATCATTATCCTTAAAATGATGCCCGATTGCTTTTTGAAACCTTATGTATACTTTTCAACTTTTATTTAATGAAAGGCTATTTTCCAACGATTTTTAGGAAAGCAAATATTATCCTCATTCTTAAACCAGGAAAGGATCCAAAATTAACGTCTAGCTATAGACCAATCAGCATCCTAAACCTATTGGATAAAGTATTGGAAGAAATAATTAATAAGATGATTTTAGACTTTTCTAGCCAAAATAATATTATTAACCCTCAACAGCTTGGATTCCGAAAGGAGCACTCTACAGTACATCAACTAAAAAGAGTCGTTTATTTTATTGAAACAAACAAAAGAAATCGTAAGAGCACTAGAATTATTTTCCTTGACATTGAAAAAGCCTTCGATTCAATATGGCATGAAGGCTTGGTTTTTAAACTATATCCTTGAATTATCCAACGTACCTGCAAAAGATAATAAAGAGCTTTTTAAATCAACGCTCATTTGTTATATCTACAGATAACACGCTATCCAGTGATAGACAAATCCCTGCGGGTCTTCCGCAAGGATCGTTATTATCACCTACTCTTTATGCAATATATATTTCCGATTTTACTGTTCGCAAGAATCAAGAAGTAGCTTTTTACGCTGATGACAGTGTTTTTATTTGCTGCGGTAAGGTGTTAAACGCAATCAAATTAGTTTAAAATCTACCCTTAAATACTTTGATAAATGGAAAATAAAAGTTAATGTTAGTAAAACACAAGCTATTATATTTCCATATAACGGATCACAAAAACATACTCCTACAGAACATTTATATTCTAGAGAGTTTTTATTACCCTGCAGTATAGTATCAAATTTCTAGGAATTATCCTAGATAAAAAACTATCATTTAAACAACACATAAAGTATATTTGTGATAAAGCAATCGAATGCGGCCGTGCACTTTACCCCTTGCTCAACAGAAGATCTAAACTTAATTTAAAAAAAACAAGATCCTTATTTACAAAATTGTATTCGACCAATTTTGACCTACGGATGCCAAGCCTGGTTTAATAAAGCTGTTAAAACTTACACAAGAAAATTACAGATATTACAAAATGAAAATCTGAAAATATTCTACTGATCTACTGCATAGAAACTTTAACCATAAAATATTTAATTCATGTGCAAGGGAACTGAATCTGTCATTTAATAAAAAATGCAGAACGTCTACATATGAAATAATAAGAGATTTGCTAAACAATCACTAACACTCTTTTTTACTTAAAGTGTAATAATTAATGGTATTTTTTTAAATTTCTTATAACGTTTAAGTATGTAGAAGGTTTTTTTTGACACTTTTTCCCTAATACAGTGATATCAGTAGTTTCCTTATTTAATTATTTAGATGTTAATTGTTGTAATACTTTTATGTAAATCCTTTTAAAAATGTAATTAATTATTTTATAAAGTTTTCAATAAAGTCAATAATAAAAATATACTAACAAATATTACGAGTAAAAATCCATTAATTTTTCTGAATATTAATTTTTAAAATGATATATTTTTATTATTTAATGGGCCAAGGGTGTGATACGGGGATCATATGAAATCTTGAAATGTTCTCTAATTAATTTGATGTATACGAGAGTACCGTTATATCGATAAATTTGTGAGATAACGGTACTTTTGTAAAAAAGTCAAAACCTTTCCAATGATATTCATTATTATTCATTAAAGGAGGAAGGATAAAATTGTATTATTATATATCATAGCTTCAAGTGCCTATAACTCGAAAACTAACAGATCGGAGAAAATTTTTTATGTAACTTATTTTAACCAAAAATAATGCTTTCGGTATAATTGCTTATAAAAAATTAAATGCTCCTCTTAAAGACCTTTCATATGATATTAGTGATTCTTATGATTACAAAAACTTTTGAGAAATGTCTATATCACATGCAATTATATACAATATTTTTCTTTGGAAATTTGTAAGCACAAATAGTCTATGGGAGCTGTTCTACACTACAAACCATTAAGAATTTCTTGACATGTTGATGTATTCGTTTTTGTTTTAGATTTTTATATACATAAGTATAGATGGGAAAAGGGTAAAGTCAAATAAAATTTGATAATAGCCGGTTAAAATGGGTAAATTTGGTAAATATGGGTAAAAACCCGAGTATTTACCCAAAAAGTGGGTGTAAATTATGTTATATGAATTTTGGTGAAAAACATATTATCCAGCAAAAGTTACATATTTTTTTACGTAAAATAATCGTAGCAGATATTTCCCATCTCCTTTTAAACCAAAAGATAAAAAAAATACTGCTAATGATTTCCAATACCGGTTTTGGGAAGTATCTATTTATGCTATAAAATAAGCTTTTGTGGCATTATTTTCAGTTAATCTATATGAACCGCTATCCTGCTCAATTCTGTGGATGCCCAAATACTTCTCCAGCACGTAGAAGATGTTTCTTCTATGTTGCTTGACACAAAATTTTCAGCCCACAGATTCTCTCTTGCTTTATAGTTTGCTAGATCTACCACTATATTTCTGTGGACTTGATAAAGTAACTTAACTGAAATCGTCAGTTGTTTCGTTGGTGCTAAAATACTGTTTATAAAATCAGCACTTTTTTTTTGTCAACTATATCCCCAAAACTAAAAGTCGTAGGAAAATACCCAATAGTGCAAATGATGTATCTTTAACATGTTAATGATTAAGTAATCTGAAAATTTCCATATCTCTACAGATTTATATTTACATAAAAACGTAATCACAGTATCTAAAAATAACTGAATTTATGCTGCATTGTTGCTGTTGTGTTGCACTTGTTGAAAAACGCTTCATATTTCTTAATTTTTACGTATTCCCATGACTGAACCTAAAAAAGCCTTAAACTTATTATTGAATTTCATTATTTTTTTCAAATTTTCTTAATTGAATTTTTCATCCTTTTCTCCTTTTCAATTTTTTTTAATTGAATCCTATTTTCATTCGCTTTTTGGTATATAACATAAATGTGTCATTGAATTAAAACAAATGACTAATTTGAAATGGAATACATATCAGTGATTACCAAAACCAGATTTTAATTTTTTTTATAAATACCCACAAATTGGGTAAATACCGGGAATCCCATTTATATATATGGGCAATAAAAATAGTGAAATTCAATATATGGATGTGGTATAAGGCTGGGTTTTGTGACTGGAGGGCTAAGTCCTGAATTCGATCCTTGGCCAAGCCTTCAAAAAATTATTTTATAATTTTGCTTGAAAAAAAATCTAATTTTTTGAAACGTCAAATAAGAAAGTTTTAAAATATCTTTTTATATACTTAAAAAATTCCCTTTGAAATTTATAAAAATACAAATTCCTCTTGTATTCGCCAGGATTCGAACCCATAAGCACACTAAAAACTCCTAGCTTCGAATTCTTACTCCCTAAGCCATATGGCAACTTGAAATTTCATATTCATAATTTTTCAACAACGTTAATGTATAAAAAATCCAAGAAATCAAAATTGAAGTAAATTTGTATGAGTAACGTAGGGTCTACACGAGAGATTTTTCTATCATAACAAGTAACAAAACGTCGGCAGAGCTACTGCAATTTTTTTTTATTTACATATATCAGCATATATGGAAATACGTAGATAAAATTTTATTATAATAAATAACGTTTTTCGTCGAGGTTTCTTTAATTTCATTGTGTTTTGTGTTAGTTTTTCTCCAAATAAATAATTAATTAATTGAGATTGCCACGAAAAATTGTTCTTCTTCTTAAAAAAAAATAAATAAATAAAAGTAAAAAAAAACAACAAAATGACGTTTGGTAGCAAAACAAATTTCTCTTCGCTTGAACTCTAACAATTAAATCATAACGCTGCAATAATACGAATAAATTTGGTCTAAACGTGATAAATTCTTATCATGATCTCATGATGGGAACTGATTAAATAATTTAAATTTAATAAAAAATTGTATTAATTTTTTAATCAATTTCTAGCACGGTATATTTTAATTTTTTCACTAAAATTATGTTTTTTTTTTAGCTAATTCCAGTCACAACATTTGGTCTAGGTTGTTGGCAACTTAAGCGTAAAGCATGGAAAGAGCAACTGATTAAAGATTTTGAAACTTTGACAAAAATACCACCAGTTGATTTGCCAGAAGAGTAAAAATTTATTTTAAATAATCGATAAACTCAGAAACATCTTATTTAATTTTTAGTCTATCAATATTGAAAGATATGGAATATCGTGCTGTTAAAGTTAAAGGTACTTTTCTGCACGATAAAGAATTACTAATGGGACCTAGAAGTTTTGTAAGACCAGATGGTGCCGAAACAGCAGGAGGTTTGTTTTCACAACGAGATGCCGGTAATGGATATTGGGTTATAACACCCTTTAAATTAGCGGGAAGAGAGTAAGTAATAAATTCAGAGTATATTTTAATATCTTTACAATTGCTATACATAATTATGTTTCTTAATATAGTGACGTAGTATTAATTAATCGTGGCTGGATTCCACGTAAAAATCTAAAACCTGAATCACGTTTGGCGGGGCAAATTGCAGATGAAATTGAAATGACTTGTGTGGTACGCAAGGGAGAACAGAGACCACAATTTACACCAGAACATAAAGGAGGTGTATTTTTATATAGGTGGGTTTTAAAATCATGTTTAAATTATTCTACAATTTAACAAATAATTGTGTTCTTTAACAGGGATCTAGATAAAATGTGTGCTTTGACTGGTGCTCAGCCAGTTATCTTAGATGCAAGCTATGCCTCTTCAGTGCCTGGTGGCCCCATTGGTGGTCAAACTCGTGTTACTTTGCGTAATGATCATTTATCCTATTTGATTACTTGGTACAGTTTATCTTTGGCAACTGCCTTCTTATGGTATCGTACTGTTTTGAAAAGAAAACCTTTTTAAAAATAAAACTGCATTTTGGTTATTTTTTAATTCATAGTTAAAGTATATTATATCTTTATTTGTAGTATTGTTTTTTCTTTTATCTTTATGAATTATAAGTAAAATTTAAATACAATAAAATGTTTTCTTAATTTTTTTATATTTTTTTAAATTCAATTGAAAGACAAAAATTTGAATTTATTCTTATAACTTATATATTTGCTCAATAATAGCTCTGTTCCATTACTTGTCAAATTTACAGGGCTAATATAATAGAAGTAAAATATTTGAAATATTTTACCTTTTTATTGTAAAATTAAAAAAAAATATATTGCCGCTTATTTGGAATTGATTTCAAAATTTATTTCCATTTAATAAATGGAATATCTGCATCATCATAATCATTATTTTTATAAAGTCATAAAGTTTAAACATGGATTCTTATTTACATTAATAATAAGATGTTTTTTTTTTATTATATATATTTTTTTAAATACTGTGCAAGGTCATATAAATAAAAACGTTATTTCTCTTCAATTAAATAAAGTGTTTTTGATATAAATAGGAAAAAAGGAGGAAAAAAAGTGTAGAATACATGTTTTGGAGGAATTTAATGCATTTTATTTTCACCATCTTGCGGAGTGAAGACAATTGTTTCTTTTAGTAAAACCTGTATTCAGTTTTACTGATTTTTTGCCCTACAATTGTGGAACACTTCCCCAGGAACGCATAAGGCCAGTACGTAAATATTTTTTGCCAATTGTTTGCACATGGAAACCGATTTGTTGTAAACGTTCGTGATCTAATATTTTGCGGCCATCAAAAATGTATGCTGGTTTCATCATCGATTGGTAAATACGTTGATAATCAAGAGTCTGAAAGAATTTTGTAAGAAATTTTTTAATTAAATTATTGATTTTTTAAAGAAAATTTTTTTTTGAAAAAAAGTCTTCCAAAATGTTCACTTACAACAAATTCATCCCATTCGGTACACAAAACAATTGCATGAGTTCCTCTAACAGCACTATAGGGATCACTGTGTATTTGTACAGCCTGTTTAACACTCTCAGGAGATTCCGTTACACAAGGATGTGTTAAATCATCAATAATTTGCTCTGGTTCTACCTTAGGATCATAAATATCCAATTTGGCGCCTTCTTCCAAAAGTGTTTTACACACAGCTATAGCCGGTGTTTCCCTAGTATCGCCCGTATTCTTCTTAAAAGCAAAACCCAATATAGAGATGTGTTTATTTGAAACCGTATTGAAAAGACTTTCGATGATTTTTTGTGAAAAACGATTCTTTTGGTACTCGTTCATATCGATGACCTGTTGCCAATAGGCTGCAACTTCGGGCAAATTAAGACCTTCACATATGTAAACCAAATTTAGAATGTCTTTTTGAAAACAACTGCCACCAAAACCAACCGAAGCCTGTAGGAATTTCGGACCAATTCGAGAATCTAAACCGATGGCTCTGGCTACTTCAGAGACATCAGCTCCCGTTGCTTCGCATACCGCCGACAGAGAATTAATACTGGAAATTCTTTGTGCTAAGAAAGCATTAGCTGCCAATTTCGACAACTCTGAACTCCAAGTATTTGTAGTTAAAATATTACCCTTGGGAATCCAATGTTCATAGATCCACGATAATTTTTCTACCGCCTTATGCCCATCAGGAGTCTCGTCACCACCAATTAGTACACGATCAGCATGTAAAAGATCTTCAATGGCAGTACCCTCCGCTAAAAATTCAGGATTTGAAAGAATATCATAACGTATACCAGGCTTTTGATTGGCATGCAAAATGTGCATAATACTTTCGGCAGCCCGTACGGGCACAGTACTTTTCTCAACAACTATTTTATTAGATTGTGCAATTTCGGCAATCATACGAGCAGCACTTTCAACATATTTCAGGTCAGCAGCACGACCTTTAAGAAGTTTTAAAATTTATACATACATATTAAGGCGGCTCACTCAAAAAAATTATTTTGTTACCCTCTGAAAACTAACCTTGGTATGTTTTATGAGGCGTGAGCCGGACCTTTTTTATAAAAGGCCTTTTGTATTTTTTTTTTCCAAAGCAACGCAATGAATATGAGGTATCATTTGAAAGATATTTATACTGCGCGTCCATTGGTATATAAAACATATCCAAGAGTGATCTCGATATCTTTATATTACACTAAATATCTCTTTTTCAAGATTTTTTTTTTTAATATTGTTTATTTTTAATGAAATTTTAAATTTTAACATTTCTTCTAGTTTTAAAAACGGGTAGATCTTATGAAGAGAAAAATTTTGATACACATATTGATTATGTTTATGAAAAATTTTATATCAGATTGACTGTCTGATAAACCGCAAAATTGCAATAAGATAAAAATAAAAATTAATCAGACGCCAACAGCTTATATTTATAAGCAAGTAGAAACTTTAAAAGTTGAATTTTCATTAAAAATAACTTTCTTTGGAAGAAAATACAAAAAATTTAAAAAAACTAAAAAAAGACTTTTAAAAACGGTCCAGCCCACGAACGGTCGAAAATTTTGGGGTACATTATAAAACATACCAAGGTTTATTTTCAGGGGGTAACAAATACACTTTTTTCCTTCCATAGGGAGTGAGTCGCCTTAATACATATACATTTTTTTATTATATTTCGAAATGTGAATGAAAACATATATATATTGTGTACTTCTGTAAATTATGTATTTACCTTTTCCATTGCCAAAAGTCTTTGTGGGTGTGTTAACAGATATGAAAATTAAATCGGCTTCTTTAATGGCAGTCTCTATATCAGTCGAAAAGAATAAATTAACATTACGGCATTTTTTAACAACATCATCTAGACCGGGCTATAATGAAATTTAAAATAAAAAGTATAATAAAGATTTTGAGGATTTCTTAATAACAAATATTATTGTAGACAAATAATTTTACAAAAACAACGAAGATATTGAAACAGGACAAAAAATTTGAATCAGATTTAGCTATATGTGCATTAAAGTGTCCCATTGAAGAAAAATTGTAGCAAGGCCTATAAAACCTACCTATTTCAAAGATGAGTATTGAAATATTTTAAACATTGATCTTTAGTTGCCTACCAGCTACTCGAAATTGCGGGTCTAGTAAGTAGGTTAGGTTGAGAAGGGTTGCATAGGTTCCTCTAGGGGAAATCTTTACATCTACTCGAAGACAGTTTAGGATAGAAAGAATATATCAAAAGTGAGACCAAAAAGATAATATATATATATAAATAAGATAGCAAAGAAAATCCTAACGACCAGCTGCATTCGTTCCAAGCCAACGAAAGTCTCTCAACCAGCCTATTCCCTAGACGAATCCTATATCAAGCTTCCTACATCACTCTTGGAAAAATCCTCTCATCCTCTCGATGAATCGGCTGCCCTTATGTCTACTTTGTTGTAAGCACAGACGGTGACACAGAATATGTTCCACTGTTTCCATTCCTCAACATCCTACAAAGATCTGAAGAGCCGAGTCTCAGTCGCATGCCATTTTCACTATTATGGTTCTGTGGTTTCTCCTGTTCATGCTTAATAGTAGATTTGCGTTCGAGTATCCAAAATTGAGAAAATAGAGACAGGAAAATGACAGCATTTATAAATTTTATTAATTTTATTTTTGCCCGAACATCCAGTAAATCATATGCAGTGTGACCATTTTAGCCTTTTAACAGCTAAATTTAGCATTTTTTACACCGATTTAGGCGAAAAATTTTCATTTAGCATTTGGCATATTTAGCAGTATTTACTAATAGATTTGACATTTTAGACATTAAAAAAAGAATCAGTAATTTTAATATCAGCACCAGTAAAAAGTCGTTTAATTAAAAGAAGGGGCAAGTACTTAGTGTTTAGCTCAAAAGATTATTTAGTCCGTTTCGTGAATTTAATAAAAATGGAAATTAGAAACTTAATTATTAGTTAATGTAATCCTTAAATGCGGTTTAAAAATATTGAATAAATTTTGACGAAGTTTTGAAATAGAGGTATATTTACTTTTTTATTTTTATTGTTATATTTAGCTAATAAGGTAAAACAACTTAAATAAAAATGCTAGTCTATAACCAGAAACTTTGCCGGTTTTCTCCATAAAAAAATAAAAATATATTTTGCACAAAAAGCTCAAAAATAATAATTTCTGACGCCTATTTCGAGAAGAAACTTTTAGCATTTTATTGTTATATTGATTTAGTTATGCATTACGGTGAATTTAATTCAAATCTGTTCATTATTTTATATAGCTCCCATACAAAAATCCTCCCGAAATGTTTATGTGCACAACAATGACAACAATGTTATTGCAAAATTTAAAAAGGATTGGCCCTAGCACACATATAAGGCATATACCAGCTTATAGATTTTTTAATATGTTTGTATTTAAATATTCCAAACGATTTTTTTTTATTTCCTGTAAAAGTGGTCTGAGACATATTAATGGTCGGAGGAATTCGTAATAAGTTTACCATCTTTTAACCAATTTTTTTTATACATAATTACATATATGTTGATTACGATTTTAATATAGTAACAAGCAAAAATGTGTAGTTAACAACTACATTTTTGAAGAAACTGTAAAAAGGCAAAATTTACCCATATGAATGCATTTCTAAATTTCAGAACCGATTCGGAACGTTTTCGCGATACCCGATCATTCTGGTAGTTTGCAAAATATTTTTTTAATATCTAACGAAGAATTCAAAAGGGAATTAAAAACAAAATTTCTATTGAAACGGTCAGTTATTCAATCTTTTTGCTAAATAATTGTCTTCAGAAGTCTTGAATTTGGAATTTGAATAATGTGAAATATCTAAATAGGGCGTTAAATATGCGTAGCTTTTTATTTTTTTTATATTCAAGCTAAGAATGCGTACTCTTTTTTGGTCTAGATATCTAATCCATTAAATATGATATCTGATCCATTAAATATGAAAATACCCCAAATTTGGATAACAAAATACCTAAAACACTAAAATCGTAAAAGTTCAATTTTTAAAAGGCTTAAATCAAAATAGAGGCAGTCCATTTCAACAAAATTTCGATCTTTTCCACTGTACGCAAAAACATCAATATTTTGACAACTCACAACAAATAAACTAAACAACACAGATGATTTTAAACAATTTGTTTCACCAGGCATCAAACATTATTATAAAAACTTAATTTTAAAATTTCAATTAATCGCCGCTTTATAGCCATTTGAAACCAACTTGCGACGATATGTATGTATATTAGGAGTATACTTTTTGCATTATAGGGCATGAAAAAATATTAAGATCGTTAAAAAAGTTTCCGCACCAAACGCCTTGAAGTTTTGAATTTAAGTTTTTTTTTAATTATTTTTATTGAAAACAAGATTATATTGTTTCACTACTGGCATTGTAATCAATAAAATATTTTTATATATAATTTTTAAACTTTTTATTTTTTAAATATGATGGTAAATGAATGTTTTAGTCAATATAATAAATATTAAAATGCATTTTAAGTTAATTTTCTGTTATATTTGGCGGTTAAAAATTCTGATTTTTATAAATCTTCTGAATTAAGCAAAACTTAAAAATTATAACTACATTTTATGTAGTTATTAAAAATCAAAATTTTTTAATATTGAAGAAGTTAGAGCGCTATATTCGGCTGTGCTGAATCTTTTATACCCTTCACCACTTTACCAACAAATAAAAGGAAATAGTATTCCTTAATATTTTCATATTTACACTTAGAAAAATAATACATATGTGTATTTGTTCCACAAGCAACCATAGTTGCCAGATAAACTTGGTGAAAATCGAGAAATTTTGAGAAAAAATCGTCAAAATCGTACATATATGTTAATAAACATTTTCTATGCTTTTTTTTTTTTTTTTGATAAAAAAATTAAAATTTAGAATGAAAATAAATTAATAAAAATTACATTAATTTTATATTATCGGCCTATTATGAAAGTCAAGTAGTACCTAAGTACAATCAATGGCCTGATTCAGTACGACAATCAAATTGTTTGAAAATAAAATTTGTATGAAAATTACTCATTTCTTCAAATATTTTTTAACTATTTTTCATACAAATTTTAATTCTAAACAATTTTCTTGTTGTATTGAATCAGACCCTAAGTAACTTTGTATGACTTTTAAACAAAAAATAAGTTTTAAGTTTTCTATTTCTTTCGAATAGATTCAGTAAATGAAAAAAGTAGTAGTGACGTAGTGTTGAGATTAGGTTGAAAAGCACATTGGTTTGGATGAATTAACGAGTATTGTTCAAAATGTGATAATATTTACGATTTCATTATATTTTAAAGAATTTTTGATATTGACGGTAAAATAAAATATATATTGGTCTTAAATTTTCACAGCCAGAACGTCCATTTTCATAATAGGTACAACTCGACAAAGATTCCATGCAGCTGGAGTTTTAGAAGTTGTAAAAACAGTATTTATAAGATGTAGCACAATTGGTGATATAAATGGAAAAATTATCTTTATGAAATAATATGATAATATCCAGTAGAATTACATTCAATAGAATTCATGACAATTAAAAGGTCATGAAGGAAAATGATTCAGCATTTTCCACAAAAGAGTCAAAATTAAACTCACAAAGGTGATTAGGTTTTAAATTATTTAAAAATGAACTGGCTATATCTTCAACATTTATACTATAACTTTGTAGTTTAACATTACTTACACAGTCAAGTTTACGTATCCTATTCCTAATTTGACTAGTATTTAGGCCAGTAGATAGCTCTCGCCATACTTCCGTCGAGTTTTTCTAATTACTGATTTTGCCTTGTTTTTTAGTTTGCAATACCAATTTTTTCATCGGTGCGATTTCTAAGGAAAGAACCATCTCTTAGATCGTACTTTAGTAATTTCCGTAGAATTTATCCATTTTGAATTTATAGAATTAGATCTAGTGCTATAAGTGGGAACAATATTGTGAAATCCCTCAACTAAATTTGTTAGTGTGGACAATTGCAAATTAATATTTGCACAATAAATAGTAGATATATCAAATTGATGAAAGCACTGGGAAAGTTCCTCGTAATTAACACGATCATAATCCTTGAATTGTATTAATGTCATTACTTATGTTAGATGGAAATTTTATGGAAATGAAAATAAAACTGTGATGTGACGAGAAGAAGGGAAATTGCAACCCACTAAAAACAACCGAAGATGTCAAACTTGAAAGGAAGTAATCTAATAAGGAGGTGGTGTTGCTAGGCAAATGTATGTGCGTAGGTAAACAGTTATGAATGCAATGAAGGCCGCATCTAAAAATAAAACTTCTAAATTTATTGGATTTCACAGGATCAAATAGTTTACAATCAAGGTCTCCAATTACTATAACATTGGAATATCTATCAAAAAGGTCACTATGAAGAGTTTCTAGAGAAATAATATCACCTCCTAGTAAATAAACAACACCTACAATTATAGAAACACTATTACCATAGATTTCCACAAATAAAGGTTCACAAACTCCACACTGACGACCACGAAAAACAACTTTATAATGAAGATTATTAAATAAATAAAGACAAACGCTTGCCCTTTTCGGAATAACACTCGATCTATCATTTCTTACTTACTATATATATATATATATATACATGGTTTAAACATGGTTTAAACCATGTTTCCAATACACAAATTATATCAAGATTAGCTTGCTACTTAAATTAGGCCATAAAATTTGGTAATTTATGTCACCAATGTTTAAATTTTTCAAAAAAGAGGAAAAGCTATTATTTAAAATTGAGTTATTCAAGGCTATAGAACCAAAATTATCGTTACGGATTATTAAATTTTCGGCGATATTCATGTTTTTATGGGAGCCAGAATATCACTAAAATTTTATATTAAAAAAAATTTTACAATTAACATTTCCATAGAAATACAAATGTAATACTAATAAACTTGCTTTATGTTTAAAAAATAATATAAAGACAAACTAATACATCTCACAGTATAAAAATTTTAGTAACTATTAATTTGAGAAAAAATAGTAATTTTACATTATAAAAAAATAACTAGTTATGGTGGTAATGAAACTCTAGTACCAAATGAATAATATTGAATATTATTGATAGTTTAGTTTGAATAAGTCAATGCATTCATTGAACTTGAAGGTTTTCACATCTCCATTTAACATTGTAATTTTGGCCATAAGAATTTCTCTATTAATAACACTGTGACCATTTATTTTTTTGTCACTTTTGACCAAATTTTTAGCAACTTATTAGCAAGGGATGTATAATTATCATTTAAATATACTCGGGATCCTCCAACCAATGTGACAAAATTTAACAAGAATAGCGTTGCCTCTCTTTATGTATATTACATTTAAAATATCTCCAAATACGTTCGACACGATGTTAAATACGTTCAACACTCTGTTAAATACGATCCACACACAGCGCATTTAAAAAAATTATTGTTAAAGCAAAAAAACCTTTTTTTAATTTATTTTTATTATTTTATTAAAAAACATCACAATTAAACATTTTTGAAAAAAAAAAAAACTTAATAAAGAAATATATACAGCATTAGGACAAAAATACCTATGTTAAGATTACATTGGGGGCTTGTTTTGACAGACCTAATGAGGTTGTAATATATCACGTGAAAGCTCTAAAGGAGAACTCAAAACTGCACAGGGTATCCAGTTGTTTCTCAGGAGACATGCTAAGAGGTGCTGAAGTTTAGCGAAATTTATGTGAGTCTAAAAACACAGGAAACCATATTTTGATTTTGGACATACCTGAATGGGGTTGTGGTACACCAGACTAAAGGAGCAGAACCCAAAACTGTTTAGATAATCTTCATTTGTTTCCAGGAGACATGTTACGAGGGGTGGAATATAATATCAATATTTTTCAATGATTTATAATTCTGTTAAGCACGTCAAATGACAACCTAAAAAATGCAGTAAAGCACATATCTAATTTAAATGTTTTGAAGTCAAATAACGAACCTAATTCGGAAAATTTAAAAAGTGAGCTTACTGATGAAAAAAAAAATCCATTTTTCAAAAAGGGATAACAAATTTATTTAAACGTTAAGCATGAAATTGAAAAAAATAAGCGAAATGACGGACCACCAAATATATTCCGAAATGAAAATTTTCTTACAATTATTCTAGTAAAATATTTACCATATGTTCCGTTATGGACTAACGTAATGGGTAAATTTATTGATGACAGCTAAACAAGAATATCAAATGGTCCGATTGAAGGATATTTTTCAAGCAAGTCAAAGAAATTCAAGACGAAAAAAATTCGGATTTATTGTTAGAAGAAAAATGGAAGAAAACGCCAAGAAAAGTGAAAGAGATAAAAATAATAGTAGGTGATTACAAAACAATATATGATTATTTGTATGGCAAAACTAAGGCTTTTTAAACTACTGCAATTTAATCCCCGAAAAAGACTTTTTAACAATGTAGTTGAAATATACCTGCATATTATATTATTTGAGATAAATATTCGGGATGTGGAAATATGTACATGTGAACAAGGAATGACACTATTTTTTTTTTTTTTAAATTGAAATTTAATGAAATTATTAATTTAAAAAATTCAGTTGTAGCTATATAGTGCCAATTTTATATCATGAACACAGTCGTTTTTATTGACAAAATTGGGAAAAAATTTGTTACATAGATTCAATCGGAGAAAAAATAAATGTCAAAAATGTCGTACAATCTACATTTTTAAAAGCCATAAGTGAAATAGAATTAAATGCACATGACTGGGTGCAGGAAGATTTGGACCATGAATTTTTAAAATTGTGGCATTCACTGATGTCAATTTATATAAACGATTTTAAAAAACAACGAACGAGCAGAAGACTGAATGTTGTAATGAGTAAAGAAAAAAAAAAAAAAAAAAAAAATAAAAAAAATAATAATAATAATTTAAAACTCATCTAAATGTCTAAAGACAGATCTAGTGAATGTCACCACTTCGAAAGTGTTTAAAATTTATTGTTTGTTAAATGCATATTATAAAGAAACAAAAAACAATAAAAATACATGAAACATTTTTCTAATTTTCCTTGGATATCGTTCACTTGAATAAAAAAGTGCGTCAGCTTATTTTTCAAATTATTTTTTGCCATGAGTAATAATTTGCTTTAATTGTTGTTTATTTCTTCCAACTTTAATCTTATACGTTCGAATTTTTTTTCGTCTAAATTTTTCTGATCATCTTCTGAAAATTCATATTTCTAGCTCCTTGAATTTCACATGTATGAATCTTTTCTTATGCTCCTTTTTTACTTAAGTCGATATAATCTGTGAACCGTGTTATTTGGTTTTCTATTTCGAATATCATAAATTAGTTTAAATCTATTTCTAAAATAATCATTAAAATCGTTTCATTTCTTTATTTATTATGTAATTAACACTTTACTTTTTTTAATTTGTTTAAAATTTATTAAATTTTTAAATATTTTTTTAAACGAAGTTTTCCGATTTAGTTTCGTCATTTTACTTAAGACATGGATACATATTTTATTTACTATATTTCTACTATTTTAAAATTTGATGTGTTTAATAGTATTACTGATAAATTCCTGAATCATTTCCAGTTTTCGACTATGTTTAAAAAATTAATAGCTCTTAGCAAAAGGAATTTAAATATTTGCTTTTCGTTCGGCGCATATAACTTCACATAGTTTGAAGTAATTTGAAAAATTTGGCAATAAATATATGAGTTATTACTTATTAATTTTATTATATAAGATTTTAATATAATAATTTCGGTGTTAAATATTAAATGTGGATCATATTTTGTATCTATATTAGGCAATCTTTGTTGCGATCAAAACGTCGATTTATTTTAATTTTTGCGGTACATCTTTTGTTGGTAGAGTACAAAAACTATATTCCAAATTAAATATTACGAAAATTTTCGCAACTAGCACACTAAACTTTGTACGAACTCTTTAAAAAAGTTGTAGTATTTAAAAGCATGTCACACTTTTGTTATTATTATATATATTATATTATATTCAAAAAATGTATATATGTAAACAGTAATGTTTTCTGACTTCTTTTATTTTCTACTAGCTGGACTCGGTCCGCTTTATTGGCCCTTAGTAAAGATTTTAAATTTTATAAAAGTTTTATTGTACAATCTTTTTTATCAGTGAATAAAAATTACGTGTATTATACATCCACGTGTATATTTTATAACTAATTAATTAAGAAACGGTATACACCCGAACGACCATTAATTAGTTGGTTTTGCTTTGACGTTTTATTTTTTTTTAAGCTTAAAAATATTGGCTTGAACGTATTTTATTGCTTTTATATATATAAAAAAACTCATAATAAAACCAATAAAACAATTAAAAAACGCGAAACTACACACAAACACGACTTACGGTCTATAGAATATGTGTGTACATTTTTTCAAAATCGGTGCTGTAGTTTTTGAGTTTAGCGGTTACATACAAACACGTCTCTTTTATATATATAGAGATTAATAGCATGTAAATTTTTAAAAATTGAAATTTATGTTTACTCTTATTTGTTTTATAAGTTTAATATAAATTAATTAAGTATATCTCCTAAACTAAAGTTCAGACAAAAATAATTTTTTGCGCAACCAAATTTCAAAGTGTTGGTTTTAGTTCCCTGAAGAAATAAAAAATATACATATTTTGTTATACTAAAATTATGCATTTATTTAAAGACATGTATTTCTGTGGTACTTTTTCATGTGTCACTTGAATAAGGAATATTTTAAAACTAAGCAAACTGTAATTTATTTTTAAAATTTAGGTTATAAAAATGAAAGCTATTATCTTCGAGCATTCAATTAGTAATGAGTACTGCCACCATTTTTAGAAATAACCTCAAAAATGCAATTTGGCATCGACTTGTATAATGACACTAAGTAATTTAGCGAAATTGAACTCCGTGCTCCCGTTATTGCATCCTTTAAGGATTCTATCGTCTCAAATTGTTTTCCAACTTCATAAACTTTTCTTGCAAGGCAACCCCAGACATTTTCCATTGGATTCAGGTCTGGTGAATATGGGGGCCACTCCAAAAGATAAACATCTTGTTGATTAATCCATTGTTTTACTGCTCTGGCGGTATAAATCGGAGCGTTGTCATGTTGGTACGTCCAAGGTATGAGTCCAAAGAAATGTTTTTGTAAGTCGTTGCAGTCATTTTGTTGGATACAAAAACCAATTCTATGGTACCATAATACGAAATGACACCCCCATACCATTATTTCGTCCTCTCGACTGTGTCTGCGGCTCAAAAATAATTCCTCCTTATTTAGGACATGGAAGTAATAGTTATACCAGTCGGGACCATCAATATTAAACTTTTTTTCATCGGAAAATACAACTGTAAACCATTTATCGGACCATGTCATTGTATTTTTGGCAAACTGTAGACGTTGTGATTTAAGTGGTTTTTTTTTTTTGCAGTTTTCGTCGGACTATGTATGGGCACGACTTTAAAATACGATGCACTGCTCTTAGACTGGCACTGACTCCTCTTTTTTCACTTATTTTTGATACCGACATGGCAGAATTTGATGCAATTCTAAGAATTTTTCGTCTTTCTTTTGGAGTTGTTGCACTCTTTTTCCGCCCTTTCATGTTTTTTCCATATCTTTCAACGTTATTTAAATAATTGTACACAACTGTTTTTCCTCTATTAATGTTTTTGGATATTAGGACCGGATTCTGACCCTGAGATTTAAAAATCAGAATTTTTCTTTTTCAGAGTTATTAAGAGCCTTACCATGTCCCATTTTGAATAAAAACTATTTAAAAACTATCAAATTAAAAATTCTCTAGCCGTTCATATTGAAAGAAATTCAAATCATAGCTTCCTGATTAATAAAAAAGGAATTCCTTATTGAAGTGGCACACGAAATAGTACCACAGAAATACATGACTTTAAATAAATGCATAATTTTAGTATAACAAAATATGTATATTTTTTATTTCTTCAGGAAACTAAAGCCAACACTTTGAAAATTGGTTGCGCAAAACATTATTTTTTTCTGAACTTTAGTTAAGAGATATAATTAACTAAATTTTTAAAATGTGATTCCTTATTCAAGTGGCAGGCAGTGTATGTACATAATATAAATTTGAAAATATTATTTTATTTGCTATACTGCAGTACCTTTTTTGTTGTTCTCATATCTATAAAAATAAAAAATTGTTGAATATTTTTTTATAGTTTAGACTTAAGTAAATATATATTAATTAAATATATATAATAAATATATTTTATATAAATATTATTCTGGATAACAATTAGGTATACTCCTTATACTTTTGAGATCTACTTCAATTCGATCCTCTTGGGTTCAACAAAACTAAGTCGGGATTAATTCTAAAACTCAAGATTAAGACATTTAAAATTTTTTGTCAGATTTTTAAAAAGTATAAATATTTTTTAAATGGTTAGATTAACTTCAGGTATGACTATATTTTTGTAAAAAGATATCTATTCCAATTTTATATTTAAAATATTCTTAATAATTTAAGGGATTTTATCCGATGTTTCACAACCCCATTCAAGTCTGTCCTAAATGGTCCTCCCACAACTTGGAATATGAATCTTTAAAATATGAATAATTATGTCTCGTAGTATGTTTCCTGAGAAACAACTGGATGAGTTTTGAGTTCTACTCCTTTAGAGCTTTCACGTGATATACCGCAACCCCATTCAAGTCCAAGCTTCCGCGCAATGTGAACTGTTACAAGACAATTTAATTCTGCAGTTATATTTATATTTTTTGCTTAAAATTTTTTTGCATAATAGAGCTCATAGTGCACTTGGTGAGAATGTTAAACAAATTTTGAAAGACTATTTTCCCGCGTATTCATAAGACATTAAAGGAACTTATTCGGTATTGTAAATTTTGTCATGAGACTAAATCTAATTGTCATCCGAGGAAACATGAAATATCGGAAATCCGTCAATTGTTACACATGAATATCTATTCCACGGATAAGAAATATTTTCTGACATGAGTGGAAAAATTTTCAAAATTTACCATTACTAAACCCATAGCTTCAAGATCCATAGTCGATGTAAAACCTGCTGTGCAGAAGATTTTGAACACCTTTGATAATATCAAGACTATATTTTGTGACAACGAAAAATCCTTGAACACCAAATCAATTAGGACACTAGTTAGAAATTTTTATGGGGCTGAAATTGTTGTTAGATTTAGAAATTTCACAGCACACTCTCGGAAATAGATAGATGCATTAGGTTAGAGTACTCGATAAATGGTACTAAGAAGCATATTCTTACGCCGGTTTTGAAATATAATCAGAACAAACATTCGGTTGTTGATCACAGACCAATAGATATTTTACACGCAATACCAGACGAATTGAGATTTTTGTAAAGAACCTGCTAATTGACAAGCAAAGGAAGGACTTATATTTTCATAATAGGACAAGGCGTATGAGAACTTTCGAGCTGGGACAGAAAGTTTTTGTCAAGGTAAATAGAAGACTAGGGAACAAGTTCAGTAGAGTTTATATAAAAAAAATTGTTTAGATGGATAATATTCGCTGACCTTTAATGTAATTTATTTCTTTACCCAGCTTTAAGTTTTCGATTCCACTATGCCATAAAATATAAATTTCTATGGCAAAATTGCAAGAAACAGGGATGTATCACTTAAATTAATTTATATAAGACATAATATTAGTATTAATACATATTTTTTATATAAATTTTCAAGTCGGGGTGACTCTTTTGGAAAACGGGAGAAAATATCAGACTTTAGTACATTGGACTTTTTTTATTTTTGTTGTAAAAAAATATATAGTAGCTACGCAAAACGTAATTGATAATTGCGTAAAATTGTTTTTATATTAATATTTATTATTAATGGTTTAGCAAATTGTGAATGCAGGTAAAAAAAGGGAGAAAGATTTTTTTTAATTTTTTTCTATTTATTGTTGTTTTTGCATAGCGTAAAGTGTAATTAATTCTGTTTACTAGAATCAATGAAAAGAAGTAAAAGAATGATTTATTTCTTTTCATTCATATTTGTAATTTTTAATTTTCTTCGAATTTGGTCTCTTTCTTTTTGTTTTTATGTTTGAATGTCACCTTGTTATAATCAATGAAAAGAAGTCAAAGAAGAAATTATTGATTTTTTTAAAGTTTCAGTGAGTTAGTTTTTGATTTCCCATTATAGGCTTCATTTTATAATTACATTCAGGGTGGTAAAATTTTGATGACGAAATTTTTAAATTTTAATTTTTTTTTTTAACGAAACACAAATTTTGAAATACGAGATTGATACTTGATGTAATTATGCGTATTTTACGCTGTACATCAGTGATGTGCTCAAAACAGTCAACGTAGTAGATAGTTTGTTTGGAAAACAAGAGCAAACATTTTTAAAAAAGTCAATTTTTCGCGAGGCACAGTTACAGTTTCATATAGAATAGCATAGATTACTGCGTGAACTTAGTTTTTTGTTATTTTACACAATGAAATCGAAGGAAGATTAAAAAAAATTTTGATAAAAAAAATTGTATGGAATTTTTTGAAAATTACGCTAAAATTGTACTTTTTGTTTTTGTATTTTATATAATTGATGGGGACCTTAAATTATAGTCAAGAGTCGTTGATACTTGAAAACGGGACACTTGTCAAAGCTGATTTTGCTAAGGCACATCGTATGGACAATACGAAACTGGCATTGGTGTTTGTAATGCCTTAACGAAAATGTAGAAGCGCATCGAAAGAAAATTTCCTTTTTACTTGGGTTAAAAAAGGATCTCAATATTAAATAGCATTTCTTTGTAATAACCTATAATAAAATATATTTTCGTATATTATATTCCTACAAACATTTGAACCATATATTCCTAGAAGATATTTACGCAATATCTTTTTATTATTTGGACGAAAATCATCAAAGCAGTATTTTTCTAATATTGCATTTTTATCAGTATAAAGAAAATGTATAAAATGTTATTTTTTTTATTATTTTTATGATTATCACCTCCTCAATAAATTAATGATATCCCATTGAGATCATGTGGAAGAAATTAATACAATACTTTTATTTTGCAGTTGTCCAAAAATTGTTCAAAAATGAAAAAATATTGAAGGAATTTATTTGTCTTTTTGCAAAAAAAAAAAAGAAATTGAAATTTTATGTAAACGTTTTAGTTTTAGTGCTTTATAATGTTAAGATTTATGTACATGCTTTACAAAATGTAAAATTTTTATTTATTATATTATTTCAATATTTATTTAGTGATAATATTTCTCCGGAAGATTATCTAGCGGTATCTTCTTCTTTTCACCTAGATGATTATATATAGCAATATTGTCTATTTTTATATTGAATATATCGGAATATGATGCACAATCTCTCCCGATGTGTGAAACTTCCGCAATACGAGTATGATTATTGCGGCAATACGAATTCGAATCACTTTTGTATTATTTTGCTTGTAGGGATTAAGAAAGTTGGCAACGATATGCCTGAGTAGTAGTGTGTTTTTTGTCAGCTAATATTTTTCTTACTTTTTAATCTATAAACTTTTAGCTTTAAACTAAAAAACTTATTAATTATGCTATTAATCAACGCATTTCTTGACATAAAATTAATTTTTCTGAAAGTAAATGTTATTTTACGAGATTTAATTCTTTATTGGAAGTTGTGTTTCTGCTGCTGTTATTTGCTGTTGTTGCTTCCTATATTCTTTATTTTATTTTGCTGTCATATTTGATGTATTCTTTTTTTTAAGACAAAATTGAAAAAATGCCTTCTGCTAAAGTATTTAAATGTGGAGACTGGCATATTAAAAGACTGTAAACCTTTGTCTTTCTCTTGTAAGACTTGCATAAAAGAAACTTCCCCCGGTCTAAATGAACTGTGTCAGGAAATTAGTGAATAAAAACTTGTTTGTTTTGATTATTCTATCTTCCGTATAGGAAATGTTGATGAAATGTGTTCTTATCTGACATCATTTTACAATTCCTTGCTGACATATGTTCCTTTTGTTAGAAAATATAGTAATAGAGCAAAGAGTATCTGTCGGAAAGTTAAGAGAGAGTATTTTTTTTAATGTTTGCTGGTTTAGACATACGTAATGTGTGGCGAGAGAGGTTCTGGGTGCTTTGGTGATGAATCAGTGACTTACGTTGGTAATATTGATATCCTAAATATATTTTTGCTGAGAGTAGTGTAGTTTCTGATAGTTATTATTTTAATGATTTTTTTTTTTTGCAGTGATTCTGTCTTTGAAGTGGCTGAAGCTCTAGCAAAAGTTAAGTCCAATTCATTAGGTATTAACAATATTTCTGTTCGTTCGTACTAGATTTCTTTAATGTTATTTTAATAAGTTAGCTTGTGTTACTTCCGTTGGAAGTTAGCTTGTGTTACTCCAATTCCTCAATCGATGGTTATTCATGGACCAGAAGACCTTCGACCTATTTTAATTCTTCCTATTTTAATTCTAGTCTCACTGATCATATTCGACAATGTGTTAACGATGATAAACTTAGTGTACTCATTTCATTTGATTCTTCTAATGCTTTTGTTAAAATTTATCATTCTGTGATGATTAATAAACTTAAGAATGAATACCTATTTTAAAAATCTGCCTGTAAGCTTATATATAGTTATCTTATTGGTAGATCACAATTTGTTGACCACAATGGTTCTATACTTCTGCTTCATTCACTTTATTGGCTGGTGTTCCTCAAAGTTTTGTCTTTGGGGCGCTTTTATTCATACTTTATATCATTAATATTCCTACTTTTTTAAACTCATCTTTATGAGAAATCTTCATTTTTGCTGATGATGGTTTTGTACTTTTTAAAAGCTGTTTTAAAAACACTGATGTCTTGCAGAATAACATAGACTTTTTCTCGAACCATGTTTCAGAATGGACTCCTGCTAATTTGTTAGCCCTCTATCCATCAAAGTGTGAGGCTATTATGTTTAGACTAACTAGCCGTTTGTTTTAGATAAACTTAAACTTGACCAAGTTGATCATATTAAATATCATGGTGTTTACTTGAACAGTAGACTCTCTTTTGACTACCACATTGATTCTATGAATGGTAAAATTTTTGGTATTTTTCGTAAAATTTATTCTACTAATTTATACTTATCATTTCGTGCTAGGTATAACTTGGCTTATGCATTGCTGATGTCACAGACATTATATGGTCCTGAAGTTTATACTGGTACTTGTTCTATACGCCTTACGAAGATTAACTGTATATTTAATAATGCAGTTCGTTTTTTTTATAACCTTAAGCGTATATTTTTATTCAAAATTTTCTATGTTTGTGAAGTTAGCTCCCTGTAAAATTAACAGAATCAAATTTTAGCCTTTTTATGGCAATTTTAAGAATCAAAAAAGGCTAGAAAAATTTGAGGCTAAAAGCAAAATAAAAAGGCTAGATTTAGCCTTAGAAAGGCTAAACTGGCAACACTGTTTATTTATTAAGCATTTACCACGAAATAAAATTTTTTCCAAAATTTTTGCAAAACAATTATATACAATTTAATAATTTCTATAAACAAAATTTTATATTGTTTTTTTTTTTAAAGCTTGGGAAAAAGTCATATTCGATTCATAATATCTATGAATACAATTTTTAGATTTATATACTTTTTTCTCTGTGTTCTAAACAAAAATATTGAAAATAGCAGATCACCTAAATCCATAGTAAAGCTGCAATTGCATTACGAGTGCGTTTTTAAATAAACTATTTACTTTTGTAGTTTGAAGTCTCACTTGGTCTTCATTACAGCCGTTAATCATTACAATTCCTTTACATTTTAGTTTAATTTCAGTAATTTGTCAGATTTTTCTACCATTAATATAAATTTATAACATAAAAAATTGTGATTTTCAGTAAATTAGCAAAAATAATAATGAGAAAGAAAATAATAAAGAAAATCTGATGACCTTTAGAAAGAAATTGTCATTTTTTCCAAAATCTTGAGGAATGAATGATATATGTATATGATACTATGAACGAACTTTCGTATCACGTATTCATAGAAACGTACATAGTTTTGAGATTTGCTTCCTTAGAGCTTTTACCCGATGTGTCACAACCCAATTCAGGTCTGTTCGAAATGGCCCTCCCACAACTTGAAATATAAACCATTGAAAAATATTGATATTATATTCCACCCCTCGTAGCATGTTCCCTGAGAAACAACTGGGTACACCCTATATAGTTCTGAGATCTACTCCCTTAGAGCTTTCATCCGATGTATCACAACCCCATTCAGGTCTGTTAGAAATGGCCCTCCCACAACTTGAAATATAAACCATTGAAAAATATTGATATTATATTCCACCCCTCGTAGCATGTTCCCTGAGAAACAACTGGGTATATCCTATATAGTTCTGAGATCTACTCCCTTAGAGCTTTCATCCGATGTATCACAACCCCATTCGGATCTGTTCGAAATGGCCCTCCCACAACTTAAAATATAAACCATTGAAAAATATTGATATTATATTCCACCCCTCGTAGCATGTTCCCTGAGAAACAATTGGATATACCCTATATAGTTCTGAGATCTACTCCCTTAGAGCTTTCACCCGATGTGTCACAACCCCATTCAGGTCTGTCGTAAATGCCCCCCCCCACAACATGGAATATATATGTTTGAAATATGAATGATTGTATTCCACCCCTCGTAGTATATTCCCTGAGAAACAACTGGGTATACCCTATATAGTTCTGAGATCTACTCCCTTAGAGCTTTCATCCGATGTATCACAACCCCATTCGGATCTGTTCGAAATGGCCCTCCCACAACTTAAAATATAAACCATTGAAAAATATTGATATTATATTCCACCCCTCGTAGCATGTTCCCTGAGAAACAATTGGATATACCCTATATAGTTCTGAGATCTACTCCCTTAGAGCTTTCACCCGATGTGTCACAACCCTATTCAGGTCTGTCGTAAATGCCCCCCCCCACAACATGGAATATATATGTTTGAAATATGAATGATTGTATTCCACCCCTCGTAGTATGTTCCCTGAGAAACAACTGGGTATACCCTATATAGTTCTGAGATCTACTCCCTTAGAGCTTTCATCCGATGTATCACAACCCCATTCAGGTCTGTCGTAAATGCCCCCCCCCCCCACACAACATGGAATATATGTGTATGAAATATGAATAATTATATTCCACCCCTCGTAGCATGTCTCCTGAGAAACAACTGGGTATGCCCTATATAGTTTTGAAATCTACTCCCTAAGGGCTTTCATCCGATGTATCACAACCCCATTCAGGTCTGTCCAAAAAGCCCCCCATTCAGGTGTGAATTTATAAGAATTTTCGCAAAGTTCCGACCCTCGTAGTATCTTCCCTAGGAAATAAGTGAATATTGTCTAAACAGTTTTGGGTTCTACTCCACCAGACCTTTAATTTGATGTACCATAACCCCATTCACGTATGGCCAAAATCAAAATATGGCCCCCTGTTTCTTAGACTTATTGAATTTTGCCAAACTTCAGCACCTCGTAGCATGTCTCCTGAGAAACAACTGGATATACCCTGTGCAGTTTTGAGTTCTACTCCTCTAGAGCTTTCCCGTGATATATCACAACCCCATTCAGGTCTGTCCGAACTGGCCCGCAATGTGACCTGAATATAGGTATTTTTGTTGCACCATATCCTAATGATGTATATGTTTCTTTATTTTGTTTTTTTCCAAAAATGTGATGTTTTTTTTTAATAAAATAATAAAAATTATTTTTAAAAAAGTGTTTTTTTGCTTTAAAAATAATTTTTTTGAAATGCAAAATGTGTGGAACGTATTTAACAGTGTGTGGAACGTATTTAACAGAGGTGTGGGACGTATTTAACTTACGAATTTATCTACACACACATTGATATTTTGTCTCTAATCCTTCTAAAAAAGCCTACCTTTTTTCTGATTTTTTTTTCTATATGATTATTAAAATTCATGTTTTTGTCTATTATAAACCCTAAATAATTTCTTTTGTCTACTTTTTCTATTATTTTGTTATTAATTTTAAATTCTGTATTGTTATTCATATTTATTTACATAATTTTTATCTTATTTTCGTTCAGTTTTAATCTATTCATTTTTAACCAGTTATTTATATTTCGCATATCGTATACTAAGTTTTCCAGACACTGTTCATCTGTATCCGCTATATTAAATATTACGGTATCGTCCGAATAAAGTACTATTTCATTTCTATCTATTACAGTTGTTATATCATTTATATAGATTATAAATAGTAAAGCTCCAAGAATTGATCCTTGTGGTACTCCATATTCATTATTAATTGTCTCTGATTTTTTATAATTCACTTTAGTTATTTGCTTTCTATTTGTTAGATATGATTCAAACCAATTTAATTCTATATTTTGTATTCCGTAGAAGTATAATTTCTGTAATAATATTTTTCTGTCTATTGTTTCAACCGCTCTTTTAAAATCGAGAAAATTGCAATTATTTTTTTTATTTCTGCCGTTACTTTTCCATCTATTTAAGACGTAATTTACTGCCGTTTCACATGAAAATTTCTTCCGAAATCCAGATTGATATTTCGATAAAATATTGTTTAATTCTAGATAATTTTCAAGTTGTATTTTAACGGTTTTTTCAAGAATTTTTTTCACATAATTTGGCCTAAATTCTTCACATTTATTTGTTTTATTAACCTTTTCAATTAACGTCACCATTGAAGTTTTCCAATTTTCAGGAAATATACCTCTGTTTTTAACGATTTATTTATAATTTTTAGCAACACTTCTCCATTCAAGTTCCAATTATCTAATATCATATTTATATTACCATTATTATTATAGTCCGGTTTGTTGTTCATGTTCTTTTATATATTTTTAAGACCTATTTTTGTTATTTCTCGGAATTTAAAGCTACAGTTTATCACATTTATTTGATTTATATATTGTACATATTCTATATTATCCATAATTTCTTATATACTATTTACAAAATATTTATTAAATTGGTTCGCTACTTCATTACTGTCCTTATATTCTATACTTGTAAATATCACATATTTTATCACATTTGTTTTCTTTAGTACTAAGTCTTTAATGCTATTCCACATTTGTTTTTGATCTTTGGTATTACTTATTGTTCTATTAATATATGTATTTTTTTAATTTTTAAGTATCTTTATATATAAATTTCTGCCTTTTTTATAATCATTCCATTTTGCATAGTTTTTTGTTGTTTTCGCTATATTATATTTTAATATTTTGTCTCTTTTTAGAAATTTCAAGTGCCTGTTAAACCATTTATTTACAATATTTTTTTCATTTATTTTCTTTTTTATTGAGAGATTTTCAATTGTTCTTTTTATAGCTATATCAAAACAATTTACGTTATAATTCACGTCTTGATTTTCATTGAAGGTGATTAATGCACTAATTTCCCTTTGAAAACGGTATTTTTTATATTTAAAGATTTTTATTTCACTTTCATTTTTAGTTGCTATTTCATATATATTGTCTATTTTAATTTCTATTACTTCATGATCCGATGTTTTATTTCTATTACTTATGTTTGCACTAATATTCGTATTATTTGTTATAGTAAAGTCTATTATTGTTCTTGAATTTTGGGTAACTCTTGTAAAATTAGTCATCACTTGTTGTAGTCCATCATCATCGATTATGGATTCTATTTTCCTCTTATTTGTACTTTCTTTTGTTAATATAGATTTTAAAATCACCAGCAATAATTATATCTGTATTTCCTTCACTTATTTCTTCTACGATTTCTTCAAATACTTCATAAAATTCTGCTTCTTGACTACTTGGAGATCGATAAACTGCTGCTATATAATTGATGAGTTGTTGTATTTAACATTATATGCACTTATCCAATATTTGAAATCACACACTTTTTCTATTAATATGAAAACTGACAATATTCTTCTAATAGTATTTCAGATTCATCAATTCTGTTAGTCAAATGTGTCTCCGATAATATTATGAACTTTGGCTTATCAATATTAGCAATTGCTTCAATTTGATTAAAGTTGTTTGTAAGTCCTTGTATATTTGTGTATATTCCTTGTATGCTTTCTAATTGTTATTCATTTAATCCCATTCTTCTTCTTTTTAATTTTAATTTATTTTTATAAACTGGACATTCTCTATCTGTCGTCATATGGTTCTCATCAAGGCCCAAATTTAGTTTCTTGTTTGTAATAATGCAATTAATACATTTATTTATAATATCTTTATTACATTGGTTTGTATAATGTTTTCCGTGGCATTTCATACATATTTCTTCACTTTTGCAATTTACTGATTTATGATTAAAACCTTCACATTTATAGCAACGTAATATTTGTGTACCATCAAATACTCGACATTTCTCCAAACCGATATTTAATTTCTGAGCTGAAATTACTCTTGTATATGATTTATTATCAATTTTTAACTTCACATTAAATATTGATCTTTTATTTGTCCTCGTTTCATATACTTTTATTACTTCCATTGTACTATCACCTAGAATGTGATTCTGTTTTTTAAGTTTTTCAATAATCTCATTTTTTCCATATTTAAATGTCATGTCCGTTACAATTATTGACAATTCAATCTTATTTGGAACTTTAATTTCGTACCCTTCACTCATTTCACTTTCAATTGCATTCTTTATTTTCTCTCTCTCATCAGGATTCTCACTTTGTATGACTAAAGTTCCGTTTTTTTTTTTTTTTTTTTTTATTTTCAATGTTTAGTATTTTAAAGTTTATTGGGTCCACTTTTTTGTTTAACTCTTCTTTTGTTTTTTCAATTTGTTGTTTCACTTTCGGTTTTATTACTAATGGCACTTGATTTTTTAATTCTGGCAATACCATATTCTTTTTCAATGCATCTGAAAATGACATCTTACTCTGATTGTCTTTTGTCTCTTTTATCACTTTTTTATTTCATTACACGTCTTCTCATTTTTTTGCTCTATGTTGCAGCACATTTCTTTATTTTTGTTTTCATAGTCTTTAACATTTCCAAATAATTTTTTTATTTCATTAAAGTTCTTTTCACATGCTTTTTGAGTATCATCTAAAATCCTAAGTCTTTTTTCGTAACGTTTTTCAATTGGCTCAAGTAATTGTTTTATTTCGTTTTCGTTTTGTTTTAGTGATGTTTCAAATTCACTTTTATATTCTTTCAAATTTTGTTTGTTAAATCGTACACCTTCTTGGATTTCACCAAAAGCTAAATCCACATTTCTTATGTATTGCATGCAGTCCTCACATATAAAACGCACAAAATTATTAGCTTCAAACACTCCGATATAGTATTGGTCTATTCCCGAACATTTTTTAGTGCAATAGTATATTTTATCACATACACCATTTCATCTGATGCCAGTTTCACCTCTAATTACTGATCTGCATGTATTACATTCAGTCTTCCTCGAGCGAAATTTTCTTTTATTTATTTAACCACTATATTATGTGTATTTTTGTATGTTTTAATTTTAATTTATAAATTAAATTGTTCTTTATGTTTAAATAGTCCTTTTTCTATTTTTAAAACACTTTTAATATTTTATTTTATTTTTTTCTTCAGAGCCTTTAGTTTTTGCTTGTTATCGCTGTTTCAATTTCATTCATTAGGTCTAATTCGGGTACAATTTTTTAATTTTATCAGATTTTTTCAATTTTTTACGTTATTTTTGACAAAATATAGTGATACACATTTTAATTTCAAATTTCTAAAATTGGTATTCTTTATTAAATATGATATTTTTGTATATATAGCGGATCTGAACAATCAGTTGCATATATTTGTTCAATTTTAATGCCAATTAAAAAAAAATAATAATTTGATTCTATTAATTTTATAGTCTCTGTTAAGTTAACATAAATGGAGCTATCTCACGGAGCTAACTTCATACACACACACATTTTCTTAGGAGTACATTTAGCAATTTTTAAGTGTATAATGTGATTTTATTTTACAAAATTATTAGAAATACCAGGCCACTTGGATTGTACATGTCTTTCGTGAAATTTACTAGAAATCCTCAAATTTACATACCTGAAATCTCTACATCTATTTTTGATAGATCTTTTGTTGTACGAATTGCTAGGCTTTCCTACCCTACACCATCATAGGTGTTTGGTTGCATTATGCGTTTGTGCTGATGTTTGTAACGCATTGAAAAAGTTATCTAACGCCCAACTTAAAGTATACCAATCGATCCAGAATCACTTTTTAAATCGATCTAACGATGTCTGTCCGTCCGCCAGAGTGGCTGCACGGCTGAATGGACGACGGGCTCAACGGCTGGCTGGCTGTCTATGTAAATCTTGTGCACAAAGTACGTGTCGCAATTTTAAAGATAATTTAATGAAATTTGGCACGTATGACTTTTATGATACAAGGACGAAGCCTATTGAAATTATTTGTGGTCGGTACATTATTTCACCTAGACCCCATACAAATTTCCACACCCCCCCCCCCCCCCCATAGCTCCATTATAACTTCTCTTCAGAAAATCACTTTAACGTGCATAAATCCCATACTAATGTTACGAGTAGTATCAAGTTAATATTCAAAAAAAGTTAGAAAGATATAGTCGGTCAAGCCCGACTATATGATACCCCGCACCATTGTGCATGTTCATCAAAATTCGTGGATGGGTCTTATATTAGACATGTGGACAATTGTGGACCGATACTTATACTGTGTAAAATAAAATATACGAATACAGAATATTACGTTAATACTAACATTTTTATGAATTTATGCACTTTCGAGTGATTCCCAAAAGTGGGCTTATATGGGAGCTATGGTAAATTATTGAGCGAACCTCATAAAATTTGTCACTATGATTTCTACTTATATAAAACTTACTTGTGTCGAATTAAACGTGATATTAACATGTGTATGTGATTTATGTACGTTAAAGTGATTCTCGGAAGAGGGCTTTACATGGGAGCTATGGACAATTATGGACCGATATTCATGGAATTTGGCACAAAGATTAACACTTATACAAAACTTCCTTAGATCGAATTTCATTAAAATATTGCTATATTTAAGGCATTTATGATCGTTAAACCCCTATTCCGGGAGGACATTTGTATGGGGCTGTGTGAAATAATGGTCCGATCATAACCTATTTCAATAGGCTTCATCCTTGTGTCATGAAAGCCCTACGATTTTTTGAATGATTTTTTCTGTGCATTACAAACATCAGCACAAACGCATAATACTCCAACCACATATGGTGGTGTGGGGTATAAAAAAGCTTTATGTAAGTAGAATTGCCAATTTGTTTGGCAATAATTTACTATAGCTCCCGTATAAACCCACTTCCAGGAAACGCATTATTCTGTATTTGTATATTTTATTTTACATTTAGTAAAATTTGCCACAGGTGTAACATAATTCCCCTTCCCGAATTTTTATACTCGTACACAATGGTGTAGGGTATCATATAGTCGGTCTTGGAATTTTTTGTCTAACTAAACACATTTGATATCCTAATTTTTTCTGTGTATTTCATTATTCCTGCTTTCTTAGGTTGGTTTAGGTTAGTTTACGTGGTAGCCCGTAACCTTACGGGCAATCAATTAGACTCGTTAGAATCCGTTTTGATGGAACCACACTACTCGCCAGGTGAATGAGTTGTATTGAGTCTGTAATGAGATAGAAGTGTAGGGAAGAACAATGAGAACATAAATTAATTAGATCCAGCCTGTAGCATTGAGATATTTAATGATGTCACTGAGTCTAGTGTCAGATATCTCACAGAGGTTGTCTAATTGGTACCCTCCCAGAAATTTATGTCTGCTTGCGTTCAAGGCTGGGCATTCACATAGATGATGAAATACTGTCTCCTCCTTCCCGCGATTGCCACAACTACGACAATATTCATTGTAAGGGAGACCAAGTCTGCTTGCATGTTTTCCGATCGTCCAGTGACCTGTAAACAATGCTATTAGTCTCGAGATGCCTTTGCGTTTGTAGCCAATGAGTTGCATTGAGCGTTTTTCGTTGTAGGTAGGCCACGTTTCTTTAGCGACTCTACATTTTTGCCTTTTCTAGAAATTGTTTTTGGATTCTGCTTTTGACTGTTCATAACGGGATTGCGACGGAAACCGATAAGGAGGCATTCATAGCAGAGCCTGCCCTGGCTAATTCGTCTGCCTGTTCATAACCATAGCAGTCCCTATGCGCAGACTATAGTAATGTCATACAGTCGACTTAGTCCTAGCAGTTCCTACACTGTCTGACTAGAATAGAGGTAGTTTTCGGTGATTTGAGCGATAGTATTGCCGCTTGACTGTCGACAAATAAACCAATATTCCCTTGAATATTTCTATCGTGAATTAGTTTACGCGCTTCCCTGACCGCTAGTATTTCCGCTTGGAATACGCTTGCCTCGTCAGGGAGTCTACATGAGTGTCTAATTCCAAGATCATTAGAGAAGACACCAGAGCTTTCTTAGGTAGTTTTTTGTTTGCATATTTAAGCGGCTGGGGAGCTACAAGCTAATTACTAGAAATAACTTACACATTATTCAAGTGTACTGAATTTATATTAATTTTTTTAATTATAATAGAGTTATAATTTTTTACATTATTATTGTCCCACGTGTTATTACCTTGTAATATTGTTATTTTGGCCAATTGGGGCTTAATATTACAAATATTTAAATAAAAATAATTTAAATTAAAATAAACCCCATTTTTCGCAAAATTGAGTATAAAGATTTTTAAATTTTACTATGAATATATCCTAAATTTTATTTGAATAATTCAGTAGGTTTTGATATTGCGTGTAATTTTTACCAAAATTGTACATAACCTTTAGTTTTTAAAAATTTTCACGTCCCCTGCACGAAATGATTAGCGCGAGCTGATTCTAAATGCATTCTAATCACTTTATATTTATACAAAACGATTTAATGCGCCATCAAAAAAAAAAAATAAATAAATAAAAATAATAATAATAAAATCCTTATTATGTTTTTTATCAAAAATCAAATCAAAAATTTTAATAATGGACTATATATGTACGTTTCTTAAAGAAATAACTTTTAGTTGATTCAACTGTTCTTAAACCGAAGGTAGAATCGTTTCAAAGGATATAAATTAAAATATTTGCTGTAATATTTTTCCCTAAATGAGTTTTTTCAATTTGCCAATTACATAAACAGATAGGCAAAAGTCACCGTCATTTGGTATCTAGAGGATTATAAGAGCTCAAATACCCAGAAAATAATGAAAACATAAAAACTAGTATATTTAACAAAAACTACTATTTATTTAAATTCTATTTTAGTTTAAACATAAGGCTAATTCATTTATAAAAAATGGCATCTAATGGTTGCCGTGTGCATTTTTGGTGGACAAAAGTCACCGTCATTTAATAAAGTACTTCATCAATTTAACGGCTAAAATTATTTTAGTATGAAGTGTGTTTGCCATTGTTTTTGATGGCAACTTGCAAACGTTTCTGCATCGAATGAGTTAATTTTTTGGTACATCTGGGTTTAGTTTCTGCCATTCCTCTTGCAGTGTTTGCTTAAGCATATTTTTGGAGATGTGATGCTCCCGAACCCGCCGATCCAAATGGTCACATAAATTCTCGATTGGATTCAGGTCGGGTGACTGTGGCGGAGTTTTCAGGGTATGGGGAGTGTTGTACAAGACCCACAAGCGAACTATTTCTGCGGTGTGCTTGGTGTCATTGCCATGTTGAAAGTAATAGTCTGATTCAATGTCAAGCTTTTGTGCATTTTTCTGCAGATTTTCTTTAAGGATATTCAAATAAAGGCTTTTGTCCATTATTTCATCTATGAAGACGAGCTCTCCAACACCAGCCGCCGACATGCATCCCCATACCATGACTCCCGCACCACCGTGTTTCACAGTTGCTTGTATATGCTTCTCTGCTAATGTTTAGTCTGAAATAGAAATTAAATAAATCGTAGTTTTTGTTAAATATACTACTTTTTATGTTTCCATTATTTTCTGGGCATGGTAGCTGTTATAATCTTCTAGATACCAAATGACGGTGACTTTTGTCCATATGTATATGAGGAGCCGCAGAACAAAACGTACTTTTTGCATTTTTTCAATTGTTTTTTTTTCTAGTGGAAAAAATCTTGTTAGCTTAATTTTTACTTTTTTCCACAAGAAAATGGACTAAAAAATCGGTACATAACAAAATGTTCTTTTTTATTTTATTATCATTTTTTTTCAAAATGTAATTTTTCCATAATAATTACGAGTATTACTTAACATATTTAGGAATGAATAAATTTTATAGTTTAAAGCTTTATATTTCAAAATCCAATATTTCTTTAAAATCTCCAGCAGAATATATTGATAAGGAAGGTATATTTTCTTCTGAACTAATATATACAAAAGTAAAAGTAACTTAAATTATTAAGCTTTAGACCGTATTTTGTTTTATAAGTTCAATGACTTTTCACCTTGAAATTTCATTAAACATTTTTTTAAGAATTTTAAAAAATATCTGTTTTTGAGATCAAAAGCAAAAATTAATGTAAAAATAATATTTGATATTTTTTTAATTTTCAAAGCGTCATATTTTTTAATTTGAAAGGCTCCTGAGTCAAAAAATTTGTGATTTAAGAAACATTTCTATTAGATAATATATGTAGTGAATTTTATTGGAATCAAAAATTTCAAACCAAATTGCTGTCCGCTTTAATATGGAATTACCCTTTATCCTTTTTGGATATTTTTATACTGGCTAATTTGGAGTATTTCTGGATAGTTTAAAGTATTCTGCAAAAATATTAACGTTTAAAAAAATACACACACCAACGCGTACTTTTTTAATATATTTTTAATAAAACGTTCTTTTTCTCTATCATTTTAACAAAACGTAATTTTTCACAATTAAAAATCCTTGGTTCTCATACATCCTACATCACACTATTATGGTGATTTTTTGTAGTTTCACACATCTTATGTTATGCAAACAGTTTCTTATTATTTTCATTTTCTTAATTTTTCAACAATTTTAAATTAACAAAAAAGTACGTTTTGTTCTACGGCTCCTCACATGTGAATGAACAACATAAATTTCTATTAACTTATTTATTTAAGCATTTAAAAACTTCAAGTAGTTGTCTGAAAATATATTTTACAGATAAGATTACTTGTAAAATACACATAAAATACTTTAAATAAATAACAGAAAACAACTGGAGGCAGCAAACTAAGATTTGAACTGAAAACAAAAAATAGTTATAAAAAACTTTTAAATTTAAACAATATTCTCTCCATTAATTTATAATTAGATTAAAAAAAAAAACAAATTTATTAATAATTAAAAATAATAAAAGTGTTAAAAAATATATACGTGCCATTTGACACCACCTAAAGGCCTCTCGACTTTTTTTAATAAAAATAATATCATTTCACACTTGTAACAACAATGCAGTTTAATTTCCACCGTGTTACAGTGTTACATACATCTATTATTTTTAATTAAATATTAAAACTACAACTAGTAAGTATACTTTACACACATTACGTTAATTACAAAAAAATTCCATTAACTACGTACGAATAAGTACAAGAACTGTAAACTAAGAATTATTATTAATTAAAAAACAATACATATATTGAAATATTTCGAGAATTCTTTTTTGTTTTCGTTAAAACGTGCAGAATAGAAAATTTTAATCGTAGAAAGACCTAAATTCTGGTATTTTTTCTAAATAAATACTTATGTATCTAGTAAGACAATTACAATGTGTTTGAGCGAATAAAATTAACTAAAATATAATTAAATGTGAGTGAAAATAAAAACAGACTAATGATTTTTGAAGTTGAATATATCTACTTTAATAACTAATATTAAACATAATAAATATAAAATATGTGGAAGTACTAACTAATGTTTACTTTAGATTATTTCGAAGAAATTAAATTAAAATCACATTATTATATTTTAGGTAGGTAGGTAGAAAGAAAAGGCCTCCACTCAGAGACCAGTCGGTCCTTTTTGTAAGTAAGCCAGAAGAGAGGCTAAAACAAAATGGATTAAAGAGAGATAGAGAGAGAGAGAGAGGTAAAAAAGTCCATCATATAATCTAATAACAGTCAAGAATGATTGAAGTGCTCATGTCCCACTTACTAGTCATATTCCCTATTAAGGATCCTTAGACTTCCCCGGCACATACTCAGAAGATGTTTCGAATCTGCTAGTTTAAGACTAGGCCATAACACTCTAGATACTCTGCAGTCCGTACTATTCTTCCATGCATGATTCGTTCTGTCTAGAGTCCACTTCCTTATGACATTAAAACAGGACCCTATTGGAACCCTAACCGATATCTCCGCAAGTGCAAGCTATCTCATTGCCGAGGACATCACAGTGACCGATTCCCTGCTACAATAAACCATAAGCTTGAGTATTTAATGACTTAATGTCTCAAATAAAATGAGCCATAATTCGTTAAAATAGATGTATGTATAAATTTCGACTATATTTAAAATTCAATTTCACTAAAAAAGAGAAACGATTTTTTAACACTTTTACATGAGATACCATCATTTAATTGTGAATAAAATTAATATTTATACATCGATTATAATGAAGGTAAGGAGCTTTTTTACAGTTTGCGATTTTACGATAAAAAAATTTAAAAAAGTTTTTTTTTTTTTTGTAGAAAAAAGCTATTTAGCAGATTAAAAAAAAAAAAAAGAATGATGGAGGTAACTCGAATTGTTTTTTTTTTAAATTTAACGAGATAACTCGTTCTCGATATATGGCGCAATATACATTTGGTTAAAAATTCTTTGAATCTCCTAGTAGTACGACTTAAATAACGACCTACCAAAACAAATTGGAATATCGATCCTATCCCATAATTCACTTTCTGAAAACTGGCATTTATTCCTGGTTGTTAATATGCAATGTTGCCATATGAGAAGATTTATCTTAGTTTTGAAGTTTTTTAAGGCCTTGGAAAGATTTAAAGATTTTTGATCCGAAAATAAGATTTAAAAAAAAATTTATTTTGCAATTTTTGCTCAATTAATATAATAATAGTATCCTTAACAAAAGTACAGCTTTGAATAAATAAATATAACTTATATTTATCTCAGTCTTTGCCAATTGCAAACAAGGATTATTTTGGAATTCTTTCAGTTTAAGTAGCGCTTTAAATTAAAAAAAAATCGACTGCTTTGTCAATGAAGAGTCAGAGAAGATCATGGTGTTCAGCAACGTGGTTTTTGATCGATCAAAAAATGAAATTAGGACCAAAAGATTAAAAATAAACCTGCATTAGGAAAAAATAAGTTCGAGTTAAAAAAAAAAAAAATATATAAGTGGATAAGAGCATTTTTGGAAATTTTTTTACGTAACGCCTACTAAATATAATAAATTTTTACGTAGTGATTCACGAAATATACTAGTGCAACAAATACTGCAAGTTTATTGATATTCAGTATTCTCGACTTAAATCTACCGATTTTGATTTTTCAATCTGTTGACATTTTGTTTAGATAATTGCATAAATCTGCCAATGATTCTCAATACGATTAAGGACTGGTGATTGTGAACCACGCCTTGATAATTAGATAAGTGCGCTTGGGTTTCTTGACCTGCTTATATGTCCATATCAAAGGAATTTCCTTTGATATGAACATATATGTCCATATATGAAATTATTATTTTGACCGCGACAGTATACAAATATTTTGTTATGAAAACGATTCTGTTAAAGGAATAAACCATATATCATGAATTCCAGGAGAATTCAAATAAATAAGTCGATTTTTTACCTCCAATTTTCTTGAAATTAAGCAGACATTTTTATTTTTCTAAATTTCGAAAAACTCGCGATTTTATTTACAATTTTTGTTTATAGAAAAAGGTAAAAAACATATGAAGTATATAGGTTTAAACATTTATAACATCTCATAAGTAAAAAAATAATTCCGTTAAAAAAAGTGCATTATAATGCATTTATCATATGCATTTTTAAAACTTTTTTTAATTCATTTTTTTCAACAATTCAATTTATTTTTTATTTTTTTGTGATGGCAACCCACCAAAAACTTTTTTGGTAATGACAACTACTTATTAAAGTAGTTTCTTGGTAATGAGGCGTCATTATTATTTGCCTACTCTATATCACATAAATAGGTACTAAATAGTAAATAGCACAGTAATATTGCAATCACATGGATCAGTTGGCTAGAACGCTCTAGACTCCAAAAAGAACTACATGAATTTGTGGACAACTCGAACAAAAGTAACTAGTTATTCAGGGGAAAAAAATAAGTAGTTTATTTTTGATTCCAATTGTACCTGCTAGCTTATGTTAACTATTTTTAAAAACTTTTGGTAATAAATACCATCACTTTTTCCCATACAAAATATTAAAGTTATTCACCTCAAAATTTTGCAACCCTAGGAATTTTGCACTATTTCAACTTGACGTGAGCAACCACTTTTGAAAAAAATTTGGTAAAGTTAGCAAAAAGGTAAAGTTAGCAAAAAGAATTAAAAACAATTTTTTCAAGACACCGAGAAAAGTGATATTTCATTTGTAATATACTTTTTATCTATATAATTTGTATCTATCTGTGATGTTTTAAAATTTAGAGTTGATTTTTTAGTATTATTTATACATTTTTACAGAGTGGCAACATTATAAAAATTGATACAACTTTGCAACTTTTTACACCGATAATTTTGCAAATGCTTCTACTCTGACAATTTTGCAACAGTTGTGCAAACTTTCGATGCAACTTTCCTACTTTGCAAGGGTCTAGGAAAATTGCAATTTTTGATGTGAATACCTTTATTATTTTCTTTTTCTATATTTAAATTTTGTACGTTTTACGCAAAGAGCGTGCAACTTTAAACATATGAAACTCAATTGATTTTAAAAACATTTAAAGTGTGATTTTATACTTGCATTTGCATATTTTTAAGTGCATTCTTTAAAATTTCTTGGTTAAAAATTTTTTTAAAAATATATGATTAAAATTTGCTAATTTTTCTAATTACTCATACTTATTTTCATTTCGATACAAATTTCTGCCATTCTTTAGAAATAATCCAAAAAATAACCTATAAAAAATGTATAGTCATAAAAATTCTTTTTAAATACATGAGTTTATTTAATAAAAATTATTAATAAAAAATTATTAGAAATACTAGAACTTTATTGATTATTAATTATTAAAAATACTAGAACTTTATCACAAAAGTTAAAAATTATTTTCAACTTTTTTCATCGAAAAAAAATTCTAAACAACAATATCTTTGAATACAAAAATATTTAAAATGTATTCACACACATACAAAATACAAATAATAAAATAATAGAAAATATTTTTTGAAACAAAAACAAAAGTATGAATAAAAAAACAATCTTTTGAAAATTTTTCCATATTTTTATAGATAGTATTTAATTTTTTCATCATGATAGGTTTTTATATTAAAAAATAAAAATCACTCACATATTTTTTTCAAAAAATGAAAAACATTGAACACTGAAGATATTGAATGAAAAATAAAAACAAAAAGTTTTCGGTTGCTTGATTTCGACTGTACAATAAAATATTCTTATGTATTAATATTTAAACATCAAATAAATTAATAAATATATTAGAATTACTTAACAAATTAAATGATATAGTAATGATAACATAACGATATAATTTCTGTGATAAAAAAAAGCCCGAGAATTATATCATTTATAATTCTTAAATAATATAGGTTGCTTTCTAAAAGGTACACTCGGAAATGATATCATAATTTTTAAGAATAACGATATATTTAATGATATTGAAAAATTATGCAGCGCGATACATTTTCAATACATTCCACAGTGGGGCAGAATCGAAATTTTTTGGAAATCAATCTGTAACTTCTGATCGGCCAGTTGGATTTTCATGAAATTTGGTATATGCGTAGCAGGGGAGCGTACAATGTTATGTTTGGAAGGGGGCACAACAGTCCCCCAGGGGCGGAGCTAAGGGGGCTCAAAGTTAGGTACCTCTGACATAAAAATTTTTTAATCGCTTGCAAAATTTTTGTTTCTCGTCCGATTTCAAAAATGTTTATATATTGTTGTAGGCCCTGATAAGACCTATAAAAAAAACATGTTTACGTATCCTATTTATCTCTTATAGTTTTCGAGTTATTTGCGTTTGAATTTTTAAGCACCATAAATTTGCATGTTCTTGGTCCAGTTTTTTTCATATATATCCAAGTATTTCCGACCGATTTTATTAGTTTAACTAGTTAAAGAACAAAATTATCTATTGAATAAAAAAATTTGAAGTCGACATCTTTACTGAGTCCAAAACTAAGCGATTTTGAATTTGAAAATTGCAAAAAAGCCGAAAAAGTCTCTACACTCTTTTTTATCTAAAATAAAATTTTCTTTAGCAACATATAATAATTTTGCACTTTTCTGAAAGGTAACTTCACAAAGATGACTTTAAGATAAAAAACAAGCCCAATAACTCAATTGGGCATGGTACATACCCTCCCGAATTCGACCCATTTTATATGAAAGTTTTGATTTTAGACCATATTTTCTAAAAATCCCAAAGCATGAATCGACAAGCGGAATATATTTTAAGAATCTTCAATATGTTGTTAAAAATTTTAAATCAAAATCTACGGGACTTCGGAAAAATGTGGATTCTATAGCCAAAAATGTAAAAAATCCCATTTTTGGGAATTTTGATTAGTTTATTTGGGAATTCAGGAAAACCCTACCCCTGATTGAAATTTGGTTAACGCGCTTTTATTTATATTAATAAGATCCACATTTCTTGCAAATTTCATTAAGATATCTTTATAAACAAACATGTAATTTCAATTAAAAAATTTGTATTTTCTTCAAAAAACCCAAATTGGGCCTTTTGTTTGGTTTATTTCTAAATAGCGAAAGAAATGTTAAAAATATGTATTCCAAATTAAGCTTATCCTTTAGCATATACATATAATTTCCAATCTTTTGCAAAAAGATTTAAGTCAATATCATGCCTCATTTCAGAAATATGCGCCTTTAAACTTTTATATTTCCAATTTATTGTATATATGACTATATTTTTACAAACTTGCAACTTTTGCCTTTAGTTTTGCGTGAATAATTACTTAGAAAATTATGAATATTTCTGTATACTTTTACTAATATCTATACACAAAATATTTTTATAAAAATAATTAATAAATATTTTTTATTTTTAATAGGGTTGCCACATTTCTCAAGTTTAAATAAATCTTTATCCTTTTCTAAGCATTCATATATTTCTATTAATTAATTTAAAATAAAAAAAAAACAAACAAAAAATGTGGACACTCATTTAGTTTAGAAGTTATGAAGCAAAATATGGTAGAAAACCAATTTTTTGTATGTTAAGTTTAAAATATTTTCAAAAATTAATTTCAAAGTATGCTTTATTTTATGAATTCATATTTAAAATACACGAAATTTTATATACAAAATTTGACTTCAAATTATATTTTGCTACAAAACTTCTAAACTAAAGGGCTGTAAACATGAAATTTTGCACAAGCATGAATTAATTTTTAGAAGTTTAATTTTGACCATTAAAATTTCGAAATAAATTTACTTGCTACATATCATTTTCAAGGCAATATCATTATCTTTAAAATAAAACCAAAACTGAAATTTTACTATTTACAGCTCAGAAGTTCTTAGTAATTAAATTATATTTTGGCCCATAACTTCTAAACTAAATGAGCGTCCAGCTTGAAATTTTGCATTTGTACGGAGAAGAGTTATGTCAACACTATATATTTTAAAGTTATATGATTTTTGAGATATAATGGCTTAATGTTTATATGTTCTTTGAACTTTTAATGTAAATAAATTTGATACATATCGTTATAAAGGTTATATATTTGTCTTTAATGTAAAACTAAAACTGGAGATCTACCATGTATAGTTTAGAAGTTATTAGCTATTAAGCAAGTACACCTTTGTGATGTTTTTAATTTTTGTTTTCGTTTTTCGGAACGCTAGATGTTTGGACCTGAATGGAAAATTAATCTAAAAGTTTATGATTTAAGAAACACTTCTAATAGTCAATGTACATGAAATTGCATTGAAATCGGAGATAAAATCGGAAATGGCTGTTTTCTGTCTGTTTTGATATGGAATAACTCAACGATATAACGTTATTCAAATTTTAGAATGTTATTAAAATCATTAGTTGTGTTAAGAATTTAAAAATTAAATAATATAATAAAATAATAAAAATAAAAAAATTTATTTAGAAGTTCTTCATAAGTCTTTTAAGAAATTTTCCAAATAATAAATCTGTGGAATTATTTAAAACATCAAGTATGTACATATTTTAATTATGTATATTAGGGTGGCCCCAAAATGAAAAGTATTGATGTTCCCAGCTCAAATGAAAATTTACTCCATTCTAAGATACCGTTCCTAAAAATTTTCGTCCTGGCATTATTCTTTCGTTAGCTGTATCAAAATGAAAATGGTGTTTTTATTGTTTTTCTGTTTTTTTTTCATATTTCTGGCAAAGAAAAATTTTGTATCGCAACAAAAAAAGGATCTTCTTGCGATACCAAGTTTTTATATTATAATCCTTTGACACAATTATGAAAAAACTCCAAAAAAAAAAAACAGAAAAAAGGAAATTTTTTATTTTGATCCAGCTCACGAAGAGATAATGTCAGTACAAAAATTTTTGAAACGGTATCTTAGAATCAAGTAAATTTTGATTTGAACTGATAACATCGATATCTTATTTTCTCTCCATATAAACGAGACCACTCTAATGTATATTATTGAAGGTTTATTCAATTTTATTTGCAATGCAAATACCAAAAAATTTTCTAAGTAAAAAACGAGAATTCTAAAAATAACTAAAGAACAAAAAAACTATAGAAGATTTATATTAAAAAAAGAAAAAAAAACTAAGAAAAAACAAGTATGTGTAAAAAAAGATTTGTCGAAAAGTCATTAAAATAAACATTAAAAAATGATTATGATGAAACAACACAAATTTATAGTAATGCTTGTATTTATGTGGGACAAGGTCTAAGTAAATACATATTTTAAAGATTGTGAGCAAAACCAATTTTTATACCCACCATAAAAAAGCGGGGGATTTAATGGGTTTGTCATTCCGTGTGTAACATATCGAAAAAATCATGTAAACCCCATATGTCCTCGTGAAAATCTAAGACGATTTAGATATGTTCGTTCTTTTGATCGTTTGTCCGTCTGTTGAAAGGAGGATAGAACAGATAGGGACGAAATTTTGCTCAAATATTTGCAAAATCAGTTTATAAACACAAAAAAAAAAAGTTATGAGCCAAATACATCGTAACTTCAGTTCTCCGCAGATATCTCTCATAAAAAAATCATATACGCCAATGAAATTTTGTACAAATAGTTCAAGGAAATCAAAAGTTGTCCGTACACATCCCATATAAGGTGACATTTTATAAGGTGAAATTTTAAATTAGTTTGGCACAAGTTGCAGATGGTGTGTATATAAATTTGGCCAAGCCGAATATAACATTCTTAATTGTTAAGGACTGTATCAAACAAATTATTATTGGAATAAAACATAATTTCTAGTATCAATATTTTTTAATGTCTGATGTTCTTTCCTGAGGAAGCATTTCCGGTTGATGCATTTGTTGCTGGATTAACAATCTTTGGACGAGAGAGTCTCTTATTCAAACGCTTCACAATGAAAAAATAAAAAAATTTAAAAGATATTAGATCATTCGGCTACACATTTACTTAGGACGAATCTTTACAATGCAGTTTGATAACTGTAACAACCAAAATAATAATCAACTGTTTAACTAAGGTTACCTTGTATATATTCGCACTGATTTTGACGTTTGTTTTGATATAAATTTGCCTAATGTAGACACTAGGTTATGACAACCCGTCTAGACGTAACATAATATGTAAGATTTTTGTGTCAGAGAGTGTCATATTCGCTCTCTGAGAGAATTATTTCACGTGTAGATTTAAATATTAGTATTATAAGATGTATTATGAGACTGTTGTGATGAGATTTCTCTACACAACCATCTTATAAGATGAACTGTCAAAAAAATACACATACACGAAAGTTTGCTTGTGTGTGTGCATGTGTATTTTGGAAATTATTGAAAAACAATGTTATTTTGTAAAATTTTTTCCTTTTAGCGTTTGTTTTACATGTTAAAAATCATTTTTATAAAAATTGTGTTAAAAAAGTGCGAATTGCTTAAATAAAAACGACATATTTACTCTGTAACTGATTGAAAATAATAATATCTTATAGGATTTATTAGAATACGTGTACCCCTTATTTAAGATTTAACATAATATAAACAAAATGTTTACTCTCCTCTGCCGGCGTTATCTCACATATTATATCAGCGTTAATCTCAGTTGTAGACCTGAGGTGAAGTAATTTTAATATATTAATGTTGAAAATAGAACATGAAAATAAAAACGTCAAAATTTTATTTAATTTAAACTAAACTAAATTCTCATCTAATTATTAAATTAGCATTAAAGGTTTTATATTTAAGTTAATCATTAAAAATAAATTTATCTATAAAAACGAAACAACTAAAAACAAAATACTTTAGTCACTTGATATTTGTTTGAATTTTTGTCTTGATAAAAATTTATCTAGAAGTTATGAAGTAATTTTAATATATTAATGTTGAAAACGAACATGAAAATAAACACGTCAAAATTTTATTTAATTTAAACTAAACTAAATTCTCATCTAATTATTAAATTAACATTAAAGGTTTTATATTTAAGTTAATCATTAAAAATAAATTTATCTATAAAAACGAAACAACTAAAAACAAATTACTTTAGTCACTTGATATTTGTTTGAATTTTTGTAAAGGAAATACAGCATAATATAAAATTATATGAAAACAAAGGCAGCTAGACAACAGATAAGAGTCACTAAAATAAACATTTCAATTAAGATAAAAAATTTTTAAATGTAAAAACAGTTTTGAGTAAAAAAGTATAGTAGACAAAACGAAAAACCTTTACGATAGTGCGAGAAGTTTTGAATGAATTGAAAAGGGAATTAAAAATAAAAGAGTAATAATAAAAAAACACGCAAGAAAGGTATAGTTGATCAAACCCGACCATATGATACTCTACACCATTGCGTTTGTGCATCCAAATTTGGGGAACGTCTTATATGGGAACTGTGGACAATTATGAACCGATCAAAAATAAACATAATATAGATTTTCGCAAGAGGCAAATGAAAAAATTTTAAATTTTATGTTTTAAAATCGTTTAAACTTATATTAAATACAACTAACTAACATAAAAAAAAAACATTTTGGAATTAACCTACATTGGAGTCTGAAGATCGGAAAGGGACTTTTTGAAGAAAACCCATATTTTTCTGTTGACAATAAAATAGGTGTGTTTGCAAAAATTTAAAAATGACAATAATAATAATAATAATAATAATAATAATAATAATAATAATAGCTTGAGAAGACATATTTACATTTTGAGATTTGCTTATTATACTATAGCGAAGAAATATACCCCGCAAGTCCTTGCTAGGATATTATACTGTTATTATTAGAAATTATATGTTTTTACTAATTTAGTTGGAATACTTCTGAAATAATTGTTTTGAGTTTATTTAACAATTTTAGGCAGAATTTTATTCAAGGGAATAACTTATTTATTCAGAAACTTTCAGATTGTATCTTAAGACCGACTCTCCTAACATACTTCATTAACGCTTTTGATCGTGGTATGTAAGGATCACTATATTGCAACATAACCCTTTTCAATAAATCCCTGTACAATTTTTGGCACTCCGGGAATTTTCGGATAATGAAAAATATTTAAAATAAGAGGAAACAACTTATTCAGACCCATAAAATATGATACGAACGAATTTTATTGTAAAAACAAGAACCTGTCTAATGAAAAAAGATGTAAAAAGTGGTTAAAGATGATTGAAAGGAAGAAATCCCTATACTATATGAACAGAAGATGTTCTGGTAGTAAATTGTAGTATGTGAGTGTCTTTATTCGGGATGGTTATGTCTGAAACGTGAAGTTTTTGTGGTAGGATTTATTAGAAATAATCGTGGGGCCCCAATCTGAGTAAAATATTCCACTCTAATAAAGAGTTTGGGAGGATAACGACTTTAATCACTCATCAAGTCTGATGGGAGTAATCCTGAGAATATAATTTGGAAGTTTTTAAATAAACAAGTCTATGACAAATATTTCTGTACGTTGCAAACATCAACAAAAACGCATAATACCCCAACCACCTTTGGAAGTGTAGAGTATAAGAATCAACGTAAAACGTTCAATTGAAATATTAGACAACTTTTACTAGAGAAATTACCAAAAATAAAATAAAAATTGGTTTAAAATTCACGTTGCATTTATTAGCTTAGAAAGCTAAAATAAAAATTTGGCACTGAAGTTTTTTTTATTAATTATTAAAATTCTTAAAATAAATTTTTTATTAAAAATATTACTATAAATTCTAAACTAAATTATGGCTTCCCTTTAAATACACGGGGAACGTGTTGTGATCTAATTTTCATTGGGTAATATGTTATTTTTATTTTTAATTAGGAGGCTTTGAACTTTGGTACCTAAGTTTAATGCCCTTTCTTAAGTAAACTACTGAAAATACATATGATCGCTGATCTGGCGTGATCAGTTATAGTATTTATAGTTTTTGGATCATCATGAATTGAATCAAGGTTTTGTTTTCAAAACTTCAAAATATATCCAAACCACAGGTTTCTTTAGCCAAAATAATTATTCACAATATACATATGTATGTACGTACGTATGTATGTGCGTATGTATGTATGTAAGTATGTATGTATGTATGTATGTATGTATGTATATTTGTATGTATGTATATTTGTATGTATACATGTATGCATGTAAGTATGTATGTATATCTAATCTGCCACAAATTTGGTATACAAATAATATTTTACCTTAACAAACTCTTTCTAATTTAACATCTAAATTTTTATTAGATCTTTCTTAAATTTGATAGACATCAAAAAGGATGAGTGTAAAAATTTCCACTTTTGACGAAATTGATACATTGATTTTAATTGGTCACTTTTATTTACCTAATCTATTTTATTACCAATTTGCAAAATTTCCAAATAAAATTTTGTAAAAATAACCTATTTTGAAATGTCTCTGTTCTTGAGAATTCCCGACAAAGCAAAACAGATTTATTCACTTTTAATATTAATATTTTAATACCTTTAAACAATTGCACGCTGCTACAAAATTACTCTTTTTATTTTCACTCAAAAAACGATAAGGGATGTAGATTTTTTTGATAACATCTCATAACAATTTTATAAAATTTCGAAACACCTCCTAAATTTCGGGACATTGCAAAAAAACCTTTTTGAGGATAGTTGCTGCACTAAAAAAATTATAGTTCCCTAAATTTTAAGTCAATTTATGATTTTTAAATTGGTTTAGAAAGCGAGTAGATTTTTAACTATATTAAAATTTTTTATATTTACCATAACAATAAGTAATGACTAATTTAACGTTTTTAAATTTATTTAAAATTTTCTGAGCTTTTTCTTCAAGACTATTCACATTTGTTTACAAAGTTCGAAATACTATTTTCTTTAAAATAAAATGATATATCTCCATCACTTATTCAAAAAGTTTATTAAAATATTATTCATATCGAGGGCTTATATTCAAAAAAGGCTATGTGCAGATTAAAAAAATCTTTAGTTTGTGCTTTTTGCGCCAAAAGTAAAAGTGTATTTCACTTTTTGTTTTTGGGTTATCTACAAACAATATATTTTTTAAGGAAAAACGGGCTATATATCTTCAATTTTGTCAGTTTATTCGTGTCATTTGTTGTGTAACTAGACCTCTTAATATGGGAAACATATAGAGATTTAAAAAAAGCCCTATTGAACTACGTAATTCAGCTGTTATTTTAAAAATTAATTTGTCAAAAAACAACTCAAAATCTTCAATATATATATTATATATGTATATATAGTGCAAGCTCGATTTTCGCAATTAATTAAAAACCAGACCTGAATTTTCGCGATAACAGAACCCAAAATTTGAAAAATTTTATGTAATTTTTAAAATTAGAATTGTTTTTATTGATATATTTACATTTTAAACATTTTTAAAGAAATTGAAGATTTTAAGTTGCTTTTTTGGCAAATTATTTTTTAAAATAAGGGCTGAATGACGTAGTTCATATAGTGTTGTTGTCGGCTAATTATTTTCCAAAGCCCATTATATGCATAAGTTTATCGATGTTATACAGTCGTCCACTTTAATTTTATTTTCTTCATGACCACTATCGTATAAATCCTCAGATTCAGTATCTGATAATTCCGTTTGCTTCTCATTACTTTCCACATGCAATTCTTATTGAATCCAATTGTTTATGTCAGTATTCGTGAAAAGATGTTCAGTACCAATTTGAGCTACATAATTCACGCAAATTGGATTTATGGAATCTCCACTTTTAATTTTTTTTTAAATCTCAAATTTTTGAGAAAACGTTGGCTTTAAAATATGTTGAACTTTTCACATATTAAGAGATGTATATACACAACAAATGACACGAATAAAGTAACAAAAATGAAGACCAAAATTATCCAAAAGGTTAGCAAAAATGCTAAAATGGTTACACTGATACCTCATCATTTAGTATTTAAGCAAATACGTATTGTTATTTTAACATGAACTTGATGCATTAAAGTAGTGGATTGTGAACAGAACTGACCGTGCATACAAATTAGAACATTTAGCAAGATATCAAGGGCTTTGTGGATCGGTTTATACATGGTAATCTAACGCATGAATAAAAGAAGTTTAAGAATTAAAACGGCTTTTTTCAGTATATAGCCCAATATTTTTATCCGATTTTCTATATTTTTTTTAGCTGAAGAGCAAAATTAGCTATCAAAAATCATTATTTTTTCGATTTTGGAATTGAAAAAAGAATGATTTATTATTATTATATATTTTTGTTGCCAAAAAGTGTACACTTTTTTTCTCTAAAATAAAGTTTTCTTTAAAAACAAATTAGTAATTTTATACTTTTCTGAAAGGTATTTTCACAGAAATGATTCCAAAATTAAAAGCAAACACCTAATAAGACTAAGTACAGACCTTCCGGAATTTGACCAATTTTATATAAAAATTTTTAATTTAGCTTATATGTTCTGAAATAACAAAGGCCAGTTCTGCAAACCGAATGTAGTTTCGAAAACTCTAAAGTGTTCCAGAGAGTTTACCAACGGTCTTTTCCAAACCTGCAACAAATGTTGACTTTATGGACAAAATTAAAAAAAAAAATCCCATTTTTGGGATATTCGCTGCTTTTATGGGAATTGTGGCATTTCTTTTACAAAAATCTGAAATTTTTTAATCTTTTTTCGGTATTTTGTTAGGATATCTCAAATAACAAAGATTATATTAGATATAAAGATTTAAAGTCTCTCCAAAAACCAATTTTTTGTAAACCATTGACTTTAATTCCAAAAATCATAAAAAGCATGGACTTCACTCCAAGTATAAATTGTACACTTCTCTGCTACTCCTATGTGAAATTTTATGTAAATCCAACCAACAGATTATATGTTACAGATTTATTTCCAAAAAAAAATCCATTCTGCCCCATTATGTGATGTATATAACTAGTGAAAGTGAATAATTTTGCAGGCTTTATTATGTGAATTGGATGACTTTTTCTTATTCTTCATCTTATATTATTTTATTTCTTCTTCTGTTTATATAATCTGTTCTGTTTTTGTAACTACATAAGGTCAACATTATGAAAATTTCAAAAGAAATGAACTAAGTATTTTATTAATTCAGTATTATTTTTTTAGCATTTTTAAATAATTTGTAATATTTTTAGCTGAATATTTTTTTCTGCTCACACTGGTTAATGTACCATAAGACGGGGAATTGCTTTTTTTGGTTATAGACATTGTAATCAAATTTAAAAAACAGATAAAGGTCGCGAAAATAGGATCCGCTACCATTATCGCTGTTGCGATAATTAGCAGTCACGAATACCGAGCTTCCACTGTATATATATATATATATATATATATATGTAGATATATAATTTCTTTCCAATATTAATTTATTATTTTAATTATGAACATATTTCCTTTTTTGAGCAACCATATTTATTATTTGACAATTACAAGCGTTTAAAAATGGTGCTAACTACGGAATTTCACGGTTGAAATTAGGGAAATACTTACACCGGAACTACCCAAAAACAATTTTCTGCAACATTCAAGTTATCATATTTTATAGAGAAAGTTTCTTGCATTCATTTAATGCAAATAATATAAAACCATTGAATAAAGAATATATTTTTAGTTGAAAATTATTTATTAAATTAATATTTTTAAATATTCAATAACTGATGTAACAACTAGGTTGAAAATGCTGATGTTCGCCTTTTCAAGTCCCAACAATACCATGTATGCGACAAAAATAATTATTTGCAATATATACATAAATTACACATTATAAAAAATATTCCTAAAATATTTTTTTATTTATTTTTATATTATTTATTTATTTTATTTATTTCTTCATTCCCTAATAAAAAATCCCATAGGGCCAAACAAACTTATTACATTAAACATCAAAGACAAATACATATAGATTTTATAATTCTTATTGGCTCCCCAGCAGCAACAACATAACAGTAAATTTAAATAATAAAAGTCCTCAAAAGCAACAACGAAAAAAAGAAAAATTAATTATGGACCCGACAAATGCTCTAATAATTTGTGATGAAAAATATTCAATGAAAAAGAAAAATTACTTAAATTAAAATGATTCAGGATTACTACTCCTAATAACGCCATAGAAAAGCATCATATTCCTCAACATCAAAAATTGTTCAAAAAAACAACCGAGAAACTTTTGAACATAGCCCGAAATATGATGATGCAAACCTATATTATAAAAGAAAGAACTATCATGTTGACAGTACGTTTAAATTTATGCAAATAAACTGTAGATATTCTAGAAAAAACGTCAAGTCCATACATGACAAGAGACATTAATAACATCAGGAAAAGATATATTAATAGAATATAACCTGCGTAAGACACCACAAATTTTACCATGTAAACCATCCAAATGTGAACCAAATGAGAGCGTGTCATCAATTAAAATACCAAATATTTTAAATCGATCAACAAATTCAATTGGAATTCCGTCAAGCTCGATTTCAGAATTATAAATGAAGCGATGTGACGTACCAAAACTTAAAGCATTCGTCTTAGAGACACTCAACTGAAATGAATTTTACAGAGTCCATTGCACAACACGATCCAAACAGAAATATATATTACTTTCTAACACATCAGGAAAATTACGTCTACATATAAACAATACTAAAACATCTTCAGCATAAATTTAACTTCTGCATAATGAAGTGTTGACAAAATTTCGCAGGCTGTTTAAATAAATAATAAACAACAGTGGAACTCCAGAACTAAAAAACTTCACATTTAAACTTACATTATTAACAACAACGAACTGAGACCTACCACTCAAGTAAAATAACATATGTTTGCAGGCTGACCGTGAAAAGTTAAATTCATTCCTGAGTTTCATAATAAATTTTTATGGTTAATGGAATTAAAAGCTTTAGAAATATCAAGAGAAATTAGTACACATAATCATTAGTCATAGAAAGGAGCATGGTCGCTGTGCTATAACCAGGGCAAAAGCAAACTAAGACTCATAAAGACAAGGTAAAATAAAGTATAATAATAAAGTAAAATAAAGTAAATTATTTGAAACTTCAAAAGATGTTCCACTAAATTCGATAAAGCCGGAAAAATAGAAATAGACCTAAGGTCATCAGAACAGTAAATAACTTTAGATTTAGCAATTGGCACAACTCGAGCGATTTTCCAACTAGAGGGAAAATAGGTGTACTAAAAATATTATTTGTAAATTTAAGTATATAATTGAACATATAAGGATAAACTAATTTGATAAAAGTAATAGATATATTATCAACATCAATAGATATATTATCAAACCAATACCTTCGAAAGAACTTCTTTATCAGTAACGCTTCGAAAAGAAATATTCAAACCAGAATAAATATTCTTCAAAATCAAATGAATCATCATTAAACAAATGATTATTGCAAGAAAAAAGTTGGTCTCCAAGTTGGTTTCCGAGTTTACATCGATCCTTGAACTGTTTGTAAATGTCGTATAAGCTTTTCTTTAAGAGATATCTGCGGAATAGTTAGGTTCAATGTGCAGCTGTGAATATAGACAATTAAAGACTACTCACTTGGAAAAAATATGAACTGGAATTACGACGGACACTAAGTTTTTCTAGTATTTGGCCCATAAAATTTTGGTTTATTAACCTATCTTATTTTGCCCACTTTCAACATCAAACAAACCTTGTATAATAAGAGACACATTTGAGTCAAATTTCCTGCCCCTAGGTAGTCCACCCTGAGCCCTATGCTGCTTTCAACAAGCAGACGGGCGGAGATTGTTCTAATTTATAGAATCAGAAATTTTTTAGCTTTTTCCAATTCAATATAAAATTGCTTTAATATTTTCAATTGAAAATGTAAAAAATTTTCGTTTACATACATGTTTTAGTTCAAAAGCTTTTCAAAAATCAATTTACGACTAAAATGGAAATCAATTTCCCATTCACTAACTTAAGTTCAGTTCTTGTTCGATTGAACGTGACAGTAGTTTAAAAGAAAGTATTTCAAGACTTTAAAATTATATTATTTTATGACTATTGTTCATAGCTTGTTAGGAGTTTGTGATATTTTTTCTATATTTTGCAAATATTAAATATCCAATTTATTCCACTCATATAATTTAGAGTTATAAACTTTCTTTAATTTTATTATTAGTTTATTTATTACTGTTGCAAAATAATTAATATTTCGAAACTTGTAAATAATGACCAAATATTAATATAAATGAATATTCCCACGTCTACTAATATGTATTGACACGCATATTCAGTATAGGTTTTCCAGTTATGGCCTTAAAGCAGTCAAATATATAAACAAAAGTTCAAACCAATTCAGCACAATCATTACGTATGGCTGAGGTGTCATTTAGAATCGAAAAAGGCCTCTTAGATTTCATTGACCTTGCGTGCTCGTTCATTTGTGTGTTGCTTTAATAATTTATTTTTTGTATTCTTTTATTATGACTTAGCTTGAAAACAAAAACAGCCAACGAATAAAATTGGGAATGTACAATTTAATTTAAATAAATGAATCTCGACAGCAAAAAAGAGGCAGAATTAGAGTAATAGACACAGAAAATACAGATAGATTGCCTGACACTTGTACTATCATGTTGATGATGGAGTTAAATAAAAGAAGTATAGTCATTGTAAGTGTTTTCGTACGAAGTGCAAAGGTACCAATGAAGGTTAAGTATCAATCAATCTATTAATTTGCTTATTGTTGGTACAGTTTTTTATCTTTTCTTCGAAAATCGATTGTATTTGAAATGGTAAATTTCATATCATACAATTGAATTTTAGTTTGCTACTCAATATCAATGAAGCGAGGAGGCACAAAAGTTGTTAATTAAAAAATAAAGAAATTTTAACAAGAATTATTAATACGATTGTTGTTTTTGTGATATTTTTTAGACTAAAAACAACTTCAAATGCAAAACAGGTTTGCTACAGGTGTTGGCTGGCTTGGTGATTCGCTGGTCTTCCCTTTGAATTATTTGAGAAATTTCTATACAAGCAAACACATTCCAATTAATTTTTGATATTCAAGACATTTTTTTACTCTAGTCAAAATGATTAATAGCTTGACTAGTTAAAATATTCGTAATCTAAAAACACACACACACATCTAATTCACGTAGACAAAAGTATATGATACTGAGCAAATATTTGAACGGCCAAAAACAACTTACCTCGTATATGGGCAATTTATCGGAATTCCATTGAGCAATACGTTCAGAACTTTTATCCACCACCGTCACAGTAATGTCGGGACATTTTAATGCCATTACTGAACATGTGGGTCCACCAACGTAACCCGCTCCTATGCAACACACTTTCATAGCACTCATATTTTTTATTTTTATTTTCTTCAAATTCTTTGTGGTTTAATAAATCTTTCAAGAATAAATGATATTGCTTATCTCAAATTTGCTTAAAAACAGGAAGTTCAATATTTTTTGTTTTCGGTTTTTGTTGTCAAAACACGAAAAGGAGGAAGGGAGAACCTTTCTTTTTTATTTGTATGGTATGTGTTTGAATGAAATTTTTAAGATTGAACCGTTTATTTTGATATTTTAAATAACTTTTATACACATTGTTATTTTACTTGTGATTTCAATTGAAATACACTATCTTAACACAATTAAACATTATAAATTAAATACACAACAAAATCTAAAAAAAAAAAGAATAAGTAAAAGAAACCGTGCATCCAATTTTGCTTACAATTTCTTTACAAATGAATTCTCTTTGCAAATTGTTTTGACATTTATATAGAGATATTATTAATGAATGGCAATGCTTTAAGAGCAGTTGCATATTTTAGTACCAAATTTGCTACTATTTTTTAAATTCAGTACAAGCTGGTTTTAGAAATTAAAATTTAAATACATACATAAAGTACACAAATAGTAAATACATTAAGGTAGATAATAAAATGACATTATTAATTATAATTCATATTTTCATTTTATAGTAATGAAATGTTTTATAATTTTTGTTTAACCAAAAAAAAAAAAAAATTATTTGGTGTAAATTTAATATAAAAATAATAAAACAAGAAATCGTTTTCGCATTATTTTAGTATTATAATTAAGAAAAATGTTGTCCCGAATTACATTTACAATTCATCTTATTTTAAAAAGACTTCTTAATAGATTTTTCTCCTGCCTGACGAAGCTTTTTATGAAAATTGTATGGTTGGAAACTGAAACGAATGACGGTATCGGAATACCGATACCGAAACTAAAATGCCAGTATATGCCGTTGTTATTAAAAACATAGCAAAAACAGTAAAAAGTTACATCTTTTATTCATTTTTAATTAAAATGAAAAAAAAAAAAAAATATTTATATATTTTTATGTTTTATGTCACCTTAAAACATTAAATATAAAAATATTTTATATTTTGAATCGCAATTTCGATTCAAAATTCACTTTTTTCTGATTTATATATATCAAATTAAAAACCATATACATACCTTCGGACCTAGTTTCAACTCATATAAACTCAATAAAACTATAATTTTTCTGTAAAATGCTCACAAAACTTTTGGCACCAACTCCTCATGGAGTGGGTCCATTAGGGTACGTTGACAAAATTAACGTTTTGTAAAATAAACCTATTTAAATATTTCAGTAACATCACAGGTCAACACTAAAAAATATAATGGAGAATGCGTTTCGAATGTTTTAATTTCAATTAGTAGAAAAAGTAACTCATTCTAATCACCGAAAAATATCTCTTTTCAAATTTAAACCATTGAAAATATATTTCCGCAAGTAAGAGCTAGAACAAATATGTTAATTATATTTTGTAGAGACGAAATAATACTACAAAAATGTAGTACCTAAATTGCCCCATTCACTCTGTAGAAGTTTAGAAAAGAGCATGAATGTATGATGAATATTTTTTTTGGGAGTGGGGGTTTTAAAAGTTTAAATGGCGAATTCAGCTCCCTGAATTTTATGGTACTCATCAATATCAATCCTTTGAGTTTTATATGGTATTCCATCAATAATCCAAAGCAAAAGTAAGGTTAAAATCGATTGCATGTGACAAACTGTGATGCCGTTTTGATTATTTTTAACCAAAATTGGTTATTTTATTTTCCAATGTGGAACTAATGACTTTTTTCCATTCTGGTTATTTTTTTTTTTAGTTTTAAAAATGCTAATTACTCTGTTAATCTTGCAATAAAAATTCATCATACATTTAAAAAATAAAGGTCCTTTAAATCAATAGAAAATGTAAAGATTTTCTAACATTTAACCAAAAAGCGAAATGGATTGGGAGATTTTTGTGAGAATGTAACAAACAACCTAAATACTTGTAATTACAAAATAAATTATTATTAAATATATTCAGTATATTCAGTGAAGACGACTATATGATATTCTACACTATTGTGTATATGCCTTAAAGTAATACATACTTGAGAGAGAGCATTATATGGGTGCTATGGTTTATCTTATTTGAGACAAATTTTATTATCATACTAACATTTATGTGGGATTTAAGTACTTTCAACTGATTTTCTTGAGAGAACCCTATATAGAAGCCATAATTAATTTTAAAGCAAACCTTTTGAAACTGAATGCCATATTTTAGGTAGGTACATACATTTTTTATTGTGCAGAATGTTTTCATATTAAATAAGTAAAAGTCATTATTTTCTGTTACTGGTCGGTCCAGTTGTTTTGCAATTTAAAATTTATTACAATCTGGTTTGCTTTCGACAAAATTAGATCAGCGACTACATTTTAATAAACATTGTTGTAAACAGTTAAATTTTAAATACTTTTTTTTCCTAAAGACTAACTAAAGTTTATGATTAAAATGCAAACTATTTAAAACCTGAATACGTATATTAAGACTACATTAATTTTTATATAATAACTTTGAATTTTTAAAATTTGGTTATTTTTTCTTAGTTTGGTTTTTTCCAAAATTTTGGTTAGAAAAAATTTTTGGCCTGGCAACACTGGTGGCAAATGTAAAAGTCTCGAAAAACTGTAATGCGGTACAGTCAGCCGACAGGTACACACTTAGCCAATGTGAAAATAAGAAGCAAAATTCTCGGAGGCCAAGCAACTAAACCCGCTTATCTGTACTAACGATATAATTACAACGACGCGAGAGTTGTCCAAAGCTACTTTACGACTCGTATGATCAATGTATTGTCGTAGATCACGGAGATTACAAAACAATCAAAATTACAGTACAAAAATGTGTGGACAATATTATTTAAAAAATATTAAACTTTATAGAGGAGCCATAAGAATGTGTTCTATAATAGTGGTAGTTGTACCAGCCAATTCCAAATCTAATACAAATTTTGAAATCGCTTTGATAGAAAATTTATGATCGTCAAATTCATTTTAAAGCTGTTCGTTGAGATTTTTTTGTTTAAATTTTTGAGACCCCACGTCCAAGGTAGTGTTACAAAAAAAAAAACTTCCACAACTAAAGGATTTATAAATGCAGCTTGGATCTAATTAAAAATAGTCCTAACCTTCTGGCCAAATGTTTCATTCTCTCAGAGAATATTAACAATAGAAATATAAATGATATAGCAAAAGAATCCTGAAAAACGCCTCATAAAACAATGACGCTATGGAAAATTTTTATTTAACTCTATACACTAGCCGTGTCTGACTAACTTTTGAGAAAGTTTAGACTAATGAAAAAATTAACAAATTTACTCTCTCAAATTGTAAAAGGATTTCATAATCAGCGGAATGCAAAAAAAAAAAAACAAGTTTGTGGCCCAAAAACATTTCAGAATGGGGACTTTCTTTTGAGCGCAATTGGGTAGCTTCGTTGAACCCACCTACTATATCTAGCAGAAGGGATATAAATTACCTAAAATTATTTGTGTTACAATTTTCTCCACAATTTTGTTGACGTGTGTTAAGAATTGTAGAAACTTATTAACAAGAAAAAACCTAAAGATCTTTTGGGCGAAATATACTGAGCGCTTGACTTTTAATCGCTGGTAGAGAACTAAAGATAAATTTGTATTTTTTTCCTGTATTAAGTTGATCAACACGGATTATTTTAGGAAATCTATTGGAACAAAGATATTATTTGTTCCAAAATCTTTTTAAACACAAGATTCCATGAATGAGTCGTTTGTTTTGAAAGTAGCTAAGTACTTTCATCATAAAAATTGGGCTTAGTCATAAAAATAGTTTAATGTTTAAATCATAGTTTTATCCTAATTTAAGTTTCCTTCTTTATTCATTCAGAAAACTTAACAAATTTTAACATAAAAGAAAAAATTAATTTCATAATTTTTATGTATGCACTTAAGCCACTTTCAAAATAAACGGCTCAAATATTACATAAACTGATATTATTAAAAATAATTTCATATTTCTTGAAGCAAGCAAATTTTACGAGAAATTATTTTTACAAAACATATTACAAAAAAATAGTATATTTTAAAATACCGTAACTAAAATACCGGTATTGAGGGAAACGGTATTTGAATACCAGTATTTTTGTAAAATTGGTATATATTTATATAAAAAATTAGTAAATACCTTGTTTTGGAAAAATGTGGACCGATTTTAAACATTTTTACATTTCTGTATTCTATTAAACAATATATATAAATATATATATATTGTTATGTTTTAAAACCGGTGGTTTATTTCCTTTAAATAACCCGTATACTTTGATTGCAAAGTAGTTTAAAAGTTGTAACGACTTTTTATTTTATTTAAAAATGTACAACAATAACAGTTTAAATAGTTACTATATGTTCTAATATACACGTACTTAAATTACACAATTTATATAACACACTTTAATAATGTACAAGAATATATAGCCAAGACAGTTAATTTGCCTTTACTTAACGATGCTTCCAATTTGACTGACTCAATGGTGTTCTCACGGCCTATTTAAATACACTGCACTGCCATCTAGATGTTTCTCGAAAGCTCTATCACTTTATACGAGGGCGGATCAATAAGTCCGTGACTTTTCGAACTTCCCTCGTAGTTATATGAAATGCGACACTATTCCCATCAAGTACCACCTGTTAATAGACTACTGTCAAATCTTGAGCAAGTGTCGTCATTTACTTTGCGTTTAACAGCTGTTCAAAATATACAACCTCGTGTATTTTTCTAAAAGTGGAAAAAAGTGAATTTCGAGTGCTCATTAAACATTATTTTTTGCGAAAAAAACCGTCAATCAAACCAATGCAAAGCTCGATAACTACTATGGGGACTCTGCACCATCGATTTCAATGTTAAAAAATGGTTTACTGACTTTCGTTGTGGTCGCACAAGTACAAATGACGCTGAACGTTCTCGACGGCCAATTGAGGTCAATACACCCAAACATGTCGAAAAAATCCACGATATGCTGTTAGCCGACCGAAGAGTAAAAGTGCTTGAGATTGTTGATGCCATAGGCATTTCATATGGCTGGTTGGTTGGTTGGTTTACGTGGTAGCCCGTAACCTTACGGGTAATTAATTAGACTCGTTAGAATCCGTTTTGATGGAACCACACTACTCGCCAGGTGAATGAGTTGTATTGAGTCTGTAGTGAGATAGAAGTGTAGGGAAGAACAATGAGAACATAAATTAATTAGATCCAGCCTGTAGCATTGAGATATTTAATGATGTCACTGAGTCTAGTGTCACATATCTCACAGAGGTTGTCTAATTGGTACCCATCCCAGAAATTTATGTCTGCTTGCGTTCAAATCTGGGCATTCACATAGAAGATGAAATACTGTCTCCTCCTTCCCGCGATTGCCACAACTAATACAATATTCATTGTAAGGGAGACCAAGTCTGCTTGCATGTTTTCCGATCGTCCAGTGACCTGCAAACAATGCTATTAATCTCGAGATGTCTTTTCGTTTGTAGTTAATGAGTTGCATTGAGCGTTTTTCGTTGTATTTAGGCCACGTTTCTTTCGCGACTCTACATTTGTCCAAATTTCGCCATCTATTTTTTGCCTTTTCTAGAAAGTGTTTTTGGATTCTGCTTTTGACTGTTGCTAACGGGATTGCGACAGAAATCGATAAGGAGGCATTCATAGCAGAGCCTGCCCTGGCTAATTCGTCTGCCTGTTCATTACCATAGTAGTCCCTATGCGCAGGAACCCAGACTATAGTAATGTCATACAGTCGACTTAGTCCTAGCAGTTTCTCTTTACACTGTCTGACTAGAATAGGTAGTTTTCGGCGATTTGAGCGATAGTATTGCCGCTTGACTGTCGACAAATAAACCAATATTCCCTTGAATATTTCTATCACGAATTAGTTTTCACGCTTCCCTGACCACTAGTATTTCCGCTTGGAATACGCTTGCCTCGTCAGGGAGTCTACATGAGTGTCTAATTCCAAGATCATTAGAGAAGACAGCAGAGCCGACACCGCAGTTCATCTTTGAGCCGTCAGTGTATATCCTAGTTCCAAATTGTTCAAGAAGATTTCCCCTTCTCCATTCACTCCTGGTGGGGAATAGGACTTTAATAGTATTTCTGAAGTCCATCTGGGGAATCATATAGTCGCTAAATTGATTGAATTATGGGGTTATTAAATTTAATATCGTCGCATGCCCATACGTTCTTGATCTCCAGCTTTCCGTTGCAGATAATCTTATCGCACTATTAACTGATGATTCAATTATGTATAGGTCTATAGGTGTTAGGTGCAATATAGTGTTCAGAGCTTCTGATGGACTAGTACGTAATGCACCTGCAATGCCTATGGAAGCGGATCTTTGTATCATGTAAAGTTGATCCACCACATATCTCTTACTAGTAGCGGTCCACCACACAAGAGATCTATATACAAGAATGGGCAGTAATATTGCAGTGTATAGCCATTTATCAATTTTTGACTCAAACCCCATTTCACACTGAACATCTTTCTATAGGTAGCATACTACCGTAGCCTTACTAACCCTATGTTGAATGTTCAGCTTCCATGAAAGCTTGGAGTCCAAAATAATTCCCAAGTACTTTGCGTTGTCCGACAAGTGAGTTCACAATTTTCTAACCGTGGTAGTCTGAAGCTAGGAATCTTGGTCTTTTGGTGAAAAGTACCAGATCTGTCTTGCCCGGATTCACTCCTAGTCCACATTCTTTGGCCCAGACATTGAGTGTAGTCAGAGCAGTTGACATGATATCACTTATCACGTTCAGAAACAGTCCTGATACTAGTATCACCACATCGTCCGCGTAAGCCACGACTTTCACTCCCTTGTCTTCCAATTCGCACAGAATGGTATTAATGACAATAAGCCACAACAGCGGAGAAATCACACCTCCTTGTGGAGTTCCACGCATAACTTGTTTGGTCTTAACATTGTTCCCTAAATTCGCAATGACGGTTCGTGTCTCTAGCATTGACACCAGCCAGTTGGTGATATAATACTCAACTCCTAGTTCGTGCAGAGCTCTCTGTATCGCCATAGTCGTGACATTGTTAAAGGCAGCCATAGCGTATTGTTTAAATTCAATGAAGAGCCGTCTCCGTGGAGCGACCTTTAATGTAGGCATGTTGACATCCTGAGAGTCGACTTGTACCCTCTAGACGCTGCCTTATATGTAAATCAATGAGTCTCTCCAGATTTTTCAACTGAAAAGATTAGTCTCTTATCCGGTTTTGGAATGAACACTACCTTCACTCTACTCCAATTCCGGGGAACACAGTTGAGGGTTAGGCAGAGTTTAAATATTCTATGTAACCAGGGTATGATGTATACCTTTGCACATCCGTGGTATAATACCATCAGGCCCTGCAGATTTGTACGGAGAGAAGCTATCCATTGCCCATGAAATCCTCTCAACGGATATTAGGTCATTCTCGATTCCTTGCGAGGATTTAATATGCCCCATCTCCTGGTCTGCAACATCTGTACAGCCAGGAAAATGAGTATTAAGTAAAATGTCCAAAGATTCCGCTGACAATTCTGACCATGAGCCATCCATTATTTTAATATAGGATGGATTATTATGACCATTTGCCAAAACCTTTCTGAGCCTAGCAGATTCCTTGGTATTGTCGATAGATTCGCAGAAGCCTTTCCATGAATCTCTTTTTGCGATCTTTATTGCTTTCTTATATTCCCTACGCTTATCGTGATACAACTGCCACGATTTTGTTCTGTAGCCAATATTGAAAGCATTGGGCTATAGCAATGTCGAGGTCCTTTTCCGCTAAAAGAAGCCTCAGATTGTCTGTAGCACATTTTGAATGTTGTAGATTAATTTGCACGATTTTCATCGTCGGAGCTGCTTCGCCAGCTCCTTGATCTGTGGGACGGAACACCTTAACCTTGGCGTCCCTAACCCCAAAGTACAGTTTTAGCCCCGCCTTCTCTAGCTCAACTGCGCTACTTTCTGAGACGGCGAATATAATATACTTGTTGTTGTCCCCATGATCTTCTGAACTTCTTCTGACTGTCCAGTCACCCATGAGGATACTGGGGTTCTGCAGCTTCAGACACTCCAGTATTTTCTAGTTGTCGCAGCTCAACTTTGGTAACCAAACCTTTGCTCGCGGTCTCATAGGGATTTGCCCCGCTTGGATAAGCTTAAGGCTTAAGCCTTCCCATGCATCGCTAATCTTTGCGATGCATTTGCTGAGGAATTCTTTAGAGAACACGTCCAAGCATTTGATTATCCTGTAGCCCCGGTGTATATCACCAGAGTCAAAACGAGGAAATGTAGAGTCTTTATTGGTGAGTACGTGTTCCATCACGAGTTCAGCCAATTTAGACTCTATAGCACCCCATTCTGCTACCACAGGAGTTAGATAGCCGCTTTTGTCGTTGGCCAGTGCCATCAGCAAGTGATCTTTAACCACCTCGTTAAACGGCCTTCTTGCTGACGTCATTGTGGAAGGAATTGCTACCCTCAGCTTGAGAGCGGTTTCGCTTCGCTCTTTCCTGCGCTGCCTGGGATGTGGATGGTTGAGAGTCCTTAAACTTAAGATACTCGTCAACCACCGATTGGTATTTGACACGATCTTCCTTATCGCGTTCATGAGGAGTGCTATTTGCCTTATTCTTGGCAATTTTTTCCAGTATAGCGTTGTCTCAGAATCTCTTTCTGGCTTTTGTTTTTCTTTCGTTTCTCCTTCGACTGGTCGTCAGAATTGACATTCTGTCGAGGAGCCATTGTGTTTTGTGACATCGGGGTGCTATGACTTTCTCCCCTGCTGGCAGGTTGTTCGACCAAGGTCTCTTGACTAGAGGCCAAAAGGTCGTCTTCCGAGGAGATACCCATCATTTGGTTCCCACGAGTAGGCACGTAAGGGGATGGACCATCCATGCAGGGACGGCGTACATGGACTAGACAAAGAAAATTTACAACTGGCCCGTGTCCTTGCGGCAGAGGGGAGCTGTTAGCGACTAGTCTTCTTTAACCACTGACTAGCCATTCAGGTTCTCGACACTGCTACCAACCACCTTAGCCTTACAAGTGGGGGAAAGAGGATGTGGAATAAGAGGGGAGAAAAGAGGGTAATTGGGGAAAGAGGATAGGGGATGGATAACCTTTGGTCATGAAGACCTTTAGAGTCTAGACCTTGATTACTCAGTATCCTCCAGGAGGACAACTGAGGCTTCAAGAAAGAGACCACAGCCCCAGGTGGGGATTTCATATGGCAGTATGGTTTCGATTTTATGTGATCAGCTGGGTTTAAGAAAGTTGTCTGCAAGATGGGTGCCGCATTTGTTCTCTATTAAATATAAACGTAAACGTGTGATAACTTCAAAGGATTGTTTGGAGTTGTTTAACCGCAATCCGAATGAGTTTTTGTAACTGTGGATGAAACATGGATCCATTACTGTACTCAGGAGACCAAGTAGCAGTCTAAACAGAGGGATTCTCAGCGTAAACCTGCTCCGAAGAAGGCCAAGGTAAGTTTGTCGGCCAATAAGGTGATGGCAACAGTTTTTTGGGATGCACGTGGGATAATCCACATCGATTACCTTCAAATGGGAAAAACAATAAACGGCGAATATTATGCCAAGTTATTAGACCGATTTAATGAGGATTTAAAAGAAAACGGCCCCATATGACCAAGAAAAGTTCTTATTCATCAAGATAATGCACGGATGAACACGTGTGCAGTCTCAATGGCAAAACTCTATGAATTGGGATACGAATTGGTACCTTATCCGCCATATTCTTCGCCTAAAGAAATGGCTCGGTGGAAAGAGATTCAGCTCCAACGATGAAATTATTATTATTGACCAAACAAAGGACTTTGAAAAATCCTATTTTTTACGAAAAGTAAATGACGATACTTGCTCAAAATTTGACAGTAGTCTATTAACAGGTGGTACTTGGTGGGAATAGATTTGCATTTCATATAACTAAGAGGGAAGTTCGAAAAGTCAAGGACTTATTTATCCGCCTTCTTAACGGACAAACTAGTATATTCGAATTTTGGAGCTTTCGATGTTAATGTTAGCAGTTTCAACATTTAGTGTTGCCATACTTACAAACAATGGCGAAAGCTTTTTATTGAATGTTGTATGTTTACAACTATGTTAATAATTTCTACAGATATGTTAACTGCTGCTAACATAAACAGAACGGTCTAGAAGCATTGAGAACGGTTGAGAAGCACTATTTAATTTTAAACCAGCCGTTAAAACCGTTATATTTTAACTTAAGTACAATTTCGTAATAATATATATATATATATATATATATATATATATATAAATATATATTGTATGTAGAGTTTGGGATCCGGTATTTATCGTCAGAATTTTTCTAAATTTTCCCGTAAAAACGGGAAATTAAATATTCTCGTAGTTTTGAAATTCTATAACAAATATTTTAAGTATTTTCCAGATTTATGTTTGATTTAATAAGAATTAGCAAAAAAAAAAAAATAATGTAAGTTAGAGAAATAAAATTGAAATAAATGGCAATTTATTTATAATGAAATTTATCCAATAGATTTATAATGAAATTTATCCAATAGATTTTTAAAAAGTTCTGGCATCAAAAACACAATAACGTAAAAATCTGAGACACAGTTCTTATCATAAATTACGAAAGGTACTAATTTAAAATTTATTTAATCTTAGAAACGGCATTTATATTACTACATTTTTCGTTAATTTAGTATGACTTATAATGTTTCGTTTTGTTTTATTTAATAAAATTTTTTTTTGTAGAAACCATGGCCTTTTTTCTTATATTTAAAATTAAAAAAAAAATCCCGGGACTCCCGATAAATTGATTTTTTTCGTTATGGGCCTCAAATTTTTATAGTGCATTTATATGGAAAAAATATGGCCCTTTAGCAGTTTTTAGAAAAATTTAGCTATTAACAAAACGTTAAAAAGTTTAAAAATGTTTAAGTTATTACGGACCACTAATGTGTTTAAACCACTTGTATAAGGAGTGTGCAAACAAATTTTTAATTTTGTATGAAATGTTTAAAAGAAATGCTATTTTAAATTAAATTTGAACCATAATTACTGAAGAATATGTTTTTGTTTCTCCAGGATAATTCAAATCCGCTTTGTTAAAAACTTATAAAAATTTTGTTAAACAGATTTCAAAAAAGTTCGAATAAAACTATGCAGGTTTATAGGCAACACAACAGGAAATAAAACAAAAAAGAATTAGGTCAATACCTTGTATGTCTAAGCCGTACCTGCAATTTCAATTTTGCAGATTTCAGCAAAAAGGCATTATTTGCGGTTTTTAGATATAATGTATTTTTTTTAGAAGTGATATTCAGACTAAACAAAGAAAATTGACTTTACAACTAAAATACTTCAATTCTTTTTTAATTTTATTTCTTGTAGTATTGTCTATAAACCTTCATAGTTTTATTACAACTTTTTTGAAGTTCGTTTAACAAAATTTTTAAAAGTTTGAAATTAGAGTATTGAAGCAGTTTTAAAAAATCCAATTTTTTTAACCAAGCTTGGAAAGGGGTTCGAATTATCCTGGAGAAACAAAAACATATTCTTCACTAATCATGGTTCAAATTTAATTAAAAATAGTATTTTATTTAAGCATATCTAGGTGATCTATATAATTATGAGTAGATTATATTGACAAAATCTGTGTTTATTAATTTATTTTATGTCTGCTTCCCTTATAGTTGTTGTTTTTATGTGTACTGAAAAACAACAAAAATTAACTAAGGCATATTATTCAACACAACACAAACAAACTTACACTTCATTTTTATAATATATAAGGATATAAGGATTTATAAAATCTTGATTTTAGAATATTTTAAACGTGCACCGTAAACTTACCCATGGGTGAAAATCATTAACGAAAGTTCAACTTTCGATTGAAATAAAATTTTTGCAAATTATTGCGACAACCTAACTATAAATTTAGTTAAAAATTTTTACAAAAATCATTCTTTTCCCATGAAGAATGTATAGAAAAATGAATTAGATTTATTTGAAATTAACATTCAAATCAGTTCATACAAATTCAGATGGAAATTTATGAAATATTTATCTTAAACAATGATTCTATTTTTTGTTTTATTTCAACAAAAGTTTTCTACAAATTAATGAATAATAAAATATAGTCAAATGTGAAATAACCATAAGGGATGATATAAAACAGCTCCATAACGTTTTTCATTCATCAACTACTATAGCGCAGTCTGTGCTTCAATATACATTCTATAAAACAATATGCACTCTGAAAGTAATCCATCTCATCTGTTGATTAATTAATAGTTTAAAAGATACATTTTTGTTATTGTACTATTTATTTTTGTGATAAGTTCGATTTTATTTATTTTATTTATCCAATATATGAAATGAAGTATTAATTGACCTACAGGAAAGTCGGAAATCAATATATCGACCATATTAAACTACTTACATTGTAACATATGCCTATTCGTCTATGGCAACCATTCTAAAGTTAAGTTATAATTCTAAATAAGTTTCAAATGTTACCGTTAGCAACGGTTTTTTTTAAAAGAGTTTTCGTTTCTATTTCCCTCAAAATATTAAAATTAAAGACTGACAAGTTGAATAAAATAAAACATTTATAAATATTATATTTTTTCATATATTTCTGAATAATTTACAACATAATATAATGACTGAATTATTTGAAACTAAAGAGTCTGTTAAACGTTTAGAGCCTCGCGCCATTTTTGGTATAAATGGAAAAGTTGTCTTTGGTCTGCATTTACATCCCGATGGGCAACATATCGTATTTCCTTTGGGTACCAAAATCGGAATTTGCAATACGAAAACAAATAAACAAGAGTTTGTGGGAGGTCATACGAATAATGTATCCTGTTTGGATTTGAGTCGAAGGTAAGTAATAAATTGTAGTAAATTATATTAATATTTATATGTAATTATTATGTTTAAATTTTAGTGGTCGTTATATGGCTTCTGGTCAAATAAATCATATGGGTTTTCCGGGTTATGTGATCCTATATGATTTTGCCGAAAGACGTGAAATAGTCAGACATAATTTACATAAGGTTTGTATGAATGAGTAGTATTAAACATTTGTAAGTACATACATTCACTGCTGAGATGAATTGTACCGAAATACACTCAAATATATATATATATATATATTCTATTTACTAATTTTCAGGTTCGTGTCCAATCTATTTGCTTTTCGGCCCAAGATAAATACATGATTTCTGCAGGTGGACGCGATGATGGCACAATAATTGTATTTGATGTAGAAAATCTGTAAGTTTTTCTTGTATTAAAAATATTAATAAAAGATATGAATAATTATTTGTTTTTGTAGTTCACCAATTTGTAGGTCAGTAGCTGCTCGATTTATAAATGGAAACGCTTTGGTTGTACGAGCGTTATTTAAAAATCCTTCATACTTTTTGTCAGTTGGAGATCGTAAGTAAAATAATTTTATACTTTATATATACTTTATACTTTATATATATTTACCGATTGTATTCAAATGTATTTATGAAATTTAAATTCTCTAGTGCTTGACATGCTTGTTTTCGATTTTTTGGTCAGGCGGGTATTTTCGAAGTTCGACAAAACGATCAATTAAAAACATTCTCTATAATGATTATTGTATAAGAAATTTATATAAAATACTATAATATACTGCACAAACAAAATCTTTTAAAAGAATGTATATGAACAACATTTCGAAGTTAAAAGAGTAAACACATACTGCAAAGGAATATTGGCGATGAACTCCAGTATTTTTGTGAAAAAATTCGAAAAAAAGCAAGCAATTTTAAATATTTTATTTATTTTTTCTTTCAGTTTATGAAATTTTCATAAACTTTTTTATGGAATTTGCATAAAGGACAAAGAAAACTTAAAAAATTCATTCAAAATATTTGTTTGCAGTATGACTTCATTTTGAAATCAAAACTATTTTATATTTAATATCGCTTCGTCTGTGTGTCTCACACATTCTAAAGCTTATTGCAGGAGCTTATGCAGTATGTGTCTATGAGGGGCTTAAAGTATTAAATTTAAAAAAAATAATAATCCGCATTAATGCGCTCCCTGATAGAAATACAAAATCAGTTTACGATTTAGAGAGCTAACAATGGGAAAGCAAATTTAAACTTCTTAAAACCAAAATCGACTTTAAAAAATATTACATATAATAAAGAGCGTCAGAAAGCTTCGGAAAGAGGAATATGCTCAGAAATCATATATAGATATATTTATATATACAAATATACAATATACAAAATTTTTATGGTTTTCAGGTTTCTCCTTTTCATGCCTAATAATAGATTTGTATCTGCCATACCAAGTTAGTCCTTGACATTTTGCAGTCCGTTCTATCCTGAATCCATTCCTTGATTACTCTGAAGTAAAAGAATAATGGTGTTTTCACACTACATTCACTTTCAGCCATAGCCAGAGCTCAGCCGTTTCGAGCTAATTCGTCAGCTATTTCATTGCCAACTATATCGCGGTGATCCGATACCTATCAGAGTCTTATCCGATATTCTTTCATTAATTCCCTAAGAGCCTTCCTTCAATCAAGTCTAGACTAGTAGACTTGACAAAATGTTCCTTCAGAGCCCTGAGCGCCGCCTGGCTATCCACATACAGAGCTAGCGAGGAACATTGAAAGGAATACAGATTCCTTTGAATGTTCCTCGCTATCAATTCCATGGCTTTAAGAATACTCAGAATTTTTGTTTGGAATATACTACAGCTATCTAGAAGCCTATACGACTTTCTGATATCTCTCTCTAGAAATTAGACGCCTGCAGCAGTGCCTATATCCATTTTGGATTCATCACTAAATACCGATACTCCACTAAATAGGTGTTCTGCACCTAACCTCGAAGTTAATCTCAGTGCCCATGTACTGAAATTGATCTCGTTTAAAAGTTTGGAATGTCCTACTCTGATTAATCTCATTAGCCCTAATTGATTAAGTCTATGTAGGCTCCTTACAGCCATTTTCATCACATACTCCTCAATGGGTAGGAGATGCAGAATGGCGTCCAATGCAGTCTGAGGTGTGCATCCCGAAACCAGTGATGCCAATTAAAGCACATCTCTGTGCTTTAGACAGACGATTCATACGACTTCCTATTCTCATTGCCTCCCAAAATAGTAAACATCTATACGTTAAGATTTCAATTCCTACCTTTAGAGTTCGTGCAAGTGTAGTAGGCATTGAGATCTCTTTCAAGCCTTTCCTGTGTATTTCTCTTCCAAGATAACATGCTATCAAGAAACATCCCAAGATATTTGGTTTCGGTCGCCAATTTCAGTTCAATTCCCCCTAGTACTTGTAGCCTAAACTGCTCAATATTGTGCCTTCTGATAAAAAGAACTAACTCAATTTTCTCCTGGTTAACCCTTAAGCCTTTGCTAGTGGCCCATTAGGACAGTTCTCCGAGTTCTGATTAGATGATAACACTGACCGTGGGAAGAAATTTCCCTATGATAACAACGTCACCTTCCGTCAAATTGTCGTAAAATGACTTTGATGGCCAAGAGCCATGACAAAGGAGAGAGTATCCTCCTCCTTACGGTGTTCCCCTAGTCACTAATTTCCTTATGCACGCATCTTCCAATTTCGAATGATCCTGCTATTAAGCATTAGGATGATTCATTCGATTGGGAAGTTCTTTATGTGTAATGACTCTAGTGATTATTATGGTCTGAGAAAGAACATTCGCTAGCTACCCTCCAGTTCTCCACAAAATTACTCCTAAAGTTTGTCGGTGTTATATAATCAAATACTGCCACACTGGCATCGCAACTTAGTAACAGGTTTATGCCTCTTCTTCGAATGTTCTATATACTGAGGTGAGTGCGAGTTTTCTCTCGCCTTTGGCTTTCTTTGTACGACTGTTAGGACTCCGTTACTGAAGGAATAAGAAATCATACATTTTCTTCTTACCTTATTCCGGTTACCGATACCTTATATCCGAAATATGCAGCTCCCTCTACTGACTCCAGTTTCTTGAGGGACTCCTGGTCTATTGTAAACCGGAAGTCTCTTTACAAGTTAGAGAAGCTATCAACTTCTACTGACTTGTAACCAGATCCTCATTCTGGTCAATATTGTTTCCGCCGGTTTAATGAGTGGTGGAATCCACACTGTGAGTATCGGTCTTAGGGGCAACTCAGACGCGAGTATAACTTCAAGTTTTGACTCTGGACAAAGATTGGCGCATCTGCCAATTGTAGTCTTAAGAAATTCAAACGATTTCGCGCCTTTAACGCATACTTCGTCCGGCCTTATTTCACTAATTTTGAGGCTATCGGTTAGCTCTTCGATTCAGATCACCCTTCGGATACCGAATGACCCTTCACTTGGACCTAAGCGTAAGCTGAATTCACAGTGATTTCGTGATCCTCATCAGTCTCCCAGTTTATTCGTGGCGTTCGTCTCAACGAAGTATTCCCAAGAGGCCGTCTGTTTCGGCCAGTTTATTCAATAATTGTCCCTCCTACACAATTATGTCATTATGAATCCCTATAAGGTCGGAGTCAGTGTCGAAAACTCCTACTGAACCCTCTTTCACCTTCCCTACATCCTTAATTAAGTTATATTTTTCACTAATCTTAGTCCCCGAGTATGCACGTTCTAAGTGGATTATCTCATGCAGTGACGGCATACTCGGGCTAGGCTTTTAAAACTTACAACCAACCCATGCCATGGGCGTTAGAGGAAATTGTTAGGCGCTAATAGCTAACTAACCATACAGATCTTCGACACTTCTTCTTACCACCTTGCACTTAATTTATTTGGTCCGCGAGGACTTCTACGAGTCTCTCCATCCAGATGTAACGCATAGGACTCGACCACAGGGAGCGCAACGGGATTTGTAACCAATGGTTGGCGATCCCCAGTCTACTAACTGTCATCGAGTCAAAAGCCTTACATACGGGCCAGCCGATCCGCCACCTAAGGACGCGTCCGATGGGAGTAAACGTAAGTAAAGGCTACACACGGAGCATTTTCAATACTGATAATAAAAATTGACACTATACTAAATATTGTTCTTCTTAACAAAAGGTTCTTAATTATTTCCTTAAAAACCACTATAAAATAAAATCGTAAAGTCATACGGTCAATTTTTTCAGCTTTTGTTTAAAGCAGAAGATTTATAAAAATTAGCATTTTTAGCCGTCAAATGTAAAGCAAAATTAATTTAAAATACATTTTAATATTAATTTTGACTAGAACATTTAACATTATATTTAACGAATAAAAGGTCTAAAAATTATAAAAACAAATATTATGATTATTATGATTATGATGAAAAAAAGAAATATATATATATATGATGTTTTCATAAAAGAAATACAATATAATGTTTTTGATAAAAAAAATGCATCACATGAACAAGTTTAAAAAATCTTAAACGCTATGCCCCGTGAATTTTGATATTCTTAATATTATGATGGGAGTTTTTACAGTTTTACAGATGATTAGTTTTTCGATGCGGGTGCTACAGCGCATATGTGTTTAAGTTCCACATATTTCAAAAACAAATACTAAGATATGAATTCAGAGGTAACTATTGCAAATAACTAAGTAATGAAACTGAAAGGAGTGATATTGATGTATTCCTGATTTATAGTATATATCAACTTAATCTCAGTGCCTAAAATTGTTGAGAATGGTTACAATGTTGAGTTCAATCAAGATGGTTGCAAAGTTTTGAATATCTTATGGTGATATTATTGTGAAAGGTGATAACGCGTTAGTTTCTAATTATAAATCTAAAGATTCAGAGTTATGGAAATATTGAAAATTATAAATAACGGTACTGTTACTGGATTGAAATGCCATGAAATGGAAGAAAACTGTGTTACGTGTTTAAAAGGCAAATTATTCGGACTATCATTTAAAGATCATGGAAGAAGAACTGCTGAAATGCTTGGTTTTATACACACAGATCTTTGCAGTCCAATGGAAGTCAAATCTATTAGTGGTTCGAGATACATGTTACTCTTTTTTGATGATTATTATAGAAAAGTTTTCCCCCTTTTTTATTAAAACAAAGGATGAAGTTGCTGAAAAATTTTTAGAATTTAAAAATTATACTGAAAATTAAACAAATAAAAATATTGAAGCTTTAAGAAGTGATAATGGTACTAAATTTTGTAATACAAAAATGAAGAAGATAATGATTGAAAATGGATGACAGATAGGATGAACAGAACGGTTATTGAAAAAACAAGATGTTTTCTAATTCATTCTGGTCTACAAAAGAAGTTTTGGGCAGAAACAGTTAATACAGCTTTTAAACCATTGACTTGATCAGGTAGAAAACAATTGATTGTAAATCAAAAGAAGTTACTTTTGTTGAACGCTGTCTTCATGAGAAAACGTGTCGTTTCTTTAAGTAGAGACGCTAAATTTTTAGAAAATCAGTTCTTTGATAATGCGGAAGAGGTAAATCAAGATATTTATATATACACCGGATGTGATTCAGTGGGGGAAATAGAAGATGGTAACGGCGTAAAATTAGAAAATACGATTGACGTTAATTCTGTTGCTGAAAAATAAAATACAGAAGTCACATCAGAAAGTTCTGAAAGTTTACAAGAAACTGAATCTGAATAAGAATACTTTTCCGATGAAGTAAGTGCTATACTCTTTGAAGGATTTGAAACTGAAAGCCATCAAACAGAATATTATGAAGCTGGAATCACATCACCACAATCTATAAAAAGGTCGTCCAGGTATATAGCGAGCAAGAACCAAAAACCGTAAAGCAAACACTTTAAAGAAAACAAAAGGAATACTAGAAAAAAGCTATGAATGATGAACTTAATTCTCTGGTAGAGAATGGTACTTGGGATGTCATAAGGGAAAGAAATTGTAGATAGTAAGTAGAGTTTCAAAATTAAAAGAGATTCTAATCGCAATATTGAAAGATACAAAGCAAAATTAGTAATAAAAGGGTATTCGCAACGTTATGGTATATATTATGAAGAAACATTTTCTCCAGTGGTTAGATACTCCTCAAAACATCTTCTACTAAGTCTAGCAGTGAAACACAGCGTTTTTGCAAAGTGAACTAGAAGATGAGATTTGTATGAAAATTCCTGAAGGTTTTAATGCAGATAAGAACAAGGTATGTAAATTTAAGAAATCCTTATACGATTTAAAGTAAGTGAGTAGAGTTTTGAATAAAAAGCTTGATAGCACGTCAAAGCCGATGGGTCTTATTCAATTCAAAACCGAACCTTGTATTTATTACAAATTGAAAAACAAGGAAAATGGTTGCAATGTATGTCGATGACATTACCAATTTTTACAAATGACGGTGAAAAAAAAAAATCATACATAATAAACAGTTTACCTAAGAATTTTAAAATGAAAAATTTAGGAGAGGCGAAATTTGTTTTGGGTATGAAAGCCAATGGAGATCGTAAAAATGAAAAAGTATGGTTAGATCAGCAATTATAAACTATGTATTAGAAAAGTTTAATATGCTAGATTCTAAACCTGTTACAATTTGCAAAAGATTCAAAACAAAACATAGAGGGATTGTTAGATGCTGATTGGGCAGGCGACCAAGATGATAGAAAGTCAACATCAGGTTACATTTCCAAGTTTCAAGCAGGCTGCAAATCTTTGAACTCCAAAAAGCAACAAACAACTGCACTATCTGCAACTAAAGCATAATATATTATAACATCATATATTCTGCTTTAGCCTCTGGTCTATGATTTTACTTATCATTCCCGGCCAAAAAATATAGATATTCATCACCATTTTATAAGAGATCTTATTGAAGAAAGTCGTGATTGAACACCTTAAAGTCGTTAACAAGTCCTGAGCATTCCTATTACTATCCTCTTATGCTCAATCTAGTGAGCAGTACATATATAATGTACTTTGTATATAATTTCCCAACAACCAAATGATATCGTAATGATATCATAACGATGTCATTTTAACGATAAAGGAGCCCGAGAATGATATCATTTACCAAACAAATTACGATAGGTTTAATGATAAAAAAAATAGTTTATAATTTTAGTTTCAAATATTCTATTGTATTGACTTCATTAGACACAATTTGCCGGTCAAAAACTAATTGAACTGATCAGTACCCTGTTCCAAATTTATTGAGTCTGCCGAGAGAATACAAATTATTAACTTCATATTTAACGAATGTTCATTAAATAAAACTTACGATTTTAATATTTTGCTTGGATACTGGCGTTATCCACACACAGTTCTCTTTCAAATAAATGAAAAATTGTATTTTTTGTAATACATTAAAATTTTATTATAACAAAAGTTATAATTAAAATATTTTTTATGAAAATTTTTCATGTTTATTTCTGTTTTATATAAATATTTTATCATAAATTTTCACAGTTAATAATGATATTGTATAAAAATCTCTTTAATGATATTGCAAATGTTAATGAATATGATATTATATATGTTAGGTAATCGCATTATGTTTATTTAATATGTTGTTAAATTCATTATTTTATTTTATATTTATTTATACTTGATTTTGCATTTTTATTATATTTAAATTTATTCATATTTTTGCGCCCTCATCCCAGTGTAATTTGATGTAAATTTTGTTAATATGGTTCAATGTAACTTATTTTGGTAATAACCGTTAGGTTATATTTGTTTTCTTATTTTGTTTTGTATTTACTTCTCATAATTAATATTACTGTTGTTGTACCCTAGAGTTTACATTATGAAAATTTTATCAAAACAAACGTCAAAATCAGTGCGAATATAAACAAGGTAACCTTAGTTAAACAGCTGATTATTATTTTGGTTGTTACAGTTGTCAAACTGCATATATAAAAAACAATAATGAATACACCATATTGTTGTTTTGTGCAACTGTTCCCACCTTCCACAAATTCGCGTTAAGTTTAACGTTTGTCCTGATAAAAAATTCTCTAATGTAGACACTATGTAAACAAGAATACAATGTAGGTACATATTTTTAATTGTTTTGTTTTTTGTCTATGTACATCACTAGAGGTGAGTTTCTTTTATTAGGCTTTCAAAATTTAATAATAACAACACAGTGGCCCTTATTTACTTATTGTTATGATCATTTGTTTAACTTTAGTTTAATATTTTTGAAATAAAGAAATTATTGCTATAGTCGAAATCAAAAGTACAACACCTATTGTTTGTTATTTTTTTCCCGCGTTTCATGGTCGCAAGTTCTTTGTTTATAATTAAATATTAATTACTCGGCCCAACAAACATTTCAGTGGCAATATAGATAAAAAGTCGTAGAAACTGATTTACTCTTTACAATTTATGACACAGTATCATTTCATGTTTTGTTGGGTTGTTTGAAAATATTAAATTATAATTTGTACTTTATGTAATTATAGAAATAAAACTTTTCATTAAAATTCAAAAATATAATTTAACTGTGATCTAAAAGTTATTATATTTCACTTATTTTGAAAATTTTTTATCAAATAAATAAAAGATATAAATTTTATTTAAATAAAAAATTATTTTTTTAGTCCCATTAAAACATTGCTTACAAAGCGAAAAAATAAACATGTTCAATACAATACATTTAAAAGAGCCATCATAAAAAGTTAATTTATCACGATAATTTGGAATCATTGGAATGGGAATTTTCTTATTAACACGTGATCATCACTTGAACTCCATCTTTGTCATGTAATTTTTTGCTGGGTAATAAATATATATTATTGGGGGAGCGTGTTGGCATAACGTTTTAATAAAAATACGTCATACGTTTTGCCAACGTTTGAACCACCTTGAGAAATGGTTTGTCAACGTTGGTCCGATTGCATTTTCTGCCTAGAAAGTTGCTTAATTTCAGAAAATTCTGTTTAAAAATAAATTCAATAATTTCTTAACAATTTGTAACTTCCCGCTTGACCAAAGGTCAAGAATGCACGAAAATTCACTAATAGAATAATTAGCGATAATTTCTCGAAAGAAAGAAAAAAAAATAGGAATATTATGAAATTCAATTAGAAAACACTTAAATGCATTTGAAAATTTTGCGAAATTTTCTAATACGCAATTTTTTAGGTCACTTACGAATTTGGAGTATTCATAAGGAAATGAAAAAGCTAAACGTTCACGATGTCTATGTAGGAAAACTACAAAGACTTTATTTCTCTGTATGTATTGATTGCAATGATCAATACGCCTACATTGGCACACAAACCGGCGATGTTGTCAAAATCTCCCTAAACTGCTGTGATACAATGAATGTAGTGAAACCGGGACATTATGCCTCAATGTTGGGTGCTTATGGAACGCATAATACCCGAAAACCGTTTGGAAAAGATTGTGACCGTTATGTTAATGGTTTGAGAGTAGTACACATTGTAGGTGATGGTCTTTTGTTAATGGGAGCAGGTGATGGTGTTATCGAACTAGTTGAGGAGAGAAGAGATATTAAAGATAATGTATTTAAGAATTATCCTAATCCCACTTGGCCCATGTTAAAGACGGTAAATTTTTGAATGATTTAAAGGTAATTTTTTTTGTTAATATTTTGCTCTTTTTGTAGTTAAAGAGAACTAAGGTTAATGGTTCCATTACTTCATTGGTAGAAATAAATCCTATAGAATATTATATAGCTACGGAATCAAATGAGATTTATTTACTTAATATAAAAATATTTACTTTAAAGCTTCTGAAGACATCACACAAAAATGCCGTACATAACATAGCTTTTCCAAAGTAGGTAAAAAAATTATAAAGATCATTAATTAATGATAAATGATCATTATTTTATTTATAGAAATTTATCCTCAGTCTTTGCAACTGCCGGTTATGAGACTATACGGATATGGTCCACTAAACGTTTTCAAGAATTATTGCGCATAATGGTGTATAATTTTCAATGTGCTGCTATTGAATTTAGTTATGATGGCAGTAGTATTGTTTCAGCCTGGAATGATGGTGTTATTAGGGCATTCACACCCATACGGGGTAGACTTATATATGCCATACCTAATGCTCACAACAAGGGTAAGACTATTTTAATATTTAATGGAAAATTTATTTTGTAAAATTTGGTAAATTTATTTTTTAAAAAGGTTGCAGTGCCTTGGCTATTTCATCGACTGGTCGTGTTTTAGTCACCGGTGGTATTGAGGGTCAAGTACGTGTTTGGAAAATTGAACCATATCGTCAAAGTCTATTGGGAGTTTTAAAAGATCATTCAGGTCCTATAACATCATTAGATTTCAATATGTCTGATACTGAAGTAATATCGGCCAGTAGTGATGGTTCCTGTGTTATTTGGGATGTTAAGTAATTTATCTTAGATTATTATACCCCACACCACCATAGGTGGTTAGAGTATTATGTGTTTGTGCTGATGTTTGTAACGCACAGAAAAAATCATCCAACACCCACCTTAAAGTATACCAATCGACTCAGAATCACTTTTTGAGTCGATCTAATAATGTCCGTCCGTCTGGCTGGCTCTCCATGTAAACCTTGTGCACAAAGTACAGGTCGCAATTTTGAAGATAAGTCAATGAAATTTGCCACATGGAACTTTCATGACATAAGAACGAATTGAAATTGGTTATGATCGGTCCATTATTTCACCTAGCTAGTCCTAGGGGTTTAACTATCATAAATAAATATAGCAATATTTTAATGAAATTCGGTGTAAGGAAGTTTTGTATAAGTATCAATCATATACAGATGCTAGTATCAAGTTTATATTCGACACAATTAAGTTTTATATAAGTAGAAATAACAGTGACAAATTTTATGAGGATCGCTCCATAATTTACTACAGCTTCCATATAAGCCCACTTTCGGGAATCATCCTAAATTACATAAATTCATATAAATGTTAGTATTAACGTAATATTCTCTATTCGTATATTTTATTTTACACTGTAAAAGTATCGGTCCACAATTGTCCACATGTCTAACGTAAGACCCCTCTACGAATTTTTATGGACATACACAATGGTGTGAGGTATCATATGGTCGGGCTTGATCGACTATATCTTTCTTACTTGTTTTTTTATTATATTATTTTGTAGCCGTTTGACTCGAAAAACTGTCATAACAGCTAATACTCAATTTATGACGGCTAAATATTTTCCCACCGGTGTACAAGTCTTAACTTGTGGCACTGATGGTCGCATTAGCTATTGGAGTGTATACAATGGCAGTTTGATTCGTGAGTTACAGGGCTCATCTAAATCATCTGTGAATTTTGTGGCTATTAATGGAACTGGAGATTATTTTGTTTCTGTGGGCAGTGATCAAATGGTTAAGGTGAGTTTGTCTTAAATTACAACTGGAAAATTTTGAAATATAATTGTAAATCTGTAACTTCTAATAGGCTGGTTTTAAGTTTGGAACGGGGCTCCCACAGACTCCTCAGGAGTGGAGCTATTGGGGCTTAAAATAGGGTACCTTTGACAGAAAATTTTTTTAAAGATCTTGACAAGAACTACGAAAAACATGCTTCCATGTCGAGGGCTTATATTCAAAAAGGGCTATCTGCAGATTTCCAAAAATATTTTTTATCGTCAAACATTTTGTTTTTGTGTTCTTCATCAGTGGTATCAATTTTGGTGAAAAAATTAATCCAATAATGTATATATATATAATTTTTTATATATATATAATTTTTTTTTGCTATTTTATTTTTGGGTTATCCACAAGGCATATATTTTTTTAAGAAAAAATGGGCTATCTGCATTATTTTCATTTGATTTTCAAAGGATTATAATGTTGATATAAATGTTATAACTTGAAAATACTTATAGAAAAAACTAATCTTATGTTGTATTCATACTAGTATATTTGAAAACCGAAACCGGAGACCAGTTAATCGGTTTTTAGTTGATTTAAACTAATTTTTATTAACAAAGTCTACGTAAAGTCAATTTTAGTTTTGAAATTTGTCATAAAAAATATTTTCCTCACCCAAAATAAGGTAAACTTCAGTAAATACCCAGCTAGCTTTCCTGATAAGCTAGCAGGTATAATTGAAACAAAAATAAACTACTTATTTTTTGCCTGAATAACTAGATATTTTTGTTCGAGTTGTACACAAATTCATGTAGTTATTTTTAGACTCTAGGGGTACTCAAAAATATGTACCTAAACGATAATAGAATTAAAAAAATGCCGTCAGTGCGATTTTAACTTGGGCACAATTTAACTTTCGTTTTTAATGACTAACGTCTTACTCAGTACACCATTTCACTTTCTAAGTGACAAAAATTTTTTTAGTATAAAATATCTTTTTAGACATTTTGTTTAAAAAAAAAAAACAAAAACTAGCAACAACAGAATGGGGTTGAATCAAAAACCTCCAGCGCTCTAGTCAACTGATCCACGTGATTGCAATATTACTGTGCTATTATACTATTGAGTAATTATTTATGTAATATAGAGAAGGCAAATAATAATGATGCCTCATTACCAAGAAACTACTTTAATAAGTAGTTGACATTACCGAGAACCAAAAAGTTTTTGCTGGGAAGAAGACCAGATTGCAAAATGTTGAAAAATAAGTGGAAGACACAGTTTTTATGCTTTCTTGAACAATTGGGGTTTTGCAGATAGCCCTTTTTGAATATAAAGCCTCGATGTGCTCTTTATCTCTTAAGTTTTTGAGTTATTTACATTTGAAATTTCAACTGTCTCAATTTTCCAAGATCTTGGTCTAGTTTTTTCCAAATATAGCCCATTATTTTCTACCGATTTTGTTAGTTAAAGAAAATTTAAAGTCGATATCTTTACCGAATCCAAAAATAAACGATTTTGAATTTAAAAAATAAAAAATTAGGATTTTTTGTGTTTTTTTGCCGAAAAAGTGTACACTATTTTTTCTTTAAAATAAAATTTACTTACACTTTTTTGAAAATTTTATTAGAAATCTTCACGGAGATGATTTTAAAATAGAAGACGAACCCATTCACCCAATAGGGCTAAATACAGATCCTCTCGAACTTGACTTATTTTATTTCAAAATTTTGACTTCAGCGTATGTTCTGAAATCTCAAAGCATGAATCTACAAACAAACGCAGTTTCGGCAACTCTGATGTGTTCTTAAGGGTTTGCAAGAGTATTTTACCGGACATATAATAAATGTAGACTTTATGGGGAAAATTGAAAAAATACCATTTTTGGGATTTTCACCATTTTTAGGGAATTGCGGGAATTCTTTTATCAAAATCTTAAAATTTTTACACTTAATCATTTCAAATGATAAAGTCAGCAATCATTAAAAATTTAGTCAGGATGTCTTAACTAACGAAGATCTTAATACAGTACAATATTTTACTTTAATTCCAAAAATCAAAAAAACTATGGAATCCAATTTTTTCAAATAAATTATATTGTCTGACATAATTCTTTAAAAAGTTTGTGAAATTTTATGTATGTATATAAAACCAACCACCCCATCAGAAGTTATATATTTATTTCCAAATATTTTTGACTCTGCAGAATAATTTTGTAATTTGGATTTTACAATTTTCAGCTGTGGGACTATAATAAAGGTATTGTTGTAGCTCAAGGTTTTGAACATGCTTCCGCTGTTAAAAGTGTGGCGTATAGCCCGTGTCGAAAGTTCTTTGTAACAGGCTGCACTGATGGTGCTATAATTATATGGGATGTTCCACAGGTATACTAACATTTTAAACCGCATTTATGAAACTTTTAAATAAAACAATTATTTCATTTAAAGAATCATTGGGGCAAAACCAATCCACCATCATACCTTAACTCCGTTGACATAAAGTCTGTTAAATCGGAACCCAGAATTGAAAATAGTGCCCGTGGTAATCATAGTAAAAAAAAGGAAAATATAGATGGTCTAGTGGCTAATACTCCCAAAAATGATGTCTGCTGCATTGAGTGTCCACCCATAAATATCAATAAAAAATCACAAGAAAATTGAAATTTTGTCACAGATGTAAGGAAATGTTAAATTGTATTTATTTGTCTAAAAAAATAAATTTGACTCCACCAATTTTAAGTGAAATTGAGAAAATTCCAAATAAAATTGAGATTTTCTATTTTATATTGAGAAAATTCAATTGAAATTGATAATTTCCAAATTAAATTGAGAAATAATAAATAATATTTAAAAAATTATAAATGAAAATAAGAAATTTCTAAAAAAAATTGAGAAAAAATAAACTGAAAATAAGAATAATAAAAAATTGTATTGTGCATTCATTTTAAATACGAGTATTTGTAATTTTATAACAGAATGTACGAAAAAAATAATATATATGATGTATGTGTAAAATAGTTAAAAGGAAGGAATTGATCAACTGACATTATCAAAATCTAAAGCAATCCCCAATGATAATACTTGAATGAATTATCTGAGATATGCACCAACTGCATGAGTAGTGCTCAACATGCTTACCTGAAGGGTAAATCTGTTGAGAGTGCGCTTTATGAAGTGGTGAGCTATATAGAACAAGAACTTCGGTACAGGGAATTTACCATATCCGCGTTCTTGGATATTGAGGGAGCGTTCAATAATATCAATATTGACGTTATTAAGCAGGCGCTGGTGGATTTTAAGGTATATGACTTCTTAATCCTCATGCTGAGCAGCAGGATCACTAACTCGAGCTTGGGTGGAGTACATTTAAGGAAACTGGTGACTAGAGGGATACCGCAAGGGGCAGTGCTCTCACTCCTGTTGTGGCTATTGGCTCTTGACGTGATTCTGCGTCAATTTTACAGCAGGGGACGGAAGATAGTCGCATAAGCTGATGTTGTCATATTTTCCCCACCATCAGTAAGATTATGCAGTCCGCGTTAGGTGAGCTGTCCTCGTGAGCCACTGATAGAGGGTTGGGAGTGAATCCTGAAAAGACGGAGTTGGTTCTATTCACTACAAGGTACAAGGTAGAGAATTTCAGATTACCGATACTGGGGGGAGCGGAACTAATACTATCCGACTCTGCGAAATATCTTGGAGTATTTCTTGATAGTAAGCTGATTTGGAAAAGGAATATTCAGAAGAGACTTAAATGTGGCCTTAATGCCTACTATACCTGTAGAAACTCCATAGGTAAGAACTGGGGACTCAAACCGAGGGTAGTGAATTGGACATACGCCTCGGTGATGAGACCAATGCTTACACATGGTTGTTCTGTGTGGTGGCAGGCTTCAATTGGCATTACAAGTGCAATGAGAAGTACACCACGGGCGACTCTGGACGTCATACTTTATCTCTTACAAATTGAGGAGTTTGGGAGGGGTATAGCGGCAAGGAGTCTGCTGAGACTTAAGGAATTAGGATTATTAGGTTCATCAAGAACAGGAAACTCCAGAGTCATATATGAGTTCAATTACGGTGAAGTTAATCTGGGCTCCATGAGGGCATCAGATTACATGGCCACTGAATTGGAATTTGGGGGTAAATCCTGTTGTGGTGATACCTGACAGGGAGGTTTGGTCTGGCACCGAGATACTGTACGAAGGCTGTGCAGTATTTACGGACGGATAAAGATGGACATTGGTACTGGTGCGGGAGTCTATGTTATGGGGCACATATGGTGAAATCCAGGCTAGCAGCCAACTGTAAGAAGTCACTGAGAGAGCTAACAGAACACTACATAGTGAGACTCTGCTGGGTCCCTGGCCATTGCAATATATCTGGTAATAAATTAGCCGATAAATTGGTAAGGCAAGGCGCAGCGAAGGATGTCTCGGAGAGGGAGACCACCGTGAAACCGCCGCTGGGTTTCTTCTTCGGGAAGATCAACAAATGGGTCTTGGCCAGGACTGACTCGGCTTGCGAGAGCAGAGTGGACTGTAAGGTGTCGAGGGCGTTATGGCCAGCACTGAACATAACAGGCGCAGATACTCTCCTGGGCTTGAGTAGGAAAAGTTTGAGGATCATGATAGGAGTCATAACAGGACACTGCTTGATAGGGAAGATAAGGTCTAAATGGGACGGTGGCAATTCTGATTTATGTAGAATGTGTGAGGACGCATATTGAATTCTTCTTGTTTTTTCTCTTTTCCCTTTTTCTCTTCTCTTTTCTTTTCTTCCTCTCCTTTTTCTGTCTTGTTTGAATGAAGGGACTTACAATGGACCGATATCGGTCTCCTGGTGGAAACGTGGTACAATGATTGTAACACGTCAACCTTCTATCTATCTATCTATCTAAGCATGATTTATTTCTTCCAAGAATACAAGCTTTTGCTTACAGATGCTTGGATGATTTAGCATTTTAATGTTCAGTCTTGATTTGATGCAACTTTTAACTTTGAGCAAATGATCTCCACGGAGTTAAGCATGACACAAAGAAATAGAGGTAGAGCCATTCTACTAGCCTTCTTAAAAAAATTTCCGAGTATTTTTTTTGATTATTTTTTGTTTTAATTTAATTTCAAACGAATTATATTTTCAATCAATTGATGCATTAATTAAAATAAAAGAAAGAAAACATATTTCAATTTAGGGTTTATGTTCATAGTAAATATTATTTACACACATTAACGTTTTTTTTTTTTTTTTTTTTTTTTTTTGAAACAAATTGCACAACTTTGATAATAATTTCCTAAATATAATTTTCACTTGTTGTAATGTGGGCTCATTCTTAATAATGTCGCTTAATTATTACTCTTTATTTTAATTGTCTAAAAATTAACAAACAAAAACATAATTTATAACTCGTTAATTAATTTTCCCAATTTCAATTAGAAATTTCTCAATTTTATTTAGATTTTTCATTTCCCATTTTCATATGGATTTTTTTTATATCAAGTTGAAATTCTCAATTTCATTTGGAATTTTCACAATTTCAAATTGAAAATCCCAATATCATTTGAAATTTTCTCAATATTAACTGAAAAATCTGAATTTCATTTGGAATTTTCTGAATATTAACTTGATATTCTTAATTTTAATTGGAATTTTCCCAATATTAAGTAGAAATTCTCAATTTAAACTAGAATTTTCTCATTTTCACTTAAAAATGCTGTAGAAATAAATTTATTTTATAATAAAAGATTTGTAAATTTTTATTGCGACTGTTCTTGTTGATTAATTTTGTTCTTAGCACTTTCTTCATCGTGACGTTTTTTGCGCCTCTCTAATTCCTCTTGAGCATGTAGTTCACGTCTTTTAATTTTTTCTTCCTCTTCATTGACATGTTTTTTATACCTTATTTCTTTCTCTGGTGGAGGTAGTGGTGGATCTCCTTTTTTGGTTGGTATTGGTGGGGATGGTGCTGCTTGAGCTTGTTTTTGTTCAGCTTCCTGATCTAAACGTTCTTCTTCCTCTTCAGGTATCAAATTGTTTGGTCCATGAAACAGAGATGTCTTACCATCACGCCAAGGAAAACGTTTGGTGCGTCTGTACATGTATTCATAGGGTATATAATCAGGATCTGGATGTTCTTCTTTAGTAGCCAGAACGAGAGCTGATAATCCAAGAGCTAAGGGAACTAAAGCATACGAAATAGTTTTCCATTTTTTGGAATTTTTCTTAGGTATATCATATACACCACATTTATCTTGAATGTAATATCCTCCAGGAGGTCCGGGATATTGAGGAGGTACAGGCTTAGGTTGACCACACTTTTTTCCTTTTTTTGCCTTGGGTGTGGCTTTTTTATTGCAACCACTACCCTTTTTAACCTCATCCCTAACTCTTTTATTTTCGTCCATTTTTAGAGCCTCTTTTGAAGCTTTATCTATGGTTAGAGATGGATCAGCGGCAATAGGTTCTGTAGAAGCTGCATTAATAGTTAGTTCCGTTTGATTTTCAGTTGCGTCTATTGTTGGCTGCAGTTGTTCAGCAGCTTTGGAATATAAATTGTGCACATTATTTTGTATTCTTGGGAATACACGAGGTAAAATAGACTTTAATCCCAACATTTAATTAAAAATTTTGCTCTCAAATTTAAAATATTATTAAAAATGTAAAAACAAAATATTTAATTTTTCTCAAAGAAACTTTTTCTTTTAATACAATAAATAAAATGATTTTAATATGCATAATTTGACAAAAAAATCTAATTAATAAAATATATTTACTTGTTAAAAATATCTGTCGAAACCCACTGTATTTTCCATTATGAGTATCATTGCTTAATATGAAATAAAAAAATCAAAAATCATGCCTCACCCAATCTAGGATCTTTAACATGATCTTCAATGTTATTGTCATTTAAATTATCATCTTCATCTTTTTCTTCTTCTACTTCAATTTCATTTAAATATGATTGTTTAGTTTTTGATCTTTTGCCGTAAAAAGTTGGTAATATTGATAAAGGATCTTCTGTGGATCTTGCGTCACGCATGCGTTTTAACATATCAACGGCTCCTATATTACTCATTGTGTAAATTATAAGTCCAAATAATAATGGTAGTATGGCAATCGATATAGTGCGCCAGAATTTTGAGGGACGAGCTGTAGAAATGTGAAGTTTATGTGTTTAATTAAGTTTAATCTATGTTTAACATTGGTTTAAAGATTTAATAAAGTTCTAAATAATATATGGTACTAATGTAAAATTACCTTTTGTTGTTGTTGTTTCACTGTTAATCGTTTTATTATCTTCACCATCTCCTCCCCGACTACCGCCTCGTTTACCACTTCTGCTAGATCTTTTATATTTTGTTAATTTATTTATCTTTATAGTTCCTGTCCCTAAAAAAGATAAATAATAAATTTAAATAATAGTTAGAGTAATTAAAACTTTTTAAATTACTTAATTTTACTGTCCAGTAAAAACTAGTTTTAATTTTTCTTACCATGCTTTATATTATTACTCCTCTTTGGTGATGGTCTAGATCCCTGTGAGACTTGATTGATTGTATTTAATTCATCTTTAAGTTTATCGGTAGATATGTATTCGTTAAACTTATTTTTAAAACTAACCGATGATGATTTAGAACTAATGTTATCCTTATTTGATTGAGTAGATAAAATAAGTTTATTAATACTTGAATCTCTAATATAGCTTGAATTTTTTATGGTCTTTTCTTTTCGATTTTTTGGGGGTTTCAAAGTGTCATTTAAGTTGTTTGAAAGAAAGGTGACTTGTTTAATTGTCTCTATTAAAAATTATTAAAAATTTATAATTAGTTTAATTATATACAAATTAATAGAATATAATTATAAGAGAGGATACTATTTTTTCACTTATTTTTAAATTCACAAAGAAAAACAAGTGAGAATGTTGTAGTCGATCAAACCCGACAATATTATACCCTACACCAATGCGTTTGTGCCTTAAATTTATGTTCGAGATTTTCGGAAATGGACCTAATAATGGGCCAATGGCCATTTATGGACATTTATTAGCTACTATGATTTCTGCTTATATTAAACATATTTGTGTCAAATATTATGTTGACATTGTCATTTATGAGCGATTTATGCGAGTTAAAGTGATTTCGAAAGTGGGTTTATATGGAAGATATGTCTAATTGTGGACCGGTCTTCCTAAATTTTGATATTCAAATTACTCTTATAAAAATCTTATTCTTACTAAATTTTTTTGAAATAGAAACATAAATAAAGCATTTGTACGCGTTAAAGCCCTGTTCCGAGTAGTATTTGTATGGGGGCTAGGTGAAATAATGGACCGATCGTCCTCATACCAAAATAAACATATGTGCCAAATTTTATCAAATTATCTTTAAAATTGCGACCCGTACGTTGTGCACAAGGTTTACACGAACAGACAACAATGGACGGACATTGTTAAATCGGCTTAGTAAATTATTCTGAGTCGATTGGTATAATTTAAGGTGAGTGTTGGAATAGTTCTTCTGTGCGTTATAAACATCAGCACAAACGCATAATAGCCCAAACACCTATGATGGTGTAGGCTATAAATATATATTTTTTTACAATTTCCATTTTTACAGCTAAAAAATGTTAGCTTTAAGTATTTCGGGTCTCATTTCATTGTTTACATTTTCTAAATTTGTTATAGGGATATTTAACGAATCTGTATCTAAAGAATACAAAAATATAATCATATTACACACGTTAAAATAAAACAATAATGTATAATATCAAAATTTTAAAAATATTTACAAATATTTGGCAATGGTTTCGTTTTGTTATCAATTTTTAAAACATTCACAGGGCCTATTGAAAATTAAGGATTATAAAATAATTCATTTTAACATGATACATAGTTAAGGACTTGGAAAAAATTTAAATAGAAAAGAAAATATTTTTCATGAAACAATTAACTGAATTTTAATTTTTAATTAGAAATAACTATCTACTAACGCACAACGAGACCGATCGCCAAATTTTCCTTCTAAATCTCCTAAACTAGTCGGATCGAATTGAAATTATGGGAGAGTTGTTGATGAGGACCTAATCTTTCAGAGAAATATATTGTGATCACTCTGTTGTAATACGAGAAGAGTTACAAGGTATCAAAGTTGACCACGTCGAGTTTGAAAAAGTTTCAAAAAATCATAACTTTTACAAATTAATACCGATTTCAATGATTCGAAAACCTCTGTAAAGAGCTTGATAAGATGAAATAATAATTTCTTTATTATCCATTCTTAAAATCTAGTCTTTTGTGAAAAAAATATTTTTTATTCGTTAAAAATTGAAAAAAAGTGAAAGAATCAGGCGACTTTTTCGAAAAATAATGGCAATTTTTCGTACTCATTTTAAAGGTTTGATTTTAAACAACACATTATTTTAGAATGTATTGGGAATCTTAGGCTCTTTTGCCAACAATTTCACATATAAATAGCTAGATTGTTTAACAAAAATAGCTAGAAATGTCTAAATCAATATAATTACTATATACATAAATATTTTGTTATATAATTAAAAAGAAATATTAAAGTTTATACAAAATATTAGATATTACATATCCAGTCCTACCATCCACTACCAAAAAGAATAATTAAACAGTCAGATCAAATTTTTTTTACTTATTTTCATTCCACATTGAGAAACAAGCATTTAAGCTTTAAATTTTTGATTCCTAACTCTAAAATTATATATATATATATATATATATATATATATATATATAACTTTCTCCCAGAACACGATTTTACCCATCGTAAAATTTTTTTGGCTTAATTTTTTCTTTCGAGAAAAAATTTTCAACTCTTTTATTATTTAAATATATTGCCACGATGTACTAAATATTTTGCAGGCCAGACTCGAAGCATTAAACCTATTATTTTGCATGAAAAAGCAAGAATTCAATAGAATAATTTATATTCAGAAAAGCTTTAAAGTATTTCTATAAATAGTCAAAAATCGAAAACAATTTTAGCACTAGACATAAATAAAAAATAAATAGCTAGGTCCAAAACAAAAAGCTAAATCTTTCGGCTATATACAATATAGCCATATTTTTATAGCTAGTTAAAAAAAAAGTCATTAAATCTAGCCGGAAAATGGCTAAATTAGCAACACTGTTCACAGGTGTGAAAGCTTGTTTTTTTTAACCTTTAAAATCGGAGTTGATATGTAGAATTTTTCTTACTCAAGGTGATCAACTTTGACACTTGTATTACAATAGGGTAACTACAATGTAATTTTCTGAAAACTTAGGTCCTCCTCAACAACTTTCCCATACATTTCAATTCGATCCAGCAGTTTAGAAGATACAGATTACCAAAATTTTTGGGATCGGCCCCACTATGTAAAAATTTTTTCACTAGGGCAAGCAAAAAAGTGCAATTATTTGTTGCTCTACTTCAAATTAACAAAAATATTAAATATTTATACCTTTGAACAATTTTAAGAATATTAAAATTGATTTGTTATCCGTTTTGGAATATTTTAGGAAGACACTTAAATCATTAAATTTTAATATGTAACAAATTTTGTGTATACACATTTGTCCATTTTTTTTATATTTAACAATTTTTATAATTTTTCGTTGATTTAATGTATAAACACAACAACACTGGTTCGGAAATATCCATACAAATTTGTATGAAAAATGCGCAGTGTGGCTCGGTTAAAAAATAAATTTTATTTTAAATTCTCTCCGGATTTTTTTTTTTTTTGCTTTTATTATTATTGTGAGAAAATTATTTTATTTTTAAAAATTTATATGAATTTCGTAAACAAAATTTAAAAAAGTTTGAAGTAAAAAAAAAGGAAATGAAAAGAAAATAAATAAAATAAATAAAATTGTTTTTGATTAATTTAATAATGCGGGCTATGTAAAGGAATCCGGACTTGTTGTGTTTATACATTTATCTCTTTAAACTAAAAGCGATTTTACAGATTAAGAATATCACTGTTCTTTTCAATATTATTTACATTTGATTTAAAATTTGCAATTGAAAATACAATAAATTTTTCTTCTATATCTATTATTTCAAGAATAAATTTTCTTATAAAAGTTTTGAAGTTCTAAAATACTTTTTTTAGCATATTTTTGGTTGCACCCTGCTTATCACTATTTTTCTTAAATATGTATTTGAGTCTGTAACAAGCATATGTTCCACTTACTCGGAGTTCCGCCATATAATTTTATTTCATTATTATTTAAATCTGGTTTTGGCTTAAATGGTCTTTTTATTTGATTTCCTAAATAGTGAAAAGAAAAAATATTAAAAATAAACTCTTTAAATTTTTATTATTGGTTTGTTTGTAACTGAAAGTTTTTTTTTCATCCAATCATCTTTAACAATTCCTAATGATAACAACTATACGTGCATCATATTAATTTTTTCTTCAAGTTTTTATTTTTTGTAAAATACTTCACCTCAAAAAAAAAAAAAAAAAAAATATTTTCCTATAAATTATTTTTATTTTTTAAGAATTTGCATGAACAAATTTTCAAAGTGAGGTAAATATTTAAAAACTATAGTTTAATTTAATTTTATATTAAATTTAATTAAATAATAACAAAATAATAACAAAAGGCTTAATCATATCACATTTAAAATGTTTCGATTTAATCTTCATGTTAAGGTAATCTGAAATTTATAAAATTATAATTTATTTGAAATTTTATTAATTTAACAATACATAAAAAATACTTACCACCAGGTTCTGTAGGAAATAAAATACCCCTACGTTTAAATGAAGAATTAGGTTCATCAAGTATCTTTATAGCACTTTTAGTTTTATCTTTAAAATTAAATGTAACGTAATTTAAAATTGATTCTAAAATATTTGTTATTTAAATTTTTAAAATATAATAAATATTTGCTGTATATCCGTATTGGTAAAACTTTCAGTCACAGAAACTCTTAAAAATCCTGAAAATTAAAATTTTGTTACCTTGTTTATGTTCTTGTAAAAGTTTTCCTTGTTTGACTTTTTCGGATTGTATACGTTTTGAAATTTTTATTTTGGTCTTTCTTTTTGGATGGGCCTGATATAATATTCTTATATTTTCACTCATTTTTGAAACTGTATTATTTTGATTTGAGATTTTGTCGTCAATGTTGGAAAAATTTTCGTTTAAAAATGACTTTTTTCTTGTAATAATTGTATCTTCAGTACTCTGATCTAAAAATATTAAGAGAATGTTTTAGTTTCTATAATTAAATAAGAACGAGTTTTAAATGTGATAATTTCAAACAAAAATCATTGCAAAAAGTGGTGTTTGCTGTAATTAAAATTCTTGATCGAAATTACCTTGTAGAAAAAATTGCAGATCCATTTGTAATACCGAAAAATGCATACGAAGTATTTGAAAAAACTTTGTTTACAAAGATTTTACAAATCAAAAATTATCAAGATGAAATTTAATTATATTTTCTCAAATTTAGATAACTCTACAGTTATGTGCAACACTGCACAGTGGGGCAGAGTCGAACATTTTTAGAAATAAATCTGTAAATTATAATTGGCTGGTTGGATTTAAAAAAAATTCTACACAGCGTAGCAGAAGAGTTCATAATTTTATGTTTGAAAGGAAAGGCGCCACAGACCCCTTAGTAGCAGAGCTATGGAAACTCAAATTGGGGTACCTGTCACATAGAAAATGTTTAACCGCGTGCCAAATTTGTCTCTTATAGTATTCGAGTTATTACCATTGGAAATTTAAACTATCTTAATTTTTCAAGAGCTTAGTCTAATTTTTTCCACATAGTATGTAGCCCAACATTTTCGATCTATTTTATAACATTCAATAAAATAAATTTAAGTCGATATCTTTACCGATTCCAAAACTAACGCTCTTTTTTCTCTAAAATAAAATTTTCCTTAAGAATATATCGAGGGCCTATATTCAAAACCCTCTATCAGAGCAGAGAAAATGGTATTTATCGCTTAAATGAAAAACTATTAGAGTAAAAGTTTTATATGAAAATTGGGCAGGCTCTAGTGGAAGTGTTGGTCCCCATACAAAATAAATCTTAATTATTGTATATGTCTTGTCAAGTTCCACAATTGATATGAAAATAGGTAGGGTAGTTTTACAGGGGGTAGTAGCCGCCATACAAAGTAAATATTTATTATTGTTTTTATAAAAAGTTATTCAACTGATTTCAATTTTTCATATTCAGTATGTATAAATTAGTCAAAATTAGTATATATTATATTTAAATTGTAAAAAAATAAAATAACTACTTAGAGAGATAGAAGGTTTTGCACTAAAAATAAAAATAAAACGTTTATTTTGTAAGATAGAGGTATATAAAAACGTTGGTAAAATTTTTCAATGAAATTTATATTTATTTTCATTTGAAATTTATATCACAGATGAGGGTCGCTTTTTTACACTTATTTAAATACTCTTTAGTTGCAGCTTTATCCTTTCCTAAATATTAAAAATAGCAGCTGACTCATTCAGGTACAGTGGATATTAGTGAGTTAAGATGCCTTAAGAAGTTCATACTGCATGTTGTCTCGTAGTTTGGCTTTTATTAAACTCGTAACCGAAAATACGCATTTTACGCATGCGTTGCTTGAGGGACTGCTTGAACAAGTTCATTATGACATGTATCTGCAGCATCTTTAAAACTATATACATTTTTGCAAAATTCCAATTTTATTAATTAAACAAAAGATGAAATTACGTAATTTTCCCTAAAATATCCCCAGGATTTTTCTCCAAAAAAATTCCCAATTCCCAAACGAAAATTTTCGTAATTTTCTTCAACAAAAATTCACCAAATTTGGGGCCAAATATGACAGCCCTGAAGTGTTTTATAAAATAATAATTCATTGATATTGTTATTATTAAGCACAGAGCATCATTTTGCTGATTGATGGAATTTCCAAATAATATATATCTAATACATTTTCCAATATTTTGACATGGATAAAGAAATATGGTAAATTTTCCCTTCAGAAGGATTGGTAATAGGGTTTGGGTTTCCCGTGATTGAATTGAATTTTTTTATATTTCAAAACTTAAATTGTAAGAAAAAAGTGCTGATTTCTATAAAGTTTTTACCTTTTAAAAACTGTGGTTTATTTCCTTTTTAAATAAACCGGTACTTTGATTGCAAATAAAAGCAGTTTAGTAATTTAAAAGTTGTAACGACTCTTTATTTTATTTAAAATGTACAACAACAGTTTAAATAGTCACTTGTGTTCTAATATACACACACACTTAAATTACACCCTTTAAAAAGCACAAGAATAAAGTACAAGAATATACAGCCAAGGCAGTTAATTTGTCTTTACTTAACGATGCTTGCAATTAGACTGACTCAATGGTATTCTCACGGCCAATTTATATACACTCCATTATCTTCTAGATGTTTCTCAAAAGCTCGATTTCTTTCTACAATGTTCTTAACGGACAAACTAGAATATTCCAATTCTAGACTTTTGATGTTAATGTTAACAGCTTAAACATTTAGTGTTGCCATACTTACAAACAATAACGAATACTTTTCATTCAATGTTGTATGTTTACAACTATGTTAATAATTTCTACAGATATGTTGATTGCTGTTAACATAAACAGAAAGGTCGAGAAGCATTGAGAAAGGTTGAAAAGCATTATTTATTATATTTGAATTCAGGTACAATTTCATAACAATATTTTTAATTTAAAACACGTTTCAAAGAGAATTCTCAAGTCCTTAAAAAAATCTATGCCAGCTTTCATAATGAATTTGTTAAGATTAAATATTTCTTTATTTCATGTTTGTAAAAATATGAATAGATAAATTTCTTTTATTTTTACAAATCCAGAAAAATATTTCGGAATCAATTACATACTTTGAAGTCGAAATTAGCAATGAAGAAGTAGATTTGCATTGGAGAATATTCAATTAAGTATAACTATACTTAAAATTTTTTCGTCTTTAACTTAGAGTTTCCCAAAGAGTCCGATTTATTTCACGACTTCATACATAGTTTTTTTTTAATGCGCTCAATTCGGGCAAACAGTATTCAAAAACATTTAATGTGGGTGCTCCGATGGCCTAGTTGGTAGTGAGCTAGCTAGTCTTTCAGTCTGGGGTTTGTGGGTTCGATTCCCACCATAGACTCTGGTCTGTTTTCACTACAACGAGCTAAGGTCTTCGTTACTCCGCTCGGTTAGAATTAGAATATAATTTGAATTGCATTGTAATTATTAAAAAAAAAAATATTTAATGTTATAAGTGAAATTTTGAGAAAAGTATCTTGTTTATAAATATAAATTATATTAAGTATTCAATCCTTAAATGTACAAAATAATAACCCAGGAACAATTTTAGAGCATGTTCTAAAATAGTGCTGTGCAAGTATTGAGTATTAAGTATCGAGCACCGACTATTTGACCTTTTTTGGGGTACTCAATACTGCAAAGTAGTTACTCATTACTTTTACAGTTTAATTTTTTTAATGATATCGTATTAAAAATATAACAACTAAAATTCAACTCTGTATAAAGACACAAGTTAATTTTTAAATATATGAAAATAATTTTATTGATTTTCGTTAACATTGAATTTAAAGTTAACGTATTTATTTTATGTTTTATATAAATAAAAGGATCTTAATTAAAAATTATATTTCAAATTAAAAAATCCGTTAAATATCGAGTAGTATCGAGTATTCAAAAGTAGTAGAATTTGTCAGCACTATTCTAAAATCATTAGTTCTAGAACTGGTGTAATCAAAACCACTGGTTTTAAGGATATCAGTGGGTCGCAACCAATTCTGGCACTACTGGAGTAGAACCTTATTGTGATTCTAAATTAGTTTTAAGGAATGTTTTTGGGAACTAGTGCTTAATAACTAATTATGTATGACTTCTACATCACTTCTCTTAACAAATTACTGATTCCAAATAACTTCCTAGAACTATTTAAAAAACTTCAATAAAAATGTTTAAAAATTCCAAAAACTAAAAGAATAAAACCAAAAGAGTAACAAAATTTAATTATTGGTTCTGAATGTAACAATTTCGAACAAAAATCTGATTAAAGAAATAGTTCTAAAACCGTTTCATAGAATGAGTACTGGTTAGGTAAATCTTTCACAGAACTAGTTCTGGAGGTAACATTTTTGAAAAAAAATCATTGGTAACGCTACAAGTCCAGGCTATTTTCATGCGTTCTGGAACTAGTTATTCAACTAATACAGCTTTTTTCTTTGAACGATTTATTTTATTGAAAAAATTAATTTTTGTTTAATTCCAATTTGTTTTTGTTTTTTAAGAGCATATTTTCGCGTTTTTATAGCATATCTTTCGTTTTAATACTGCATATTTAATGCGAATGTGGTTTCCCTGGTCATAAGTAGGTATATATAAAATTCAGCTGATACTACCTGCTACCCTTTTTAATACTGCATTTCTAGTAATTACTAGAAATGAGGATTTTTCTAATATTTTTAAGTTCAACCATTTAAAATATGAATTATATAATATTAATGGCGATATAATTAGTATAGGATCGGCAAAAAAAAAAAAAAAAAAAAAAAATGGATGTCGTTAAATAATTTAATAATTTATCTTAATAATTTTAAATAAAAACTAATACGTAAGTAACTTCTGATAGTAGTGCGGCATTAGAAAGGACAACACAAAATTCTCAATTTACCACGAAATTAACTACATCCTTCAAGCTTTTTATGTTTATTTTGATAAATGTATTAAATATTATATTTTCCAAAATTTCTCAACAATACAAATTATTTCGATTGAATGGGTTATATGTAAGGAAAATTACCTATAACTCTTCTTCTACTTGACCGATTTTTACGAAACTTATACCATTAGTGACTTTCTTTGCTTTTGATACATGGACGAAGTTTATAGAAATTAGTTTGGATTTATCCATTATACCACCTTGCTCCCATATAAAGAAAATGTATTTAGCCAAATATTTACTTAAAATATTTACAAATCATATTAAAATTATTTTTTCGATTTTATCTAGAGTAAGTTTTTAAAAGTTTCTAATAGTTTTAAAGCCAATGAATAGATATTGATTTATATAGATATTAATTTACCTTTAATTGTATTATTTTGGATGAAATCTTTATATATTTCTCGCAGTTTATTTTTAAAAGGTTTTGTTTTTATTCCTTTAGTTATATTCTTGTTTATTTTAAATTGTGCTTCAATTGGATGCATTGATTGCTGACTTATATTATCTGCTGAAGATTTTATATATATATATATTTTTTTTTTTTTTGTCAAAAAGTCGAAGCATTTTAAACAAATATTAACTAATAATACTTATTTCTTCTCACCTTTAAATGAACCCTTCCACCCACTTTTTAACATTGGTATATTTTGATTATCTTGATTTGATTTTTTTAAATGTTGAGTTTCCAAATTGTGTATGGTATTTTTGATATCATTTTTAATTGACCCAATATTTAAAGTATATATATAAACTTAATTAATTCCAAAACTTACCATTTGAAGTGCCAATAGGTGTAATATTTATATCAATCACATTTTGTTTAATATTATTTGTATTGTTGGACTCGGGACCTTTGTTAAGATTAAAGTCTTTTAAGTTTTGCGATTCCATAAATTCGACATGGACTTTTTTATAAAGAAAGTAGATACATAAATGAAAAATTAGAATAAGAGAATTTTATTATGGTTCCAATATATTTAAGAGATTTGTGCATGTTTCAAAGTCACACAACTAATGAAGAGCTACTATTTACTTACTTCAATTCGAAGTTAAGGTGTTTAAATTAAAACAATAATTTTAAACTTTATTTTTCTGTTGATGGAAAAAATAATTTTTCCACTTTTTTCTTTTTTTATATATAAAGGTAATATTTTGAAACTTACCTTTTTTTGGTGGTAATTGAGACTCCAAAATGCTCTGGTTATTAATTACTCCTGGAATTTCCATTTTAAAATTGTGTGTATTTTTAAATATTTTATATACAAAATTAGAAAAACTAAAATTTATATATTAAATTTAACGAAAACTAACCTCTAATTGGCATATCCTCACTCCACGTAATTTTATTTATTAATATTTCATTGTTTAAATGTTTTTGTTTATTACAACGTTTACATTTCGTCTGAGAAGTTTTCAAACCTTTCACTTTGGATCTTCTTCGAAAAACTCTTTTCTTATGTTTCTCTATCAAATTTTTATTAGTTTTACTAAATTTTTCGATGTTCTGTCCATCGCCTTTATTGTTATGGCTAGAACTCATATTCCGGGAAATTTCAAAATTTTTATCATTTTTGGCAAAGACAATCTTATTTGTTCCTTCAGGTATTAAGATATTAGTAGAATTTTTTGTAAAGCATCTTCGACTGGGCATTGGACTCATATATTCGCTTCTAAACATATGTCTCAAACCACGCTGTTTGAAATTGAAATATTTGTAAAATTTTGATAAAACAGAGAATTTGGAAAACATTTAAATTTAAGATTTTTTTTAGAAAAATTTAAAAAAGTTTTTGTTTTTGAAGGAATATTTTCTATAAACAGTTATGAAATTTTTATATATTTTTAAATAAGCATAATGGTATGTCAAATTAGTTAAGCTATACAGTGGGCGTAAATAAATACAGGAGAGGATAAATTTGCACTCTGTGAAAATTTTGTAAAATTTAATAAGCAATTTTAAAATGTAAATTTCGTAGAAGGATGTTTGAATTTTTATACCCTACACCACCTAGCACAGTGGTCCCGAAAAGAATTTTTTGAAAATAATTACGTAACTTTATAACCGCTGGATGTATTTGAATGAAATTTCACATGGCCAATCCTGAGGTACATTCCAATTTATTTGGAGGAGCACAGGAGTCGGGGTGGACCTCGAGTAAAAAAATTTTTCAAAAAATCGCCAAAATTTCTTTTATGATTTGATTGAAAAAAAAAATTACACATAAATAGTCCTTATAATTCTCTACAAAAAATACGCTTACATTTGTGGTATATGTCTTTAACTTTAAGAGATATTTAGACCAAAGTAAAATTTTGACCCATTTTTGGACATGTTTATTTAGTTTTTTTTTTAACTTTTTCTAAAATATTGTCTGGATTCTGTAAAAAATTCTAAATAATTTTGGTGTAAGAATCATATGCATATGTGATTCCGATAAAAAGTTATATTGTTTTAGAGTAGAAAACTAAAAATAAAATGTGATTTTTCTCAAAAAGATGGTGGCATTTTTTCACGTCAAAATCCATTGTTTTCCTCTAGACCATATATATATTTTTTTGTTTCTAAAAGAATGCTCAACTTAAATGCATCTAAAGCAAATCCGAGGGCATTAGGGTAACAGTCTCCTCGCTAGCCCTATAAGAATTTCGTCAATTTAATTTTTTTTTATTTATTTGTAGAGCTGAAAAATGTCAAAGTTGAAATTAAAAAAACACATTGATTACATACCTACATATGTTTTCTAAACACACAAAAAATATATAATAAGCCACGCCTACTTTTCTGTAACTTTTGAATCATTAAATACATTTCAATGAAATTTCACATATATATTGCTGAGATATTTTTCAATTGTTTTGGAGGAGCACAAGTTTCTATCTGGTCTCGGGGCAGGGGGAGGACCTCCGAAATTGGTCACCCCTTTTAATTATTTCTTATTTGACTTTATTTATTACCAAAAATAAATTAACATAATTACTGTTTACTGTGTTTACTGTTCTGTGTAAATTTTTGGATTTCTTTAGTGAGTTTTATCCGGTATGTTCAGCCATTTGATATTCCTTATAACAGGTAAATTAAGTATTTAAATTAATTAGATGTATTTTTTAGAATATGTTATATAACTGTGGAATTTTACAAAAATATTTTGTAGTTTTATAGTACATAGAAAACGTTTTTCAGTATATAAAAAAACTCGTTTGTTTCATTTACATTATTAACATTTTTACCACAATGGCGATAACATTGACATATAAATACGACTTGGGGTTCGGAAATTCCCTGGAATTTTAAAAAATTTTCTTGGGAAATTAAATATTCTCATAGTTTTAAAATTCTATAGCAAACATTTTGCTATTTTAACACCATATATATAAATAAAAGATTGACATGGTCCTTGCAAGAGTTTAACGCATATAATACAACTAGAACGTTATCTGAGAGGAATGTTAATGTTGCATGAATTAGATTTTTGACTATGTATTTGTTTAACTATGGTTTAGCGAATTTACATACAAATTGTTTCACATGCAATTTTAAATCAACTTTACTTTTCTCATGTTAAAATTTTAGTTACTTTAGTTTTATTATAGATTTGTTGGAATCAATGTTAAATAAATTGAATTTCGAAAATACCCACTATTATAAAAAATTACTTGTTTGGGAGATCATCTGGCATCTCCGCCTCAAGATAAAAGCATCGTGTTAATTTTTGGTAGAAAAAATTAACTGAATTTTTAAATTAAAAAGTGTAAAAAGCTTCTTGGCGGAGGAGTCCTAATTGCAATAAAGGGTAATATTAAGCATTTGTTGTTACCGAAGATCAAAACGAATACTGCAGAGAGTATTTCAATACAAGTTATGATTAATAGAGGACCAGTTATATTTACTTATTTAATAAATTAATATCTATAGTTAAAGAAGCGTCGGTCATAAAAATTCTTGGCAACGAGAAATCTCTGATATCAGTAAAATGTTAATTAGTCAGAGAAATAATACAAGCGTAAATTTTAAAGATGTAGGGATTTTAGTTATAAAAATCAATTGAAAAGTATTTTGAAACTATTAAATAAACTTATTGATTTCCACCTTAATAAAGACCGAAATGAATTCTGGTCAAAATTTATTTAAAATTTTCCATCGGGCTCTAAAAAATTTTGGAAAGTAAAAAGCCCTTAAAAGAAACGAAGTGTATTTTACTGATCTTCATGTAAACTGTGAAGTTTTAAAAACTGGCTATGAAAAGGCTAATTCAATAGCAGACGTATTTGGTAATTCACACATCATTACTTTAAATAATTATTCACCTATAGACACAGCAGTCTCAAGATTCATTCATGATCTTAACGATACAATTCCTGACAGATCTAGAGCTTACCAATTTAAATGAAGTTAAATCGTTTGTACTTTTATTGAAAAATAATTAAGCCCCCGGTTTAGATGGCATTAATAGCATTTTCCTTAAAAAGATGCCCGATTGCTTTTTTGAAACTCTATGTAAACTTTTGAACTCTTATTTAATAGAAGGCCATTTTCCAACGATTTTTATGAAGGCAAAAGTTATCCCAATTCCTAAGCCAGAGAAGGATCCTAAATTATCGGCTAGCTATAGACCAATCAGCATCCTAAGCCTATTGTATAAAGTATTTGAAAAAATAATTAATAAGAGAATTTTAGACTTTTCCAACCACTCTACAGTACATAAACTAAAAAGAGTCGTTAATATTATTGAATCAAATAAAAGAAATCGTAAGAGTACTGGAGTTATTTTTCTTGGCATTAAAAAGCCTTCGATTCAATATGACATGAAGGCCAGATTTTTAAACTGAATTCTTTCAATTATCCAACGTACCTAAAAAAGATAATATGAGTAAAGAGTTTAGTAGATCATCGCTCATTTGTTGTATCTATAGAAAACACGTTATCCAGTGATGGACAAATCCCTGCGGGTCTGCCGCAAGGATCGGTATTATCACCTACTATTTATTCAATATGTATTTTCAATTTTACAGTTCGCATGAATCAAGAAGTAGCTTTTTACGCTGACGACAGTGCTTTTATTTGCAGCGGTAAGGTGTCAAACGCAATAATCAAAAATGGAAGATAGTTTAAAATCTACCCATAAATACTTTGATAAATGAAAATAAAAGTTAATGTTAGTAAAACACAAGCTATTATAATTTCATATAATAGATTGCAGAAATGTATTCCTAAATTTAAAAATTTTAAAAGCAATTTTTCGAATAATTTGAAAAACGGTTTTTTGAAAATGTCGGTTTTTTAAATACAGTAATACATACAAACATGAGATTATTTTCATTAGATTTCTGATCACTATGATTGCTGTGAAAGAATTTTTAGTATTTTCCAGATATATGTTTAATTTAATAAGAGTTAGTAAAAAGTAATGTAAATTAGAAAAATAAAATGGAAATAAACGGCAAGCTATTTATAATGAAATTTATCCAATAGTTACTGTATATTTTTTAGAAAGTTTTAGCATCAAAAACACAATAACGTAAAAATCTGAAACACAGTTTTTAACATAAATTACGAAAGGTACTAATTTTATTTGTATTTGTAATTTGTATAATATTATTTCATATTTTGTTAATTCAGTATAAATTGTAATGTTTCGTTTTGTTTTATTTAATAAAAAAATAATTTTCTTTATAAGAAATCATGGACTTTTTTCGTACAACTAAAATTTTAAAAAATTCCTGAAATTCCCGAGAAATTGATTTTTTCATTTCCGTTTCCCGTGAAAAAATACATACCTTACATATAAAGCTTTGTGCTGCCTAATGGAATAGAGCTTAATATATAAGTTGAAAATTTTTTCAAATTATTCGAAACAAAAATGTAGATTGCGTGCAGAAGTTTTAATTGAAGTATGGCACCTGGTTTGAAAGTATCACGGAAATTAAAACCACTAATGCAGGACCACCACACAAGTAGTATGATTATTAGGGGCAGAAATAAAAAAAAGAGTAGACTATCGGAAATACTAACTACTCAATCCGAGTCGGAAATTAAAAAATAATTTAAGGCTGTGTTTCGAAAAAATAAACAACCAGCTGAAGCAGCAAAAATACCGAATATCCACAAGTCAACTTAAGCTTCTAAGTTTTCTGAAGATGAGGCGATAGCACTTATGCTGGAGTTAAGACTAAGCTAAAACAAATATATAAAATTAAAAAGCCTTTACTCGATAAAGGACACCCAATTCTGCCATGTTACAAAGACATACTGCAAAAAAAGCAAAATATTGTCATACCACCTAGTGAAATAAGCAATAAAAGTGCAGTTACTTGAAAATATCGCTTCAAGGCTTTTCTAAACATTTTCGAAAAACTAGGCATTGAAACTTTATAAATCGGTTCTGACGTTAATATCTAAATGGGGATGTGATGGATTGTCAGCACTATCAAAATACAAACAAGCTTCATCAGAAGAAAGTTGTACATTTGTTGTGCATCCACGTCAACTAATGCTACTATTTGGAAAAAACCCAAAGGTATATTTCAGACCAATAAGGTTTCAATATATAAAAGAAAGTAAATAATGCTCACAAAACTGGGTTGTTACAGTCAATTGAAAATTTAACTCCGGTTTGCATTGAAATATATGGCTATTATATCAACGTACACTTTGAACTTCAATTAACAATAATTGATGGAAAGGTATGTAATGCCATTACAAATACTGATTCAGCCTAAACATGCAAACAATTTTCACAAACTACTGCAGACTGCTCCACAAATATTAACAAAGGTGCCTTAAACTTTGGTATATCTCCCTTACATGCCAATTCTACCATGTTACGCTTCATGGAATGTATGCTTCGTATTGCATATGATTTCAAATATAGAAGTATACCTGGAAACCAACAAAAAAGTGTTAGGAAAAACAAGGAACTTATGGAAATGAGAACAGATGAAAAAAGGAGAATTCAAATTGTATTTAAACAGATGACTGGTCTTAATATAGATAAACCACTCGTCGGCTGTGGGAATACAAATGATGGCAACATGGCAAGAAAATTCTTTGAAAACTATGAAATTACGTCTCTAATTGCTGGAATTGATGTGGAACATCTTCGAAGATGTCATATGATATTTAGAGCAGTTAATAGCAAACATCATATAAATGCTGAAAAATTTCAGTTATTCACCGCAGATACTTTAAAGTTTTTACGATCATTATATGGATGGAAGGAACACCCATTTTTCACAAAATACTTCAACATGGTCGTCAGATTTTGACGAATTAACAGAAGAGGCACAGGAGGCCAGAAACTCTGACTTCAAGCACATTCAAATATTTAGTACAAAGAAATTACGAGAATATGCCAAAACCTGCTCTAACATCGATGAGACCCTACCTCGAGACCAGCTAGAAACTTTTGCTCCTCCAAAACAGTTGGAAAATACCTCAGCTATAACTGGGTGACATTTTATTGAAATGTATTTAACGGTTCAAAAAAAAAAAACATGTTGAAACGCTATAGAATGCTACAGCACACCTTAATCAAGGAAAATATGTAAATTTTGCTGAAGGGGGTCAATTTTCTGTTAATATTTAAACGAATATGTAAACTATTAATGCGCTATTATTTGGAATCATTGAAAAGGCTATAACTTGAAAAATAGTATATAAATAGTAAAGTATTATAACTAAATTTCTTTATTAAATTTATCAAAAAACGTAAAATTTTGATGCTTAGTATTATTTTATAAAAAAAATTAATATTTGAAAAAAATATTTGAATAAAATCTACTTAAATAAAGATATCATTTTGAAATTTTAGTATAATATAAATAGATTCCTTATTCGGGGAAAACTTGTTTTAAAAATTAACTTTTTTGAGTAAAATGGTCGCCGTTATTAGAGGCGTGGATTATTAAATATTTTTTGTGTGTTTAGCGAGTATATATAGGAGTAATCAGGGTGTTTTTTTTAATTTCAGCTTTGACATTTTTAAGCTCCACAAATAAATAAAAAAAATTAAAACTAACGAAATTCCGATAGGGCTAGCGGGGAAAATGTTACCCCAAATGCCCTGGGATTTGCTTTACATACATTTAGGTCTAGAGGAATAATAGATTTTAAAGTGAAAAATGTCACCACCTTTTCAAGAAAAATCACAATTTTTTTTAAAAAAATGGGTCAAAAATTTACTTTATTGTTATTAAGGCAAACACCAAATTTTCGTCTAAATTACAGATAATTTTTTAATTTTTTTTTTAATTTTTTAGTGGAAAACGTATGTCATAATAAACCATGTAAAAATATCAACAACAATCAAAATGACGTCTTTTACTAACAAATTCATTAGACACATTTTTATCCTGATAAAAACTTGACGTTTCTCTTGATAAAAATATAGACTCCACGTATTTTAACGTAGGGTCTACACAAGAAATTTTTCGATCATAACAAACTTCGAATTCTTATCATGATAAGAATTTATCACGTGTGGTCCAAGTTTATTCATATTATTGCATCGATATGATATAATTATTAGAGCTCAAGCGAAGATAAAATTTGTTTTGCTATCAAACGTCATTTGTTGTTTTTTTAGGTTATTTTTTTTTTAAGAAGCAATTAATTATTTGGAGCAAAAATACAAAATACAATGAAAATAATATTTTACTATTAAATTTTGATAAATACGTCGACGAAAAACGAAAAAAAAATATATTTAATTTATTATAATAAAATTTTATCTACGTACTCGCATATATATATATTATTAATTTTTTAATATAGGACTAAAATGTCAATTTTTTACGTTTGCATGTATTGGTTTGTTTACAAACAAAAGTAAAAATTTTCGGTGGTGAAATTTTTATTTTTAATAAGAAAAAAGTGCTGTATAGAAATATTTAATTTATTTGAATTTATAAAAACATTAAAAACAAATTTCTTACAAGTTATTCTTTTTATTTTTCAATTTCAACAATCATTAGTTACTATTTGTACGTACTTTTGTTTTTCTTATTTTCTTTAGTTTAACGTTTCAGTCTCATTTAAGACAAAAAAATGGCTGCTATTATTGCATTGTTGTAGTTGTAGCCTTTATACATACACCTTGTTAAATGGTTTCCAAGAATGCATGGTACAATAACTTAACAAGGTATATGTATAAAGGCAACAAATACAATATTGCAATAAAGCATCCGTAGTGTCCATGCTAGACAATTTTTTATCAAGACAAACGAAAAATCTAGTTGGAATCTATACAAGGTAACCTCAGTTAATCAACTGATTATTAATTTTGGTTGTTACAGCTGTCAAACTGCATATATAAAAACATTCATGATCTCGCTTTATTGTTGTTTCTGTGTTATTGTTGCCACCTTCAATAAATTAATTCTGACGTTTGTCTTGGCAAAAAATTGTCTAATGTAGACACTATGTTAAATAGAACTGAAACGTCAAAAAATGAAAACAAAAAAGTTATAATTGTAAAAAAATTGTAAACAATGATAGTTGAAATTAAAAAATAATAAGAATGAGTTGTATTTTATTATTTTTTGGGACAATAAGATATGTTTCATCACCTTAACTACTTCCTTTTTACAAATAGCGCATCTAATTTCATTAAAAATACAAATTTCGCCATCGAAAATATTTACTTTTGTTTGTAAACAAATCACTATATGTACACATAAAAAAATTGTCATTACAGTTTTGAAGCAAAAGTAGTCAGCTGAGCTTAAATGTAGCCTTGTACATACGGGTAGTCTTCGTTAGACACAGCATTACCGTTGAAAATTTTAAAAGAGTCCAAAAATGGGGTTTTAAAAAAAAGTCGCCAATACCTAAAAAACTGCTGCAAATTTGTTTATTTGATGAAAACAAAAATATATAATAAAAGAAAAACATATAAGACAAAAACATAAAATAAAGATTTGTTCATAAAAATAGATAACATAAAATCCTTTTTTTATTAACTAAACTTCTGTACTTTTGTACGAAGTCTTCACTCGGACTGAAAGCATGGATTTTTTATTAGATATATTAAAAAGGCATTTCGCTAAGGCACTGCTATGAGCCAACGTAAAAATATTAAAATATTAAGTTCATTTATAAATTCTTCGGGGTCTTTTCTTTACCCATTATACTGTGAAACAATCAAAAAATACTTAATTTCCCCGGAAAAATTAATATATAATGAGACGAGATATTTCAAACAATTTAGTTTCTTGTCATTTAGCACATAGTTTTAAAAAGTCACCATTTAGTTCAACTTTAAAAAAGGGGCCAAAAAAGTAGCCTAGTAGTTAAGAAAGAGGCAATTGGCAACTAAAGTCGTCAAACGGTAACGCTGTATAGAGATCAATGAGAATAACATAGTGTCTACATTAGAGATTTTTTTATCAAGACAAACGTCAAACTTAACGCGAATTTGTGGAAGGTGGCAACAGTTGCACAAAAACAACAATATGGCGTACTCATTATTATTTTTTATATATGCAGTTTGACAACTACAACAACCAAAATAATAATCAACTGTTTAACTAAGGTTACCTTGTATATATTCGCACTGATTTTGACGTTTGTTTTGATATAAATTTGCCTAATGTAGACACTAAGTAAGCAAAAAGAAGAAAAAAAAACAAATAAGCACATTACAACACGAATTGAGTTAAATAATTGTTTTTTTCATGGATGGCAAACATGGTACAATTGTACTTTTTGGTGCATTTTTATATCTGTTTGTACCGTGGTACTACCACGACTAATTTGGTACAATTACATATTTTTTATTTAAATATCAACATCATTTTTACACCCTACACCACCACAGCCGGTTGGAGTATTATGCATTTGTGCTGATGCTTGTAAGTTGTATATGAGTATAAAACTTAGTGCAAAATTTCATGAAAATCGATCCATAATTGATCATAGCTCTCATATAAACTCCCTTCCGAAAATCACTCTAACGTGCATAAATCCCATAAAAAATTTTAGTATCAAGTTAATATAAGTTTTATATAAGTATAAATGGCAGTGCCAAATTTTATGAAGATCGGTCCACAATTTACCATAGCTCTCATATAAGGCCCACTTTCGAGAATCACCCAAAAGTGCATAAATTCATATAAATGTTAGTATCAATCTGTGCTCGTATGTTTTATTTTACACAAAATACAAGTATTGGTCAACAATTGGCCACAGGTCTCATAAAAGACCCCTCCCCGAATTTTAATGCACATACAGAATGGTGTAGGGTATCATATGATTGGAATTAACAGACTATATCTTTCTTACATGTTTTTTATTATAGTACAGTTGTTTTGGGATTGAATCCAAAATATTCAATAATACTTAAAGCCCACCTTTATAAGTTAACCCTTCCATTTTACTAATAAGTCCATTCATAAAGTAGTAAAATCTGTACATTTGGAAATGTAATCGGATGATGTAGAATGCATGTATTTCTTTCAATTTAAACTTTTCTATTTTAACAAATAGCTCGCCACTTCAAGAAAACATTTTTATAATAAATGAGATGTATCACCATAAACATTTCGGAAAATAATGTTTACATTGATACTCGTAACATTTTTTGTAGTATGTAGATAGTTTTAAATATATATTTTTCAACAAATAATATTAACAGATAATTGGAGGCAATTTAAAAATTTTGCCATATTATAAAATTTTAGATATTTATTTTTTTTTTATTTATTATTTTTTATTATAATTGACTTTATTGAAACTTTTATAAAATAATTAATTAATTACATTGTAATGAGGATTTACTTAAAAGTATTATATCAATTAACATCTAAAGAATGAAAATAAGGAAACTATTATATTGAAAATAAGGAAAGTATTAAGGAAAAGTTGACTAAAAAAAATCTTACACATGCTTAAACGTTATAAGAAATTTTAAAAACAGCCACTAATTATCACTCTTTAATTAAAAAAGTGTCTTAGGGATTGTTTAGCAAACTTCCTACAACGAGGGTTTATCAATAAGTCCGTGACTTTTCGAACTTTCCTCGTAGTTATAGAAAATGCAACACTATTCCTATCAAGTACCTAGACTACTGTTAAATTTTGAGCAAGTGTCGTCATTTAATTTGCGTAAAAAATAGGATTTTTCGAGGTCCTTAAAATAGGCATTTGTTTGGTCAATAATTTCATCGTTGCAGCTGAATCTCTTTCCACCGAGCCATTTCTTTAGGTTTGGAAATAAGAAGTAGTCACTAAATTCGGAGAATATGGCGGATGAGGTACCAATTCGTAGCCCAATTCATAGAGTTTTGCCATTGAGACTGCACACTACAATTGAGAGCAAACGCGGCACCCATCTTGCAGACAACCTCCTTAAACCCAGCTTATCATTTAAAATCGAAACCACACTGTCATATGAAATGCCTATGGCATCAACAATATCACGCACTTTAATCTTCGGTCGGCCAACACTATATCGTAGATTTTTTTTCGACATTTTCAAGTGTACTGACCTCAATTGGCCGTCCATAACGTTCAGCGTCATTTGTACCTGTACGACCACAACGAAAGTCAGTAAACCACTTTTTTTACCGTTGAAATCGATGGTGCAGAGTCCCCATAGTATTTATCGAGCTTTTCCTTGGTTTGACTGACGGTTTTTTTTCGCAAAAAATAATATTTAATGAGCACTCGAAATTCACTTTTTACCATTTTTAGAAAAATGCACGAGGTTGTATGTCTTGAACAGCTGTTAAACGCAAAGTAAATGACGAGACTTGCTAAAAATTTTACAGTAGTCTATTAACAGGTGATACTTGATGGGAATAGTGTCGCATTTCAAATAACTACGAGGGAAGTTCGAAAAGTCACGGACTTATTGATCCGCCCTCGTATTTCATATGTAGACGTTCTGCATTTTTCATTAAACAACAGTCAGTTAGTTCCCTCGCAAATGAATTAAACATTTTATGATTAAAGTTTATATGCGGTAGATCAGTAGAATATCGTATACGTTATGAATTATTTTCAAATATTTATTTTGTATCTGTAATTTTCTTGTGTAAGTTTTAGCATCTTTATAAAACCAGACTTGGCATCCGTAGGTAAAAATTGGTCGAATACACATTTTGTAAATAAAGATCTTGTTTTTTAAATTAAGTTGAGATCTTCTGCTGAGTAATGAGTAAAGTGCACGGTCGCATTTGATTGCTTTATCATAAATATACTGTATGTGTTGTTTAAATGATAGTTTTTTATCTTAGATAATTCTTAGATATTTGATACTATCCTGTAGAGGAATAAAAACTCCCCTAGAATATAAATATTTTGTAGGAATACGTTTCTGTGATCTATTATAAGGAAATATAATAGCTTGTGTATTACTAACATTAACTTTTATTTTTTATTTATCAAAGTATTTATGGGTAAATTTTAAAATATACTCCATTTTTTGGATTATTGCGTTTGACATCTTACCGTAATAAATAAAAGCACTGTCGTCAGCGTAAAAAGCTACTTCTTCATCCTTGCGGCAGACCCCCAGGGATTTGTCTATCACTAGATATCGTGTTATCGATACAACAAATGAACGTTGATATTAAAAACTCTTTATTATATTTTGGAGGCACGTTGGATAATCGAAGGAATTTAGTATCCTTTCCTGGCTTAACTTTTCTGGGATAACTTTTGCTTTCTTAAAAATCGTTGGAAAATAGCCTTCTATTAAACAAGAGTTGAAAAGTTTATGTAGAGTTTCAAAAAATCAATCGGATAATGCTATTAATTCTATATACCCCGGGGGCTTTATTATTTTTCAATAAAAGTACAAACGATTTAACTTCATCTAAATTGATAAGCTCTACGTTAGATCTGTCAGGAATTGTATTTAAAGTAATGGTGAGTGAATTACCAAATAAGTCTGCTATTGAATTAGCCTTTTCATTGCCAGTTTTCAAAACCACTATTTACATGAAGATCAGTAAAAGACTTATTGCTGTTTTTAAGGGCTTTTGTTGCTTTCCAAAATTTTTTAGAGCCCGGAAGCAAATATGAGATAAATTTTGACAATGATTCATTTCGGTCATTAAGGTGGAAATCAATTAGTATATTTAATAGCTTCAAAATACTTTTCAATTGATTTTTATAATTAAAATCCCTACATCTTTGAAATTTACGTTTGTATTTATTTCTATGACTAATTAACATTGTACTAACATCAGAGATTTCTCGATGACAAAAATTTTTACGACTGACATGTATTTCCTTAAAAGCTTCGTTAACTATAGATATTAATTTATTAAAATAAAATATAAAAAAATATATTACCTGAAATAGGTTGATCAATGTTCTGACTCCTAATTTCATTTTCCACCCAGTTTCTAATTGCTGACCAATCTGCACGGTAATACAGAAATAACTTAGTATTACCCTTTATTTTGTCATCGTTATTATCCCTTTCTTTGGTTTTGTTTTGAGCTACCTCAGAATAAAAATTACCTTGAGGGCGGGAATTACGTGAGCGTCTTGGTTAAAATATGATACAGTTCTTCCGCTGGTGCCCTAGCTGTAGGTGTTACCTAGTGGCGGATCTCCAAATATTCTTGACGACTTGGGCACTTTGTTTTATCAGCTCTATGGTTAACGTTCTTTTTTATGTAGTTGTAGCACTTATAAATTACACTACCATCACAACTACCTTTGTTAACTGAGTAAACTGCATAATTGTGATTTCCGGCGAATACAATTTTTAGCACCATGTCCATACATACCTTTGTTGCCCTTTAGAGGTTTTATTCAATACACAGAAATATTAAAAAAATACCTAATTTCGTAACCTTTTTTTTGAAATATGTTGACGATCAAACTCGATAAGATAGAACGCGTGATCAACACTAGATCTTTTTGTTCCTAGCTCCTTTACGCTTACAGGTTTTATATTGAGCGTGCTGACAAATTCTTCGCCGATTGTGTTTGTATCCAGTTTTGCGTATAAAACTGGAATTTTTTGTCCTTTAGAACACTCAAAGCTTCATTGTACATATATTATATATTTATCGCCAATCTATTCAATCACAGTTGAATTACTGTGTGTAGAATCCACAATTATAGAAAATTGAAATTTGGCATCTAAGCGAATCACTACCAGCGACATGACCTTCAAATCTTCAAAGTTAAAGGTTATGACCATTTTGTATCCAACACGTGTTTAAATGTTTTACTTGTAAAATTTGTGTGTCATGTGTATCTAATTATTAAATAAAAAAATTGTTATAAGCGCCTCAATATTTCTTAAAAAATATGCTAAAAATTAAAAAAATAATAATACATTGAATTAAAATTTGTAAACATATTACTAATTCCAATTTGTTTGTTAATTTAAGAACATTCAAAGTTTAAAATTATTATAAAAGCTCTTGTAAAAGTTATATACATATTAAATTTAAAATTCATATTTTATATGTACCAGTATTGGCAATTGTATTAATATAAAAAAAAGTATTTATATACTCTCTCATGTACATGATTAGGTTAACATTTTTGGTATTAAATAAAATTATATTGTTTTAAAATTTCTTATTAATATAATTATACTCAAGAATTATGACTAATAAATATTTTGTTAATAAATAACTTCAAATTATAATTGTAATAATATTAAAGAATATATGTTTGTCTCATAATTCAAAAGATAATTCAACATGTATTAATTTAACCATTAGAGAGAGTTGGTAAGGTAGCGAGGTAAATCTAGGAAGGCCAAATCTTCTGTTTATTTAGGGACATCTTATCGATTGCTTGACTTGTCAAGATGTCATGGTTGACTCGGATATGTTAATAGGAGTGGGCACCTTCGCAAGACATATACGTCCATATTCTTGCATCTTAATATTTCTCCTGCATCTTATCTCTATCTAAGCAAACTTGCTCCTTAATAAAACCACTTTTATACCGTTTCGGTTTACTGGCACAAAATTTCAAATGTTAATGACTAGCGGAAAATGAAAGAACCTACACACCCGGCGAGCTGAAGCCGCAACTACAGCCTATGTGCCAGCTTCGCAAATTTGGGATTATATAAAGATAGTCATTACAGATCTTTCGTTTGGGTGTCATATTGCCTTCATATCTGGAAAATTATGGTGTGCATTAAGAAGAATTTACTTAACAAACATGTACCTTTTCATGTTATACGAAGATTAGTACATGCTCTCCTAATGCCGTAAGTCTTGCATTGCCTTAAAATGATACCTGGATGTTCTGTTATCTCTATTAAAAGATTGAAATGTATTGTTAACAATATTGTAAGATTTGTTTATACTATAAAATGTTAGCATCACATTTCTGTTTATGTTTACAAATTTCTTTCAACAACTTTATGAAATATCGAAGTTTGGCCTTGTTTTATAATATGGTTAAAAAGGGGTTTCTATCTCAATTATGTAATAAATTTACTTTTTTACAATCTTCTAGATTTATACTCCGAGAACTTCCAAACTAAGCTTTGAAAGATCGTTTGTTGTGAGTATTGTTCGTTGTTGGATTTGTCTATCCTATGAACTTCGAATTTTCTCACATTCCAGTAATGTTTCCCATCTTAAATTTATTGACTATTTCGCTGATAGCATTTGATTACAACCCTTTATATACATATTTTATTACTGCTGCTGGATATATATTGCTCTCTTTTGGTTGCTAATGATATATATAATTTAAGTTTTTATGGCTGTGCGCAGAAAAAAATATAGTGTAAAAATGATTATAAGTAATAATTATTATGATTCCATTTTGTCATATTGTGCCTGATTTTATGGTTTGTTTTTTCATGTTATAATTCTAGATTTACATATAATTGAATAATCTTACTACATCATTATCCCATTCTATCAGATTCAATGTTGCCATTTTAGAATTTTTTTCTGCTAGATTTAGCAGAATGCAAATAGCATATTTATTTTAAAAAATTCTGCTAATTGCTTTTTAGCGTAATTGACCTACTTATTACGTTTTTACCATTTAAAAACTGTGGTTTATTTCCTCTTAAATAAACCGGTACTTTCATTGCAAATAAAAACAGTTTAGTAGTTTAAATGTTGTAACGATTCTTTATTTTATTTAAAATGTACAACAGCCACAATTTAAATAGTCACTTCACACACTTAAATTATACACTTTATACAGCACACTTTAATAATGTACAGAATACATTATTAAAGTGGCAAGGCAATTAATTTGTCTTTACTTAACGATGCTAGTGTGTCCAGGGTGTCGACAATTCTTGTTAGCGGGTAGCTGTCTTTCTTGGTGACGTCATTCAGTTTTCTATAATCGATTCAAATCTAGTGCTGCCGTCTATCTTCTTAACTAAAAAAAGACGAGCTCGAAGGACTTGAAGATGGTTTGATTATACCGTTTCGCTCCATTTCGTTGACCAACTCCTTCACTTCACTTCGTTTTGCTAGAGTAACACTTCCTATCACCTGCTTTATTGGCCTCGCTTCGCCACTATTTCTTTAATGCTTTACAATTGTCGTTCTACCATGGCTTTGACTTTTTAAGGCGAAGGCGGAGGTATGTTTGTTCAGAATCCGCTAGTAGCTCATGTTCTTTGGTAGATTTATTGGCAGGTTCCGGGTTTCTGCTGAAGTGAATTCACCTATTTCGGAATTTGGCTTAACGAGTTTTTCATAAATGGACAGGTTAAGCACTCTTACAGGAACTATTTTGTTGTCGGTACTATCACACACAAACTGTTGTCCTCACAATCTCCCTCCATACGAGCCCATACTAAAGTTTCTAAAAGAGGTGGTAGTTTCTGTTGCTCGACGGTAACTAGCTTTCTTACTTGAGTCCTATTTTCATATCCGACGTCAAGGGATATCTCCACTTTTCGCCAAATCATAACTTTTTGTCCAATATCCAAAGTAATGCCGTGACTAAACAGAAATAAGCACCAATGACAACTTCGTCCACAATGTCGGCAACAATAAATATATGATTGAGGCTAACGTTGGCAATGGTTAATTTCACATTTACTTTACCATAGACAATGACCGGTTCCCCAGTAGCTGTGCGCAGACTTACCCCACATAATGGTTCAATTGTTTTCTTGACTAAATCGGGCCTGACGATAGACTGTGATGCCCCGGTGTCTATAGTAAAAACGTGCTTCTGACCGTTGATTCACCCAGCTATTTTTCTATTGCATTACGAATATGGAGATTGTGGAGCCCTCAGATGTGGGAGCTAGCTCTTGCTCCATAGTGCTAGCTCGTTTTAGTTTAAAGGTGGTTCTTGTGATGATTGATGATTTGACTGCCGGTTATTTCCTTGAGGGGAGGCAGATCTGGTTCGTTTTCTTGGTGCTTTGCAGTTTCGCTGAATATGACCCGATTTACCACAGTTATAACATTTTACTCTGGCTTTATTTTGCTTCTCATTAAACGCCTCCGAAACCTTTTTTAATTCGTCGACTATATTTCTCTCATTATCAGAAATAACTTCAACATTTCGCACCTTGCATATTTGCGGCTTTGAAATTATTTTCGCCGTTTCTTGTGCCAGTGCGAATGAGACGGTTTCAGTAAATGATAGTTTAGGTGTGGCACATACCGCGTGTTTTATTTCAGGATCGCGAATGCCATTAACAAATGCCTCTATCTTGAAATGGTCCAAAAACGGGCTGTTTTCCCCTGGATAAGTAAGCTGCAGCAAACGTTCGATTTCCAACGCAAAGTCTTGTAGCGTCTCATTGGGCTTCTGCACTCTACCACGCAATTCCATTCGATATAGTTCCTTTTTATGTTCACCAGCGTACTTACGTTATAGCGCCTCCATTATATCATCATAACTGTTTCTGTTACATGCTGACACGCTTTCAAGAACTACTGCTGCATTTCCTTTTAAGGCCAATATCAACTCTATAGCTTTTTCTTCGTCGCTCCACATGTTTCTAATGGCAATTGTATCAAACTGGAACTTAAACACATTAAATGGTGTGGTGCCATCAAAACTAGGGGCCTTTACTCTACTAGAAGATTCTGGAATAATTCGCACCTGTCCATCTTGGCATTGAAGATTATTCATCTTTATTTCTAGAACATGTAGTTTTTTATCACCTTTGGTTATTTCATTCTCTAAATCGGACAGCTTTTTATCAACGACTTTGGCTTGTGTGTCTAGGCAGCTCTCCAAGTCGGTCACCTTTGTCTCAATGCCATCCAATCTGCTGTTTATAACTTCCGAAATTTGCCGAAGTTTCTCGTTCGTCGCTCTAGAAGTTTCTTTGGCTTCTTTAACTTCAGTAAGAAGCTTCTCGTTATTGACCCAAGAAGTTTCTTGAACTTCAGTAAGGAGTTTCTCGTTATTAACTTTAGAAGTTTCTTGAAATTTCATTTCCATTATTATATTTTCTGCTTTAACTTCTTTAAATTGCTCCATCAAAGCAGCAAACATTGTTGCACGGGTAGAAACTCGAATTCGTAAGTTCCGATGTTAATATCACGCCGCTTGAATTTATCTATCATCCTCTTTTGTAATTCTGCTTTATTACCAGCTCCAACTTACTCTTGAGTTGCTCGACTTTGAGTTCTTCAAACTTCATGACTGCTTATAATTTTGCAATCCCACTTCTGACACCAATTGTTACGTTTTTACCTTTTAAAAACAGTGGTTTATTTCCTTAAAATAACCCATATACTTTGATTGCAAATAAAAGCAGTTTAGTAGTTTAAAAGTTGTAATGACTCTTTATTTTATTTAAAATGTACAATAATCATAATTTAAATAGTTACTTGTGTTCTAATATACACGCACTTAAATTATACACTTTATACAGTGGCAAGGCAGTTAATTTGACTTCACTTAACGATGTTTCCAATTAGACTTACTCAATGGTGTTCTCACAGCCAATTTATATACACTTCATTACCATCTAGATGCTTCTCGAAAGCTCTATCTCTTTCTACAATGTTCTCAACGTAAAAACTACTATTCGAATTCTAGAGCTTTCGATGTTAATGTTAGTAGCTTAAACCTTTAGTGTTGCCATACTTACAAACAATAGTAAAAGCTTTTCATTCAATGTTGTATGTTTACAACCATGTTAATAATTTCTACAGATATGTTAACTGTTGTTAACATAAGTAGAAAGGTTGAGAAGCATTGAGAAAGAAACAGAAAGGTTGAAAAGAGTTATTTAAATTTAAACCAGCCGTTAAAACCGTTATATTTGAATTCAGGTACAATTTCGTAGCAATACTTTCAGAATCTATTGGTAGTAAAAAACTAAACTAAATTGTCTAAATTAAATTTTAATTTACGATAATTTAAATGAAAATATTGAAGTATTTTACTTCTTTATTTATTTGTATGCATATGTTAATAAATAGATATTTATGTGAGAGAAAAAAATTTATTAAATTGTCAAAAACGTAATTCATGCAAAAACAAAATACATGTAGTCACATATATTTTTTTTTGTGTTTTAAAAAAAATTAGTATTTTTTTTTTAAAATTTAGTTCGAAGTGCCTCTAACATAAACTTATGTATATATATATATATATATATATATATATATATATATATATATATATATATATATATCATTTATATTTACGAAACTTGTTAGTTAATATTAAAAGTAATAGAAAAACTTCTTTGTTTCAAGTGAGATATAAGCAGTCCAATTTTTAAATGAATTTATATTTGTTTAAAATGAATTTTCTGTTAAATTTACTTACATAATTTTTCGAGTGTACTTTTACATCACCTACTTTTACATTAATAGGATCATCAGGGAAACCACGAATATGCCCTAAAAAACGGTTTTTATGCGCAGAAATATGCACATAAAAAACAAAAAATGTTTGTAATTTTTTAATAAAAATTATGTTCTTCATTAAAACAAATCAAAAAAGGAAATTTTAAATTCTAATTTGAACATTTTTCTAATGGACATTATTCACAAAATTTAGCACTAAAATATTACAAAACAATTAAGAAAGTTATAGTCGGTCTAGGTCGACCACATAATACCCTACACGGCAACCTATTTTGAAAATATACATCCTTAAAATTTTTTGAGGACACACATGTTAAAAATATACTAACATCAACGAACGTCATATGTATTTGCAAGCGTCCACATAAATATTTTTAGCAGTTTTATTAGGAAAAATTCACACATCAATATACGTATTTTATATTAGCTTTTGTATTTAGTACTTGAATATTATCAATTTTCTAGTTCTCCAAAATATTTTGTTTTGCATATTTTTCTTCTCAAAATATATTTTAACCTAAAATTATTCAAGACAAAAAATAAACAACTCGACCAGTGTTGTGCTGATGTTTGCAACGCACAGAAAAAATCAGCCAACACCCACCTTAAAATATGCCAATAACTCAGTATCACTTTTTGAGTCGATTTATCGATGTCTGTCTGTCTGTCTGACTGTCTGCCGACTTAAAGCTTGTACGCAAAGTACAGGTCGCAATTTTGAAGATAATTTGATGAAATTTTGTATATATTATTTTTTGAGCGATCCATTACAAATGACCTCCCAGAATAGGGGTTTTACGATTATAAACGCCTTAAATATAACAATATTTTAACAAGTTTATAAATTTAGCACAAATAAGTTTTATATTACTATAAACCTTTGTGCCAAATTTCATAAATATCATTCCACAATTGACCGAAAATCATTTTAAGGTGCACAAATCTCATTCTAATGTTAGTATGAAATTAATATTTGACGCAAATAAGTTTTATATAAGTAAAAACTACAGTGCCAAATATTATTAAGATCGGTCCATAATTGAACCTAGCTCCCATCTAAGGCCCACTTCCGGGAATCGCCCTAAAGTTCATAAATCCCATATAAATGTTAGTGTCAACATAATATACTGTTACGAAATTGTACTTGAATTCAAATATAACGGTTTTAACGGCCGGTTTAAATCTTTCTCAATGCTTCCAGACATTTCCGTTTATGTTAACAGCAGTTAACATAGCTGTAAAAATTATTAACATAGTTCTAAACGTACAACATTGAATAAAAAGCTTTCACCATTGTTTTTAAGTATGGCAACACTAAATGTTTAAGCTGCTAACATTAACATCAAAAGCTGTAGTTTGTCCGTTAAGAACATTATAGAAAGAAATAGAGCTTTCAAGAAGCATCTAGTAGGTAATACAGTGTATATAAATTGGCCGTGAGAACACCATTGAGTCAGTCTAATTGGAAGCATCGTTAAGTAAAGACATATTAATTGCCTTGGCTGTATAATCTTGTACATTATTAAAGTGTGCTGTATAAAGCGTGTAATTTAAGTGTGTGTTTATATTAGAACACAAAGTGAATATTTAAACTGTATTGTTGTACATTTTTAAATAAAATAAAGAGTCGTTACAATTTTTAAACTACTAAACTGCTGTTATTTGCAATCAAAGTACAAGTTTATTTAAAGGAAATAAACAACCGTTTTTAAAAGGTAAAAACGTAACAATTGGTGTCAGAAGTGGGATTGCTAAATAATAAGTAGTCATGAAGTTTGAAGAGCTGAAAGTGGAGCAACTCAAGAGAGAATTGAATAAGATGGAGTTACCAACAGCTGGTAATAAAGCAGAATTACAAAAGAGGCTAATAGATGAATTCAAGCGGCGTAATATTGACATCGGAACTTACGAATTCGAGTATAAAGAAGAAATGGAAGTTTCTACCCGTGTAACAACAAGCATGGATTTATCCACAATGTTTGCTGCTTTGATGGAGCAATTTAAAGAAGCCAACGAGAAACTACTTTCTTCTAAAACAAATAACGAGAAACTTCTTGCTGAAGTTAAAGAAGAAAATAAAATAATGGAACTGAAATTTCAAGAAACTTCTAAAGCTAATAACGAGAAACTTCTTGCTGAAGTTCAAGAAACTTCTAAAGCAAATAACGAGAAACTTCTTGCTGAAGTTAAAGAAGAAAATAAAATAATGGAAATGAAATTTCAGGAAACTTCTAGAGCGACAGACGAAAAACTTCAGCAAATTTCGGAAGTTATAAACAGCAGAGTGGATAGCATTGAGACAAAGGTGTCCGACTTAGAGAGCTGTCTAGATTTACAAGCCAAAGGTGTTGATAAAAAACTACAAGATCTAGAAATAAAGATTAATAATCTTCAATGCCAAGATGGACAGGTACGAATTATTCCAGAATCCTCTAGTAGAATAAAGGCCCCTAGTTTTGATGGCACCACACCATTTAATGTGTTTAAGTTCCAGTTTGATACAATTGCCATTAGAAACATGTGGAGCGACGAAGAAAAAGCTATAGAGTTGATATTGGCCTTAAAAGGAAATGCAGCAGTAGTTCTTGAAAGCGTGTCAGCATGTAACAGAAACAGTTATGATGATATAATGGAGGCGCTATAACGTAAGTACGCTGGTGAACATAAAAAGGAACTATACCGAATGGAATTGCGTGGTAGAGTGCAGAAGCCCAATGAGACGCTACAAGACTTTGCGTTGGAAATCGAACGTTTGCTGCAGCTTACTTATCCAGGGGAAAACAGCCCGTTTTTGGACCATTTCAAGATAGAGGCATTTGTTAATGGCATTCGCGATCCTGAAATAAAACACGCGGTATGTGCCACACCTAAACTATCATTTACTGAAACCGTCTCATTCGCACTGGCACAAGAAACGGCGAAAATAATTTCAAAGCCGCAAATATGCAAGGTGCGAAATGTTGAAGTTATTTCTGATAATGAGAGAAATATAGTCGACGAATTAAAAAAGGTTTCGGAGGCGTTTAATGAGAAGCAAAATAAAGCCAGAGTAAAATGTTATAACTGTGGTAAATCGGGTCATATTCAGCGAAACTGCAAAGCACCAAGAAAACGAACCAGATCTGCCTCCCCTCAAGGAAATAACCGGCAGTCAAATCATCAATCATCACAAGAACCACCTTTAAACTAAAACGAGCTGGCACTATGGGGCAAGAGCTAGCTCCCACATCTGAGGGCCCCACCATCTCCATATCCGTAATGCAACAGAAAAATAGCAATCTTACTGCTTCGGGGTACATCAACGGTCAGAAGCACGTTTTTACTGTAGACACCGGGGCATCACAGTCTATCGTCAGGCCAGATTTAGTCAAGAAAACAATTGAACCATTATGTGGGGTAAGTCTGCGCACAGCTACTGGGGAACCGGTCATTGTCTATGGTAAAGTAAATGTGAAATTAACCATTGCCAACGTTAGCCTCAATCATATATTCATTGTTGCCGATATTGTGGACGAAGTTATCATTGGTGCTGATTTCATGATTAGCCATGGCATTACTTTGGATATGGGACAAAAAGTTATGATTTGGCGAAATGTGGAGATACCCTTTGACGTCGGATATGAAAATAGGACTCAAGTAAGAAAACTAGTTACCGTCGAGCATCAGAAGCTACCACCACAGTCAGAAACTTTAGTATGGGCTCGTATGGAGGAAGATTGTGAGGACAACAGTTTGTGGGTGGTAGAACCAGCAGAAATAACAAGTGATCTTGTAACAGCAAAAGCCCTCGTTAAACCCTGCAACAACAAAATAGTTCCTGTAAGAATGCTTAACCTGTCCAGCTATGAAAAAGTCGTTAAGCCAAATTCCGAAATAGGTCAATGCACTTCAGCAGAGGCAGTAATCAATTGCGAGAAAAACCCGCAACCTGCTAATGAATCCACCAAAGAACACGAGCTACTAGCGGAATATGTGGGGAAATGGGTAGAAGGATTAGCGCCGCCAGACAGAAATAAGGCCAAACAGATTCTGAAGAAATATAGCTCCGTCTTCGCCTTAAAAAGTCAAAGCCATGGTAGAACGGCAATTGTAAAGCATCAAATAAATACTGGCGAAGCAATGCCAATAAAACAGGCGCCCAGAAGTGTTCCTCTAGCAAAAGGAAGTGCAGTGAAGGAGTTGGTCAATGAAATGGAGCGGAACGGAATCGAACCATCTTCAAGTCCTTGGAGCTCGCCTGTTGTTTTAGTTAAGAAGAAAGACGGCAGCACTAGATTTTGCGTCGATTATAGAAAACTGAATGACGTCACCAAGAAAGACAGCTACCCGCTACCAAGAATTGACGACACCCTGGATACACTAGCTGGAACACAATGGTTCTCCACATTGGACTTGCAAAGTGGTTATTGGCAGGTAGAGATTTCAGAAAAAGACAAGGAAAAAACCGCCTTTAGCGCGAGTGATGGGTTATGGCAGTTTAATGTGATGCTATTTGGACTCTGCAATGCTCCAGCCACATTCGAGGGTTTAATGGAACAGGTATTAAAAGGACTTCACGGGAAGACATGCTTGGTGTACCTCGATGACATAATTGTCATGGGTAAGACTTTTGATGAACATCTGAATAACCTTGAAGAAGTCCTTAAACGAATATCAGCGGCTGGACTCAAACTCAGTGTAAAGAAGTGTGCGTTGTTCCAGAAAGAAGTTAAATTATTGGGACATCGCGTAACAGCAGACGGAATATCAACAGATGAGGATAAGATAATTGCTGTTAAAAACTGGCCACGTCCGAGAAATCTCCACGAATTGCGTAGTTTTCTTGGCCTTTGCACATACTACAGACGATTTGTCCCGAATTTCGCTAATGTAGCCGCAAGCTTACATGAGCTGACCAAGAAGTCACAATCATTCCAATGGTGTGAAGCCCAAGAATTAGCATTCCAGAAGCTCAAGGATCTATTATGTACGGCACCAATTTTGTCATATCCTATACCTGGAGAAACATTTGTGGTAGATAGCGATGCGAGCGGATACGGAATAGGCGGTGTACTTTCACAAGTAGTCAGTGGCACTGAAAGGGTCATTGGATACTTCAACCGAACGCTTTCGAAGCCTGAAAGAAACTACTGCGTAACGCGACGAGAACTTTTGGCAGTATTAGAGTGTGTGAAGCATTACCACAAATATTTGTATGGCCAACACTTCCGACTGAGAACCGATCATTCTGCCCTCAGGTGGTTGCTGCAATTTAAACAACCTGAAGGACAACTGGCTCGTTGGATAGAGCGGCTTCAGAGCTATGATTTTAGCATCGAGCACCGGAAGGGTTTGAAACACGGCAACGCGGACGCGCTGTCAAGACGGCCCTGCAACGTGGAATGTAAGCATTGTACAAAAATCGAGGAAAAAGAATGTATCATCGATGTTCGACTAATGCATATAGAGTCCAGTGAAGATTGGTCTGAAGCGCAAAGAAATGACCCCATACTGGCAAAAATAATATCGGCAAAAGAAGAAGGTAGAAGGCCAGCCCGCAATGAAATATCCGCCGAAAGTCCACTAATGAAATCATATTGGGCCCTATGGAATAGTCTACAGTTGTTAAATGGCTGCTTATACCGCATATGGGAAAGTGCTGACGGTAAAACAGTGACAAACCTAATTGTAGTACCATCCTCTAAAATAAACGAAGTAATGAAAGAGTTCCATGACGGCCCCAGTGGTGGTCATGTTGGTGTGACAAAAACCTTAGAAAAGTTAAAACAACGTTTTTATTGGGTGGGTTGTCAGCAAGCAGTAGCCGATTGGGTAGCCAATTGTTCACAATGCATAGCAGCGAAGGGCCCAGTAAGAAGAAGTCGTGGACAACTTCAGCAGTATAAATCAGGCGCGCCATTCGAGCGGATTGCAATGGATGTAGCAGGCCCTTTCCCCGTCAGTGATGCCGGAAATCGTTACGTTCTAGTGATTATGGATTATTTCAGCAAATGGCCAGAGGTATATGCCATACCTGATCAAGAAGCTAAAACGGTTATAAGTGTATTTGTGAACAACTGGGTGTGCCGCTATGGTGTTCCACTGGAGTTGCATTCTGATCAGGGTAGAAATTTTGAATCTGCCGTATTCAAGGAAATGTGCGATTTTTACGGAATAAGAAAAACCAGAACAACGCCACTGCATCCTCAATCTGATGGCATGGTCGAAAGATTCAATCGCACTCTGGAGGAATATTTAAGAAAAATGGTCAGTGCACATCAGAAGGACTGGGATGAACACATACCGAAATTTCTATTGGCATACAGATCAGCTGTTCATGACTCAACCTCTCGAACACCTGCAAAAATTGTCTTCGGGACAGAACTCAAGTTGCCTGGTGATTTAGAATTCGGTATTAAGCCCTCATCAACAAATAACGAAAACATTTCCCATGAGCAAGATGACCTGAACGAACTACATGAATTCGTACGAAGACGAATAAAAATGACCAGCGATAAAATGAAAGCCAGATACGATCGAGCAGCGAATTCTGAAGGATTTAACGAAGGCCAACGTAAGAACGGACTGTCTCCCAAACTACAAACCCATTGGGATGGACCATACAAAGTGATTAAGAAATTAAACGACGTGGTGTACAGAATACAGAAAGAAAAGAGCCCGAGATCTAAAATGAAGGTCGTACATCTAGAACGACTAGCTGCCTATGGGAAAAATGAATTCGTGCCTATTCGGGACGAACAGGCTTAAGCGGGGGGCAATGTTACGAAATTGTACTTGAATTCAAATATAACGGTTTTAACGGCCGGTTTAAATCTTTCTCAATGCTTCCAGACATTTCCGTTTATGTTAACAGCAGTTAACATAGCTGTAAAAATTATTAACATAGTTCTAAACGTACAACATGGAATAAAAAGCTTTCACCATTGTTTTTAAGTATGGCAACACTAAATGTTTAAGCTGTTAACATTAACATCAAAAGCTGTAGTTTTTCCGTTAAGAACATTGTAGAAATAAATAGAGCTTTCAAGAAGCATTTATTTAAAGGAAATAAACAACCGTTTTTAAAAGGTAAAAACGTAACAATACGTTTACGAATTTTGATGCATACACAACGTTGTAGGGTATTTATGGTCGGGCTTGATCTAATATATATTTCTTACTTGTTTTTATGGGAATTTTAACTTTTTGTGAAAAGTAAAACTGATTTTAGGGCGTCACATGGTGATTCTTTCCCATATAATTGATTGGAAAACATAGGGAGTTGTCTTAGATTTATGAAATTTCATACAATGTCATAAATGGGAACAATTAATAAAATTTATTGTTTGTGCATTTCAATATCCTTTTTATTAAAAACGTTATAAAACATAGATTAATAAGTAGATATTTTTGTGAGAGAAAAAACCTTATTCAATTGTCAAAAACCTAATTCATGCAACAACAAAATACATGTAGTCACATATATGGTGTTTTGAAAAAAAATAGATTTTTTTTTAATTTTGTTTGAAGTGGCTCTCACATAATCGTCTAGTTATGTACGTTATAAAATACGAGTATAAATAGAAATTGTGGAAATATTTTCTTTTCACTAAAATAAATATTGGTTGCGAAGACTAGGATGTTATAAATAACTCCGAAATTGTCAACTGGGTGTATCAAATCTAAAACAATTTTGATTAACATACACAGGCCCATGAGAAACGCACTACCCATTGTGGAATATGTGATGGAAATTTCGGCAAGATATTATTTAGGCTGAGGGAATTGGGCTACTGGCAATCTTCAGAACAGCTCGTTCTAGAAATTTTAAACGAATTCGACTTCGATGAAATGGTATTATCTCCATTTGGAGGTTCAGATTACATGAACATTGAAGTCGATTTCCTGCAAACATCTGTTCTGGAGGTTCCGAGTAGGTAGGTGTACAGTCTTTACTGACGGATCCAAGGTGGATGTGTGTACTGATGTATGTTTCTACATAAAGGAAATTCGTATAAACTTCCCGATTGTTGTAGCATATTCCAGGCGGAAATGTTGACGAACTGGAGATTTTGAAACATATTTTGTGTCACTGTCCGCGGTTACTGCGTGGCATAATGAAATGGCTTGCCAGACTATTAAACTATGAGCAAGGGGATTTATCCAAATAGCAAATTTTATAAAATTATAGAGTTCTTTCTACGAATTTTCTGGCTAAGGGAGGTTCGTTAAGGTGGCCCAAAATTCTTCTTTACGAGCTACATTTAAACGCACTTAAATTATAAAAGAGAATCTTATTTAGAGCATCTTGGCCAAATTTCAACTTCCTATGATGATTAAACTGGATGCTACATGCCCTTCAAATTTTCCCTACAAATTTTAATGATATTATAGATCAAAGGATAGATAAAGAAAAAAGTTAATAGGAAGGATAAAAATGTTATTTTAATAAAAGAATTCATATAAAAAATTACGTAGAAATAAAAATAATACTTTATTAACAATTTTTAATAAATGCTGTTTTTCGTTCACATCAAGATACAATTACTCAAGAAAGAATCATCAGAAAGTTTATTCTCAAATTTGTTTACCATGAAAAGTCAATCAAAAGAAAATGTAAAAAATTTTAAACAAAAATTCATGTAAAAAAATCACATTTGCAAGGCAGCTCTGTAGATAAACATCTACAGCGTCATTGTCATTACCGCTTACTGTTCCTAGATAATTATAGTGTAAAATCGACAAAATTCGATGAAAAAATCGTCAGAATCGGCATATCTCACATATTATATCAGCGTTACTCTACGTCTACACGAAGACATTTTTATTTCTTAACATTGGAAATAACGTCGGCAGAATAACAGGAAAACAATTTTATTTTTAACTTTGTGTTAAGGGGTGGTGAAAACGTACATGAGAACTTTATATTTTAAATAGAAAATTTGAATTTATTTCGCACTTTTATTCTTTATTTGTCTTTTAGAAACAAAATTAATTATTTTGCATTTTTTTTTTTTTTTTTTTTTGAAAAGGGCAAAATTAAGAACAATAAATTTGATAGCTTATGTTAAACATTATCGCTTTGTGTTTAAACATTTATTACGAAATAGATTGATCAATAGATTTCTTATTGGTCCACACTGAACATTTTAAGGAGAGAGAGAATTTAAAAATTGCCAACATAAAAATGTCTACATGCAGATTGAGGGCCAGTTTTCATATTTATTTATTTATTATTATTATTTTTTTACTTATCAAGAATTTAATTTCAAAACTCTCTCTGATTCCATATTCTGTTATTATGGTTCACATTATATATACATTTTTGAAGATTTGTTCTGGTATATTCAACCGTGTATCATCCTGTTCCAATCATAGTAGGAAGTTGAAATTTGACCAAGATGTTCTAAATGTTATATTTATTTATTTTTATAATACTGTTTTGCTAAATATACAATATACCTGACTCCAAGTATTTGTAACAAAAATTTAATTATGTTGGTGCTTTTCTATTTTCCCTACTCACACAGAGTTCTATAAAAATGTTTTGAAATTTAATTTATTTGAATTTTGAATACTAAAAATTGAAACTCTGATGTCAATTTTAATTTCTAAAACAAATTGTCAAAAATAAGTAAAAAATATATTTTGTGTTTTGTGCGAATTGGTTCCATTTTCAAAATAAAAGTGAGCTAATGGTGTTTCAAAAATTTTTATAATTGTGTAAAAAAGTGTACAAATTAAAATTCAAATTAAAAAAATTCAAAAAGTGTTAGGCAAAAACTAGCACATGCGCTCTTAATGCCTCAAGTCTTATATTGCCTTGAAGTGTTATCTGGCTGTTTTGTCATCTCTATTAATAAATTGAAATCTATTATAAACACTATTGTAAGATTTGTTTATAATACAAAACGTTGGCATCACATTTCAGTTTATGTTCATAAGTTTCTTGGATGTTCTTTCAACAATGTAATAAAATATCATAGTTTGGTCATGTTTTATAATATAATTAGAAATGGTTTTCCATCTCAATAGTGAAATAAATTTATTTTTTACGTTCTCCTAGAAATCCACAAACTTTTATCCCGAGAATTTTCAAACTAAGCTTTGAAAGATCTTTTGTTGTTAGGGTTGCTCGCTGCTGGAATTGTCTGCCTTATGAACTTCGAATTTTTTCTCAGTGCAATAATGTGTTCCGTCTTAAACTTATTGCGTATTTAGCTGAAAACATTTGATTATGCCTCTTTATATATTTTATTACTGCTGCTTTTTTGGTTACTAATAATACATATATTTTGAATTTTTATGGCTGGGGAGCCAAATATGTTTTTTTTTTTTTTTTTTAATATAATTAAAACTTTTATGTTGTATCATTTTGAGATTAACACTGATATAACATGTGAGATATCGCCGTCAGAAATGAGTAACTATTTTGTTTAAATTATGTTAAATCTTAAAAAAGGGGTACACGCATTCTAACAAATCGTATAAGATAGCATTATCTTCAACCAGTCACAGAAAAAACATGACGTTTTTATTTAAGAAATTCACATCTTTTTAGCACAATTTTTATAAAAATGTTTTTAAAAACGTAAAACAATCATTAAAAGGAAACAATTTTACAAAAAATATTTTTTTTAGTAATTTACACGATACACATCTATATACACAAACTAACTATCGTATGTGTGTATTTTTTGACAGTTCATCTTATAAGATAATTTTATAGAGAAATCTCATCACAACAGTCTCATAATATTTCTTATAATACTAATATTTGAATCTACTCTCTCAGAGAACGAATTTGACACTCTCTTGTAGAAAAATCTTACATATTCTGTTACGTGTAGATGGGCCGTAAAGCAAAGAAGAATCAGAGTGCAGAATTCCGAGAACATTTTTTTCTTTTTTAAATAAATAAAAGCCGCACAGGTAATTGATGTTATTTCTTAACAATATAATTATATAATTCAAACAAATTCGGGTCAACTTTTGGACCTGAATAGATGAGAACTAATTTTAATGTAATTTAGGGCGCTGAATTTAAGTATGGTATTCGTTTCTCAAGTTTTAGTTTTCAAGCTCGCGTATGCAATGTGTCATAACCACTTTTAGATGTTGGCGTGGCTAAAAGTCCATTTTAATACTCTAAAGGCTGAATTATGTTTCAAATCATGTCAAAATACAGAAATAGCATTGCAAAGTTTATTTTAAACGTTTTTATGACGTTTAAAAATGTTGCAAATTAACGAAAATGCTCAGAAGTTGGTATTTTTATTACCATTCTTTGAATATCTGAATTGAATGATTTGATTTTCTAAAATAATCAACAAAGTTCGTCTCGTCATGGTTGTAGGATTAAAATAGTTTGACACTCAAACAAATTTCAATGTAAAAAGAAAAAAATTAGGCACCATTCCCGGTTCTTAATAGAAAGATAACATGAACTTCATAGATGAAATCAAGGATTTATTAGATTTGATGAATACAGCCTTCGACATAATTTAAGACAGAAAACAAAACATCTCCTTTTCATGACTTCCAAGTACACATAATACCTTCAAGCCGCTTCTTCAAATAAAATTTTACCTTCAAACTTCTTCAAATCACTTAGCCGCGAAGTACAAAATTCAAAGAAGAAATATTCTTCATACCTAATCACGCAAAAAAAAAACATGGTAGCGGCATGCTCACGACAATAATATTATGTTCTTATACTTATTTCTCATAGATTTTAATAATACTCTGTTCATGATAAAAAGAGTTTCTATTTAAATACAATGATTTAAAGGTTAACATCAATCAAAATTTTAATATGGTTGACAACAAAAACATTCAAAAATTTAATTATTTTTTTTATTATTATTGACTTTATTGAAACCTTTATAAAGTAATTACATTGTTATGAGAATTTACTTAAAAGTATTACAATAATTAAAATCTAAATAATTAAATAAGGAAACTACTAATATCACAGTGTTAAGGAAAAGTTGTAAAAAAAACCTTGTACATTTATTTAATTATTTCTTAATCATTAAATATTGCAAATATTTTTATTTGTTTTAAAGCCAAATATTGTTTTGTACAACTGTTAGATGTTTTTTATTAGAAATGTTATGTTTTCCTCAAAGATAGAATTTTTGTTTTTATACCATGTTTTGTTTTCCACAACTATTGAGCGTTATCTTTTAAAACATGATTTTTTTTCTCCACAACTATTGGATACAAAGTAAGCAATAATTGTAAAATAATTGTTGCTCAAATATTGTTAAAACTTAATTTTCGATTTTTCACTTAAAACTTTGGCGGTTCGAATAACGAGAAAGGAGGGCGATTACAATAAAATTGGGCCCAAATCTAAAAATAATACCAAGAATTTTGCAACGAGTACACAATGAGTTGCTACTGTTGGACTTTAATGCATAAACAGATCCCAAACAGTACAAACGACTCAATTTGACAACTCTTCATTTCTGATTTATCAGTTTTTTTAACTAATAGGTTATTAGAATAAAAACATCATGTTAATTTTTGTTAGCAATAATTAATTGAATTTTTAAGTTAAAAAGTGCAATGTTTGAAAAAAAAATAAGCCAATGCTTTATTGGCGAAATAGCCCTAAATTCAAAGTGCCAAAAACATTAGGCGGTCCCAGCACTAGGGCCAAACGGTTTCAGCTTCTATCTGAAGATTCCACCAATAATTGTGGACACTATCCACAGTTTTTCAACTGTGATTGGATTAATTGAGGATAAATATACTTACAATCGAATGTCTATTGGTATGAAAATTGTATTGAACTCGTTATCGCTGTATAATGAAGCTTTGAGTGTTTCCAAAGATAAAAAATTTAGTATTATAGACATGAGTTACTACCAAAACTGGACACAAAGACAATTGGCGGAGAATTTGTCAGCTCGTAAAATATAAACCTGGTAAGAACTAGCAACTAAGAGATCCAGTGCAGATGATCTATCTCATCGAGTTTGATCGTTAACATACTTCAAAAAGAGAAGTTATGAAAATAAGATATTTTTTTAATATTTCTGTGTATTGGAGAAAACCTCTGAAGGGAAACAAGGTACCACACAATGCTCCAAGTGTGCTATGTATAGACATGGTACTAAAAATTGTAACCGTATTGTGGTGTGTTCAGCCTTTTCTGATTTGCCAAGACAAAAACCACAAAATAATAAATATATTCCTGCGCTAATGGTATTTTGTATTCTGGGATAGATAAAAACAAAAGCTACGAAAGGAATAATAACGATGTTACTTCAAATGAAAGGCTAATGAAAATATTTTTTGATGCTGCTTTGCAAAGATGTCAGAATAAGTACGACAAGCTACGATTTTGATGCTTCAACATGCCATATAATTCAACCGGTAGACACAATGTTCATGTTATGCACTGGAATGCCCAAGGCATAACAACGGTATTAGCTGCTGCCCAACTGGAATACTTTTTACACAAAAGGAAAATCGAAATTCTCAAAAAATGCCGTTTACTGATCTTCATGTAAACGGTGAAGTTTAAAAAACTGGGGCTGAAAAGGCCAACTCAATAGCAGACGTATTTGGTAATACACATACCATTACTTAGAATAATTATTTACCTATGGAAACAACTGTCACTAGATTTGTTCATGGTCTTAACGATAAAATTCTTGACAGATCGACCGAGGAATTTACCATCTCTGATGTTAAATCATTTGTACTTTTATTGAAGAAAAATAAAGCCCTTGGGTTAGATGAAATCTTAAGTAAACTTTTCAATTCTTGTTTAATGGAAGAATATTTTCCTACAATTTTTAAGAAGGCAAAAGTCACCCTAATTTCCAAGCCAGGAATGGGTCCTAAATTATCTTCTAGCTTTAGAATAATCAGCATAATAAGTCTATTGGATAAAGTTTTTGAAAAAATAATAAATAAGAGGATTTTAGATTTTTCTAGCCTAAATAATATTATTAACCCTCAAAAATTCGGTTCCCGCAAGGAGCACTCTACTGTACATCAACTAAAAAGAGTAGTTAATTTTTTTGAAGCAAACAAATGAAATTGTAAGAGCTCTGGAGTTATTTTTCTAGACATTGATATACATATATATATATATATATATATATATATATATATATATATATATATATATATATATATATATATCTCACATTACTATTTCCAGAAAGTAGCTTTTTATGCACACGATAGTGATTTGCTGCGATAAAGTGTCTAACGCTATAATTACAGAATGAAGACAGTTTAAAATTCACACACAAATACTTTGATAAATGGAAAATATAATGTTAGGTCGCAGAAACGTATCAAATACCTAGGAATTATCCTAAATAAAAAAACTTTCACTTAAAAAACATATACAATATATTTTTCAAAAAACAATTAATTATGGTCGTGCACTTTACCCATTACTCAACAGAAGATCTAAACTTAATTTAAAAAACAATATTCTTATTTACAAAATGTGTATTCGGCCAATTTTTACCTACGGATGCCAAGTCTGGTTTTATAAAGCTGCTAAAACTTACACAAGAAAATTACAGATAATACAAAATAAAAATCTGAAAATAATTCATAACGTACACCTAGATATTCTACTGATCTACTGCATATAAACTTTAATCATAAAATGTTTAATTCATTTGCGAGGGAACTAACTGACTGTTGTTTATTGAAAAATGTAGAACGTCTGAATTAGTAAGAAATTTGCTAAACAATCCCTAAGACACTTTATTACTTAAAGAGTGATAATTAGTGGCTGTTTGTAAAATTTCTTATAACGTTTAAGCATGTACAAGGTTTTTAGTCAACTTTTCCTTAATACTGTGTTATTAGTAGTTTCCTTATTTTCATTCTTTGGATGTTAATTAGTATAATACTTTTAAGTAAATCATTGTAATTAATTATTTTATAAAGGTTTCAATAAAGCCAAATAAAAAAGATCTCAACTATAGTAAAAAATTATATTTGTTGATATCTCTAAAACTAAAACGAATTTTGATAAAAACGCCTTGTATAACAAAAATGTTAATTTGAGTTTATATTCATTCAGTACGTATAAAAGTAAGGAATTAAAAACAGTAAACCATTATATTTGTCTGTCAACACTAGACAAATTTTTATCCTCATAAAATTTTGGTCTTTTTAAAAAATTTGCTTGTCTGGACACTAGTTTATTTGAATATTGTCACATGTCATGATAATTCTGTTCAAGTTAAGTTTGTCTTGCTCTAGCCGGGAAGACACTAACTAATGTTTACAGCAACATTAGCAACAAAACAAATGTATTTGTTTTGTTTTCTTATGTATTTATTTGCTATTGATATATTGCTTTAATATACCGCTAAAAACAATAACAACAGCAGACAAATCATTCGTTAATCATCGTTCTAAGTGGACGGTTGTGCTATTTTGTGGTGTGATTGTTAATTTATACATAAAATTTGAAACCATTTCTTTTGTGTGAATTATATTTTAGAAGGTATATAATAAAAATAATAGGGAATTCGTTTAAAAGAAGAGCATGTAAGTTAAAGATAATAAATTCTTAACAGATTATTTATGAGTTTTGCAGATAATAATTTAATTGTAAGAAAATCAAATTACATTAAATCATTAGTGTAATTGGATTAACAATATTTAATAATCTATTCTCCTAATTTTTTATTAATTAACAGTAATAAAAAATATCTATTTTGAAGAACACTCTCCAATTTCCTGCACCAACGTTATCATCAAATCATTTTTTATAGCTTTATTTGAACACATATACTGACACACACATCAATAACAATGATTGTCTCAGCGCCTCATTATGTACTGAGACTTCTTCATAGGCTGTGCCTTGTTTTTTTGGTATTGTTTGTTTTTTTGCAAACTGATAAGAATGGTGTTGTTGCTCTAAACAAAAACTATCACTTGGGACGTTATTGGCATGGTTTCCTTGGAGAACCTAGTAAAATTCCATCTTTACAGAGTGAACGTGAGCCGGTTGATTTATGGTTCGAACAACGTTTGGACCACTTCTCTGATAAAAATACTGCCACTTGGAAGCAACGTTATTTTGTTAATGAAGAATACTATCGCAATGATACCACTGCACCCATATTCATAATGATTGGCGGTGAGGCTGAAGCAGCCAAAAAGTGGATGCATGAAGGTGCTTGGATACATTATGCTGAACACTTTGGTGCGTTATGTTTTCAGTTGGAACATCGTTTCTATGGAAAATCAAGACCAACAAGGTGAGTTTGAAAGTATTTTGAAATTGTAATGGAAATTATTACACCGTACAAACAGAATTTTTTACATATGGACGAAACCATATACACGTGAAAGTAGATACATTTTATGATAGGACTGCATACTCTGTTTTTCATTTCGTGTTCGAATATCCTTTTAAAAGGACTAAAATTTCAAAATTAATAATTTACTTATGAATTATTTTAAAATCTGTTAGTTGCTCAATAATTTCAATAAGGGTATCAAATGATAGAATCTGATTAAAAAATTCCAGTAACATTTTTTACTTTCGCCTTTCGGACCTTTATAATGTCAAAAATGTCCTTCAAATATTTTATCCTTGAGATTTTCTAATAAATTATTCTAAAATTATATTAATTTTAAAAACTTCATAACGGAATTTCTGAATCCCACATTTTGTCCTTTTAGCTTCAACAGTTAAAATTTTATAAAGTTTTAAAAATGTCCTGTCAGTGTTTATGTAAATTTTGTTTTCAAAACATATGCTGCAATTTTAAATATTATTAATAATAATTGCATAGTCATTTTTTATACTCGAAGCTTATGGAAAATGGTTGCAATCAGTCCATTATTTTACCTAGCCGCCCTACAAATGTACAAACCTTTTTCAAATAAAAATGTTAAAAAATTGTGCAAAGGCATTTTAGAAATCACATTCTGTGAGTGAAGTTTTTTTTTTTATCCAAATTGACTAAAAAGAACGATTTTTACGATCATTTTAAGGTAGTACAATGGTATTTTGAGGCCGAAAAAAGTTAAGATTATATAAATGTACATACATATGTACCTGAATTCTCTTGAAATTGTTTTAAGATTATCTAAGTAGATTACTAAACAATTTAAACTGATCAGGACTAAATTTTTAATTGTCTGCTATGCATGCTAAAAATAATTTGCAACTTATTTAATTAGAACTAACAATAAGTATTCAAATCTTAAATACAAATGTTATAATTTATCTGGTCCAACCAGTGTCAGACGATAAACATCTTTTCTTATGGCTCAGGTCTGACGTATTTCTTCTTTTTAACCGGATTTAGCCATTTCTTCTCAAGATATTACGATCGAGTAGGGTTTGGTGTATTTCAAGTTTTTTTTAGGTATGTTTCTGCGTATTTTCTTATTTCGTTCTTCACAAGAGGTACGCTGCGATCTTTATCAATATTCGAGTTTTTTTAAACTTTTGAAGCTGAAGCCGTGCTCCATAGTTGTATAGCATAACACCATATTGGCTTTAGAATTGACTTGTAAAGCAATAGTTTGAAATCTAAACTTAGATTAGAATTTCTACCAATGGATTAACTTTGCAACTATTACTACGTTTATACACACCTCTTATTCGCAATTAAAAATATTGCGATATGAAAATTTTGCCGTATAAACGGTGAGTTAATATTTTATTTACATGTTAGTAATTCACGAAAACTAATCGTGATTAGTGAAACTAACAGCTCATCTGGACGTAACATAATATGTAAGATTTTTCTGTCAGAGAGTGTCAAATTCTCTCTCTGTGAGAATTATTTTACGTGTTTATTCAAATATTAGTATTAAGATACATTATGAGACTGTGAGATGAGATTTCTCTACACAACTATCTTATAAATAAGCTGTAAAAAATACACATATACGAAAGTTTGTTTGGGTGTGTGCATGTGTATTTCGGAAATTACTAAAAAACAAGGTTTTTGTAAATTTTTTTCTTTTTAATTATTGTTTTACATTTTAAAAAACATTTTTATAAAAATTATGCTAAAAAAGTTCAAAAATTTCTTAATTAAATAAAAAGGACGCCTTTTGGTTTTTATTTGCAATAATCGTGCGTATAAACGAAATACATGTGCAATTTCCATGTAAGGCGTCGATCCAGATGGCCAAGGTATTTAACTTCCATTTACTAGGGTATAACAGGATTATTTATTAGAAATGGTTTTCACGATTCCCCCACAATGCGAAGGTTATTTATATGCATTTCTGTTCATTAACTTTTACTTTAAATTGCCCATATTTCTAGATCGGATACATGATTTCGCAGGTAGGACAAAATTTATTTTCTCCAAATGTCTTGGACATAACATCAATAATGTCTCTGTGTTTGTGCAATAGTGCTATGTATTCTTTTAAATCCAAATTGATGATTCTGGATACAATCAGTTCTTTCCATTATCAGATTCAACATTACCAGCTTTGACATATTTGATAACTGACTAATGGTAGACCCATTAACGATACGATATTTTAGTGTGATCTTTTTATGGCTTAAGTATCATAGTAATCAATAAAACCTTCCATTCTGGTGAATAGTATTCAAGGAGTAATATGGCGTAAAAAATAAACAAAAAATAAAAATATTTTTAATGCTATTTGGGGTAGCTCCAAAATTGTACAACAGTTGGCAACTCTATTATGTCATTTGAAATATTTGGGGTAAATATTTTCTTTAGATGACTAACGAACAGATTCCCGTTTCTTACCCAGCCTACATTTGTGTTACGCAAAGGAGCATAAATAATTAGGGAAATTAATTTAAACAAGTAAGAATGTTATATTCAACTTGGCCGAATCTATTATACCCACCATCTGGAACTTTTTCTACCACTCTAATTTAAAATTTCATCTTGCGCGGTAATGTGTGCGACTCACGCCTTTTGGTTTCCGAGTTTACATCGATCCTTGCACTATTTGTTCAAAATTTGAGATGGCGCACATGGCGTACTGAAGTTACGACGAACGTTAAGTTTTTCTATAATTTGGCAACTTTCTTGTTTATTAAACGAGTTTGAGAAATTTCGTCCTTCCGGACGGACATAGCTAGATCGACTCAGAGGAGCTGGAATATACATGTATACATTTTGGGTTTTAGATGAATATTTCGACATGTTACACACGGAATGACAATCCCAGCATACCTGCTTTGATGGTGGGTAAAAAGACGTATATGGCAGTAAAAATAAAATTTCAATATTATGTAAATTTTGCAAGGAATTCTATTAGGTGTAAAATATTCAAATATTATATATTCAAAATATAAAAAAAATGCGATTTAGTCTAAAATAAGGTTTTTCTATGAAAATATGAAAACATACTTATGCTGCTAAACCCAAAACAAAACGTTATCATCAAACTTCCATTGGTTTTAAGCACTCATTTTAATGATGAGTTGTTTCTCTAAAGTATACCTGCTTTGATGGTGGGTAAAAAGACGTATATGGCAGTAAAAATAAAATTTCAATATTATGTAAATTTTGCAAGGAATTCTATTAGGTGTAAAATATTCAAATATTATATATTCAAAATATAAAAAAAAATGCGATTTAGTCTAAAATAAGGATTTTCTATGAAAATATGAAAACATACTTATGCTGCTAAACCCAAAACAAAACGTTATCATCAAACTTCCATTGGTTTTAAGCACTCATTTTAATGATGAGTTGTTTCTCTAAAGTGAACCCATGCACTCCAATGACACGCCAATGTTAAAATCATGCATGTTTCACCTAAAAATTAACCAGTGCACTATCAAGTGATCTCAAGCATTTACTACTTTCTTTTTAATTAATTCTTTAAATTTGGTTTTATATATTTTATATATTTATAAAAAATTATTTTGTACGACAAGATTGAAATTGAAAATTATATGAAAATTATTAAAAATTAATATGATTAATAAATTCAACAATTAAAATGAAAACCTAATATGTTTCGATATAATGTTACAAAGTATTTTATATTAAGTGTTCTCCTACAACTACTCCCCCTCCAAAAAATTTATTTCTAAATAATTAAAAATAACTCTCTTTGTTTTTCTTTTAGCATTACTGTTATTTGTGTTTAAGTTAATGTTAATATTCTCTGCTATTGTAGGTTTCAATCGATCAATGGGTAAAACAGTTATTTTGTTATTTATATCGACTTTAAAACATTTTTGGATCTTACATTTTTAAAGTGATCTTTTACTTTATATAAAATGTCAGATGAATCAAAAACTCTAATTATCGTTAACATTTTCCAAATTTTGACCAAGGACCATTTCCACAGGAGTAGCCTGTAGATCTTCCTTAAATACTAAACAAATACCGAGTAAGGCATTCGAAAGTTCGTCATACCAAGTTGTCGATTTACCCCTAGCCATTAAACGTTGTTTTAACTAGGTCAAATATTAGTAACCATAACGAATTAATTCAATTAGCTGATAGATTGTGGGAAGTTATTTACAATGGGGAAATTTGTGGTATCAGACTTTCCAGAACTTCAAATATAATTTATGTGAAAATATTAATAAATTATCCCTTGAAGTATGCTCTCTTAAAAAAGGATTAGAAAATCAGACTTCAGATCCATAGTATAGAAGATATAACAGAAGTAATTTAAGATCTCGTGGTCGTTCCCCAAGCCGAAACAGGTTCTGTCGTGTTGACTATAGAATTGATAACAAATTGAAAAATAGGAAATGTTAACAACCTTGCTCTTTCAATAATGAGAATTCAACAAACTGAAATCGTCTATTGTTGCAGCGACCAATAGTGGAACTGCTAATTATTCTTCAAGTCGCCTTTTTATTTTTGATAAAAGCAATAAAATTAAGTTTTTAATTGATAGTGGAGCTGAATTTTCCGTTTTATCATTTTTAAAATTCAGAAGAAATAATAAGAAATCTGATATAATTTATAGCACGGCAAACGGCTCAAATATTGCAATATTTAGAAAGAAATTACTTAAAATTTAGGTCTCCGACGCGAGTTCCTCTTCATTTTTCTAATAGCAGATATTTCCAAACCTATTATTTTCTCTGCAAGTACGGCACTTTGAATGGCGTCCATGAGGTGACTTTAGACGTTTAAATGTTGTGATACTGCAGGACAGATATCCCTTACCTCATTCATGATTTGAATATATCATCAAATTCCAATTGTCATCAATGAGGTTTTCAGCGGCTTTGATTTTATTTTTGCTTATATCGACAATATTCTTATATCTTATAATGAACGTTTTTAAGCTATTAGATGAATATGGACTAAATGTTAAACCAGGCAAATGCACGTTTGGTGTTTAAAACATAGATTTTCTAGGTCACAATATCTCGAATATTAAAGAAGAAAAAAAACTAAAGAAGCTCTCAACGCAGTTGAATGCATTGAGGAATCTTTTGCATTACGTGTTTTACTGAATCACTTCAATAAGGAAGCAAAATTAACTTAACAGTAGACGCTTCAAATGTTGCCATCGGTGGTATTTTACAACAAGTTTATAACTAAATTTCTGAGCCATTAGTATTCTTTTCTAAAAAATTAACACCTTGTGAAACTAAATATAGTACATTCGATCGTGAATTATTAGCAATGTATTTAAATATAAAACACTTTAGGTATTTAACGATCCATAATACTCCAATGGCTTTATATCCCCATATCACTATCTGAGAGTATTTTATCTAATTTCGAATTTTCGCTTAAAGAGTGACGTTCAACCAATACTTTTTTAAGATGAAGATGCCGATCGTTTGCAATTGGATTCTGAATAATGTCCAATACTTTTATACTTCTTGCGGAAGAGCAGTTATAATATATTCATTTTTAGTTTGATTCGCTGTAATACTTTTTATAAATTGCATTTTGGCATGAACAAACCACGCTTCTGGACAATACGTCAAAAATTTAGGGAGTTTCACTGAGTAAGCACATATGTCGAAATATAATTGGGGTACCCTAATCGTCAACTGATTACTACCCAAATTTGAGTTGTCTAATGTAACTGAACCAGATTGTGAATATGTTAAATCCTGTGTTTGCATATTGGCACGTGTAGGAGATCGAGGATTCATTTTATGAGGGAGTGTTTGCAAAAACAGTTTAAAGTTGAAGTAAAAATCTGTATTGTATGAATTTAATAGTTCTATACTTAAAAATGTCTATAACTAGTTAGACATTTAACTTTTATAAACACAAAATAAATAAGAGTTTTTTTTTTCAGTAATTTTATTTATTGAATCTTCACAAAAGTTAAGTGAACTAACAATAATTAATCAAATCTTAAATCTAAATCTTAATATCTATTTAGTCCAACCAACGTCAAACTAAAAGCGATTTTAATGAATATGGTTTAACTTCGGCTCAGTTCTGCGGTGTTTCTTCTTCTCAGTCGGATGTATCGATTACTTCTTAGTATGTTTCGTGTAAGAGGGTTAGGATGTATTTCTAAACTTTTAAAGTATGCTCCTGCATGTTCTTTTATAACATCTTTTACCAAAGAAACGTTTAGATCCTTATGTATGTTAGTATTTCTTACATACCAAGCGGCTGCGGTGATAGTTCGCAATATTTTGTTTTGGCGTCTCTGTATTTTTTCAATATTTGATGCTGAGGCCGTACCCCATAACTGAATTCCAAAACTCCACATTGGCTTTAAAACTGAGTTATAGAGGAGTAGTTTGCAATCTAGACTGAGCACAGAATTTCTGCCAATTAGCCAATTTATTTGGAGTGCTTTCAATTTCATTTGGGTCAACTTTGCATCAATATTTAACCTCCGATTGCTGGGCTATTACTTGGTCATTTATAAGGATAGGTGGGCATGATTCCTACGCAAGGTAAATGTTATATGTGTGCATTTTTGTTCACTTATTTTTATTTTCCATTTTTTTTAGCCATCTCTCAATATCAAATATATGGTTCTGCAAAATTCGAGATGCCTCTTGTGGGCATTCATGGGTGCTTAAAATAGCTGTATCATCTGCAAATGTTGAAGTATGGATTTGACTATTAGTTGGCATATCGGAGGTGTATATCAGGTATAACACAGGGACCAGTACACTACCTTGGGGCACACCTGCTTTAATAGTCTGTGTGTTTGTTGGATAGTATTGTGTTTTCTTCTAAATCCAAATTGATGATTGGGTATACACATTGTCTTATTAGCGGGTATAGCTTGTTCATTAGGAGCTTCTCAAATAGCTTATTCATATTAGATAATAGACTTATGGGTCTATACAATTCTACTTTTGTATGATCTTTTCCTGGCTTAGGTATCATGGTAATCAGTGACACCTTCCATTCTAGTGAATAATATTCAAGGCGTAATATAGCGTTAAAAATATAAAGTATTATTTTTAATGCTATCCGGGGTAGCTTTAAAAGCATCTGGTTACTGATTTTATCAATTCCAGGTGCCTTTTTGGAGTTTAAATCAACAATAGCCTTGTCGATCTCTCGAATTTCAAAGCAAAGGGGTTCGACTGCTCTGAAATGGGACACAACAGGTGGCAACTCAATTATGTCATTTGATTCGTTCGGGGTGAATACATTCTTTAAATGACTAACAAACAGATTTCCTTTTTCTGTATCCTTTCTTGCCCATCCACTTTTGTTTTACGTAAAGGTGGTCTACTTATAATAGGACCCTTGAGTTTTTTTTTTTTTTTTTTGCTCGCCATAGTGAGTAATCTGACTGAGGCGTTGCATCTAACTTTTCCATATATTTACACAAAGATGCATTTTTTCGATACTCCAAAAGTTTAGTAAGCCTTTTTTTTGGCATTCTTTCAGTTGAGAGAATCTGTGGAATTTGGGGGGGGGGGGGTTGGGTAGCGTGTTCAGCAGCAAGTTTTAGATTTCTTTCAAAATTATTGAGAGAGAGATCGATTTCTTCTGCTGAACCGAGCGTATGTTTTCTGTGCAGTTAGTACTAAGGTATTTCTTATATTTTAGCCAGTTTATACTTTTTCCTGATATCGCTAAATTACCAGTCGGGGATACAATTTCTTGGGGACTCAATAGTGTAACAATAGTGGGTGTGTGATCTGGTGATAATCTTAGAGATGATTCAGCTTTAATTAGCTCCATTGGAATATTTTTTATAACACCAAAATCGATGACGTCCGGTATTTTGTGTGGATCAGTGGGCCAGTATGTGGGGTTTCCGCTAGAAATCACATTCAAACCCATTTTAGAAAATATATCAAATAAAACACGACCTTTCGGGGTAATCAGTCGTGACTCTATTGTAGCTTCTAGCCTGGCAAAATTGAAAACGGGGGTTTGTTCCATTGCCTGCGGGTTTGAGTTGAAGTTAGATTTAGGTAGAGAATTTTGAGTTCGATTTGTTCTGAGAACGTTTGCGTATGACTCTTTGTTGGCAGAAGGCTCTATTAACTGGGGGTAATTTGCATTCAAAGTATTTGGTGGTTGAATGGGGGGAATTTTAAATTTCTGGCCTAAAGATCGTTTGACAAATGAATATACTGGGCAACCTCTGTAATTGGCGGTATGGTTTCCACCACAATTACTACATTTCTTAATCATAGAATCAGCTTTGGATTTGTCGCATTTGTACGAGTTGTGCAGCTCACCACAAACAACACAAACTGGTAGTAACCTACATTAGGCATGAGTATGTCCATACTCCTGACAGTTTAAACATTGGACGGGTCCCGATCGTTTATGTGGCTCTTCTATAGTGATTTTACGATGCAATAAGTATCTGAGATTATATATGGGGTGGATTTCACCTTTTTTCAGTTTTATATCACCGGGTTCCAATTCCACTCGAAAGAGTGTTTGAGGAATTTTATTACGATTTCGAATATTCATTACATTTTTTATTTTGTACCCCTTGTGTTCTAAGCTTTGTTTTATTTCTGTTGGATCCACGTTAGAGTCAATTCCCTTTATAACAATTTGGAGACCCTTGCTACACTTTAATTGATATGTATAAACATTTTTTTACGAGATTCAAAGTCTGATACAACTTTGCGGTAATCGTTCTCTTGACTTACTTGTATTTTTGTCTTATTTATATTACCACGCTTTATGGGGATCACATAAAAATGGTTCTCATCGATCAACGAGATCAGATATTGAATCAATTCGTTTTTATTTTGTTCTCTTAAATAAATTGGGGGAGGTTTAGACGACTTGGATACAATTGGGGGCTTAATCGATTCATTCTGTAAAATAGCGAAGCGATTTTGGGAAATTGGTCTATCGTCTTCTCTAGATAATTTTGCCGCAGGTGCGAATTTGGATGATTTAGGGCTTCTTCCTCGTTTTAAAACAGTAATATAGCGGTCCATTCCAAACTGGATTTAGGGTTTCTGTTTAATATTGATCGATTGGCCAGACTTGGGTATAGCTCCAGTTGTAGGGTTAATTAAATCTGTGCTTACTGTGAATGTTGTTCTTTTTGAAGGTAAATTACATAGCATACCTTCAGGCAGAATTAAAACTTGTTTATTATCTGACAGTTGTTTATTATCAGCTGTTTTGTTTTCAAGAACGAGCGCGATTGCTTGGTTTGGCGGTCAAATACAAGCTGTCATCAATTCTTTTATTTGTTTTGGCAATAGTATTTATTATCTTCAACACTCACAGTAACATACGCATTTATGCAATTTACACTAAGCCTTCGCTCAATTGAGCTTGCACTAAAGAGACTCATAAAAGAGTAATCTTATTATTTTTATTTTTTTTTCATACACTTGTGCACTTATTTTCTTTATAAAACAAACACACCAAGTAATATATATGTAAATAAAAAAAAAGCACAAATTGTTATTATTCATTATTTGGGTGGATTTTTTTGTTATTATTTTTTTAAGAATATAATCGCGTCTATTCGCGTATAATTTTTTTTTAATGATTTTTATTATTTTTTACCCGAAATAAGCATAAAAAACTGAATTAATGCGGAGAAAAAATAAAACACGTCTGCTTCGAACAGAGTTGTGAAATCAATATAATAAAAGTAACAAATAAAATTTATATCATAAAATAAACACTAATTAATGTAGATTGACTTATGTTGTTGAAAATTTGAATTTGATGCAAAATTTATCTTTTTCAAGATGTTTATTTCGATTTAAATCTTTTTAAGCTTATTAAAATTTTGAACTGAACTGATTAAAAAAATTATTTGTAGGTGATGTTTATTTTGAACAGAATCTGTATGTTTTATATGACTCGGTTCTTGAAAACATTTCCTTAAATTCGTTGGTAAAGATATTCAAATTGCAGACAAAAGACAATTTCTTGCTTTATTTTTATCAATTATTATTATTGTTTATTTTGTTATTTGTTTTTGGTTTAAATATAAATTTTATTCAACGGGTAGGATCGCCAAAAATTTGTAGGAATTAGCTTTTTAAATTTGATTTTATATATTAGTAAAGTAGTAAATGCATCAGTTCACGTGATAGAGCACTGGTTCGTTTTTAGGTGAAACATGCATGATTTTAACATTTGCATGTCATTGGAGTGCATGGGTTCTCTTTAGAGAAACAATTCGTCATTAGAATGAGTGCTTAAAACCAATAAAATTTTGATAAATAGCAGTTATTTTTAAAGTTTATTTTTTTTTTTTTAAGTATAAAAAAATCCATAATCATAAGTAATTTACAAGTACAATCGAGTTAAAGTAAAGTACTGCAACTCCAAAACAAGAGTTGAATGCATGCATTGAACGTTATTTTCATGAGTTAACAAATGATAAATTTATTAGGTTTAAACAAGAAATTAAGAATGCATTTGAATACATAATCTAAAGAAATCATGAAAATATTGCTGGGATATTTATTAAAAATTATTTTGCATAAAAAAATTGAAATTGAAAATAATATGAAAAATATTGAAATCTAATATGATTAATAAATTTAACAATTAAAATGAAAACCTAATATGTTTATATTAAGTGTGCTCCTACAGGCTATAAATATATTATTTGAATTATATATACATAACACATGGAAATGTTATGCAAGTGAGGGTAACGATGTCCGTTTACTGAATAACTGAAATAAACAAATCAGTTCATAAATGGCAAAAACCTGTAATTTTTTAACTCAAAATTTGGAAGCCTTATTTAGGGGTGTAACGGACTTCTCTGTTTACAAATCAGAGTAAAAAAAATTGTTTAAATACAAATACCAAAGGTAAAATTTTTGTTATATCCCAATAAGCATTCTTTCTGGAATTCAAGTGTAAAAAAGTTAAATTCAAGTTATAAATTTAAATTTCAAATGTTAAAATTCAGTGCGACTACACTTTTATTTAATAGTATACTCCAGAGAAAAGGAAAATTTAAGTCGGACATAAAAATATTAATGCAGTTTCTTTCGAGTATTGAATCACAGTGAAATCGCTCTCTGAGAGAACTATCTCACATGTAGATTAAAATATTAGTATTGTAAGACTGTTGTGATAAGATTTCCCTACACAACTATCTTATAAGATGAACTGAAAAGTTGGGTTTAGTAAATGAAAAACGTTAGTTATACATGGTGCTTTATTATTACATAAATTACATTTTTAATGCATTTTTGTTTTCTTTATAATTAAATTTATTAATATTACCATAAAAAATAATTCAATTTCCTCCAATTTGATCTTAAAAGATTAATATTAAAGAAATTGATTGCTAAACAATTGTTTTCCATAAATTTTTTCCATCGCATTTTGTACTCTTTGCGCTCTCAGCAACGATTAAATAACAGCGCGTAAGAATATATGTGAACTTAGCCAGTATCATAGATTAATAAGTAGACATTTATGTGAGAGAACAAAACTAATTTAATTGTCAAAAACCTAATTCATGCAACAACAAAATACATGTAGTCACATATATTTTGTTCTTGTGTTTTGAAAAAAATTAGTAATTTTTTCGAAAATTTAGTTCAAAGTGCCTCTCACATAAACTTCTAGTTGTATTCTATGGCCAGTACTATATATTAATAAGTAGATATTAATGTGAAAGGAAAAAAACTGATTAATTTGTCAAAAACCTAATGCCTGCAGCAACATGTAATCACCAGCAGGGTTGTCAGATGTTTTTAAGCCTCTGTCGCAGAATTGTTAATCAGAAATCGCCAAATTAAAATACTAAAAAATTAAATAAAGTGTTAAGTGTCGTACGATTTTTAGTACTTAAAATTTCGTATAATTTATAAATGCAAATTCAGCTTTAACAAAGCCAACGATAATTGCAATAGCTAATAATAACACTGCTAGTTGCAAATTTTAACAAACTGGGCACCCTACTGGTAAAGCTAATTTGAGTACGCTGATTTCAATGGTGTCAGACATTTTTCGAAGTTAGCGTTCGTATTCGCGTTATTCGGTTTTAAACTTAATTACGAAAGTAGCGAATTAATTAAAAATTAGAAATAAAAGGAATATTAATTATGTATATTAACATTTTTGTTTGAAAAATTGCTCATTGGTAACACTAGTCAGTTTGCTTACAAAATTATAGTAATTTTTTTTTTTTTTGCCAGTTTAAAGTTTTGTTTATTAGCGTTTAAAATATATTTGATAATAAGAATTCATTATTATACACTTCAATGGAATCTTAATTGTTTATATTGTTTAAATTCAAAAATTAAACCCCCAATTTTATATTTAAAATATATTTTAGAGACAAAATTTGTATGAAAAAATTTGATTTAAAATTCATTTTAAATTTAAGAGTTTAAATTAAATTATTAAATTTAAGCTAAAAAACTTAATTTTCCTATACTCTTTTTTTAGCCTTCCAAAATGAAATATCTCAAAAACGAGCGATTTTAAAAACGGTTAACTTAGTGGTGTTTAACGTCGTCGATTTAGTTTAACTCCACATTATTAAAAAAATTAGTCTCATTTTCGAGTACAGTGTAATTGATTAAAAAAAAAAAAAAAATACAAATTAAAATACACTTCTGACATATAGCCCCTTTTTAGCTCATCAACTTTTAAAATATATTACACTTTATTATATTTTTTAAAAGAATAATAATAAAATAACATTGGTTCTATTGAACTTATAAATTGTTTCAAAGAATTAATTTATTTACGAACATTTATTTCATTGTGATCGAAATCATTAATATCTATAACATATTTGAAAGATGATGGAAAATAAATTATCAAACATTTAATACATAATTATTATAAAATATATTTTTTGGGGATAAAATTTCGTAAACTAAGTTAAAGCTATTTACAAATTAAGGCCCTTCATTTTGCTAGGTAGGAAAGCACTAAAAATAGTCGATTTCTAGTAAGAATATTTAATAGTCCACAATATTATATATCGCCAAAAAAAAATGGCGATGTCGCCAAACGGAAAATTCAGTCGCCAAAAGCAATTAAAAATCGCCACGTTTGACGAAAAATCGCCACATCTGATCACCAGAGAAGCAAGTCGTAGTGGCACGTCTGACAGCTAGTCGCTTAGCCGATTGTTAGCCTTTTAGTTTAGCTAAGTCGATTTTATGTTATTTGGCGTAACTTAAAAATTCGGTATTAAGTACTTATTTGAAGTATATATGGCACTTCTAATGTTAAAAGCTTGATAGCTCAAACAGTTGCGAATTCTTTTATAAGAAAATTCGAATATTGAAAACCTTTTCGGCATAAGATACACATTTTCAAAGTTAAATTTTACTACTAAAAAGTCATTTATTTGAAATAAGTTAAGCGAACTTAAAAAAAATAATAATAATATTAATAATAATGATAATAATAATAATAAGTCAATACCATGTTTTAAACCGTTTGAGAATAGCGGTAATTCATACCTCAAATTTCTCTAGTCCCACATTAGTTTTATACAAATATTTTAATTTGGTGTTTTATACCCACCATTAAAAAAGATGCGGAGTTTGTCATTGTCGCACAGTGGGGTCAAACGCAAATTTTTTGGTAATAAATCTGAATCTCCTAAACTACTTATCGAATCAAATTGAAATGTATGGAAGAGTTGTAGAGGAGGACCTAAGCTTTCAGAAAAATCATCTTGTAGTCACCCTGTGATAACACGAGATAAGCTACAGGGTGTCAAAGTTGACTACCTCGAGTATGTAAAAGTTAAAAAAAATCGTAACTTGTACAAATGAAGTCCGATTTTAAAGATTTTTATATTTCTGGAAAGTGCTTGGCAAGATAAAAAAAAAGTAAGCTTACTCATCTAAGTTATCTCTTGCAGTTAAAAAGATATTTACGCTTGAATTTTGAATTTTTGATTTTTTGGCTCGATTTTCTTTCGTTTTTCGGGAATAAGTCCGGAGATATATGAGGCAAAAATTTTTTAAAAATATTTTGTAATTTGCTACATAATTCAATTGTAAAAAAATCATTTTTGTTATAATACATTAATTAAGTAGCTAGGTAAATTATTTAAAAACTTTAAAAAATGTAATAAAAAACGAAGGAAAATATACTTATTTATGTACTTAGGTAATTTTAAAAACCTTTTCAGTAGAAAAAAATTATGAACACTTTAAATAAATTCATTAATAAATATTATTATCTCGTAACAAAAATAAGCAATGCAGTTGAGTGTTACGTATACACACATATGGAAATACGGAACAAAATAGTGAATTTTGCAACTTTTGACGTGACTTGGTAGTTTTGAGGCCATTATATTACTATTATTAAATGACCTATATCAACATTTTATATATCGTTGAATTGGTAAATAAGTCTATTTTTATATTCTTTTAACATTTTTAAAGTATTTGCAAAATTAGTGGAGTTGTGTTAAAAAAATTAAATTTTTTTGGATTTTCAGCTATTTTTTGAAAAAAAATTTATTTTTGAAAAATTACCAAAAATAGGTTATTGGAGCTATTTTATTGATTTTTTTAGGAATGAAAGCTTGATTTGTGTTTTATACATTACATAAGAAATAATATTAAAAATATTATGCTAATATGCTTTTAATATGCTTTTAAAAATAGTCGTTAAAAAAACTGACTTTTAACATAAAATCTCCACTCCTGCATTCGTTTTTGGCCGTTCGGGAAGCAGTTTAGTGTTAAATCATTCTAAATCTATTTCTATAAAAAATATGGGTACCAAATTTAAAAAAACTCGCGTGACATTTTTTTTATTAATCGATAAAAATGAAACTATTTTTTAAAATTGACAATTTTCGGCCAATGCTGGATGTAGGGTGCAAACTTAAATCAATTCAAAATTTCTTTATTCACCATTTATGAAGCCTTATGTTTTGAAATTAATAAGGAGAAAATTTTTTTATTAACGGAACTTTGAGAAAAAAGTGAATGAATTGTACTATATTTTTGTAAAAAAATAGCCATTTTTCATGCCAATTTCAGAGTGCTGACTTTGAATATTTTTCACGTCTAGACGAATTGAAATAATCCAAAAATTCTTTCAGCATATTATTTTGAAATATGTAGCAAATTACAGAATATTTTTAAAAAATTTTTACCTCATATATCTCCGGACTTATTCCCGAAAAACGAAAGAAAGTCGAGCCAAAAAATCAAAAATTCAAAATTCAAGCGTAAAAATCTTTTTAACTGCAAGAGATAACTTAGATGAGTAAGCTTATTTTTTCTTTATCTTGCCAAGCACTTTCCAGAAATATAAAAATCTTTAAAATCGGACTTCATTTGTACAAGTTACGATTTTTTTTAACTTTTACATACTCGAGGTAGTCAACTTTGACACCCTGTAGCTTATCTCATGTTATCACAGGGTGACTACAAGATGATTTTTCTGAAAGCTTAGGTCCTCCTCTATAACTCCTCCATACATTTCAATTTGATCCGACCAGTAGTTCAGGAGATTCAGATTTATTACCAAAAAATTTGCGTTTGACCCCACTGTGTGTCGTGTGTAACATGTCGAAACAGCACAAAGTATATATATGTACATATATTGTATAAAGTATATATAATTTGGCTTATAGGCGCCGATATTTTTTAATCGGCTTGCTTCTCTGGCCGCCATATTGCTACCAAAAAAATAAATAAATTCTCAGCTGTTTAAATTTGTAATAATATCATAGAGTAATAAGAAAGTGACCTCATAAGCCCAGTTGATTTACAATTTTAGTGTGAAATAAACAACTGATTTTTATTTATTTTTTTTTTTTTCTGGTTAAAACTGTCGAACTTTATGTAATAATGTCAAACCTCTTATAGCAAAATTCCCTATTATCCTATATATAATGTGCCTTGCTATGGTTTATACTTTAAAGCTCTTAAAGAATTGGCCGAAATTCAAGTTGAATTGAATGCTTATTGGGAATGAAGGACTTTAAAATTGAAAAATTGAACATTTTTTAAAAAATTATTTTTGACTTGTGTACAGGAAACATTTTAAATGCAAATCCAATTTACCAATATTAAGATTACATTTAATACCTATTTCTTTTTCATTTACAGTGATTTATCTACCTCCAATTTACAATATTTAACATCTAAACAAGCACTAGCGGATTTAGCTTCTTTTATTTTGGCCATGAAACAACAATATAACTTGGCACCTACCCAAAAATGGATAGCATTTGGCGGTTCTTATCCAGGCTCATTGGCGGCATGGGCCAGAGAAATATATCCCGATTTAATATATGGCTCCATAAGCTCAAGTGGACCAATATTGGCTAAAGTTGATTTTTCTGGTAAGAAATAACAATTATGTACTTATGTAACTTTAAATAACGTATTTATTCGATTTTAATAAAATTCGAAATCTACTGCAGAATATTTCGATGTAGTTAGAGAATCATTGAAAAGTTATAAACCCGAATGTGTAGAGGTTGTAAAGAAAAGTTTTGCTCAAGTGGAAATTCTCATGAAACACATGATTGGTCAACGTAATTTAGATGAAAAATTCAAGTATGTTAGCTATTACTAATAATAATTAAGGTGTAGCAATATTTATTATTTTCAGAACTTGTACCCCCATTAAGAATTCTATTGAAAATAGTTTAGACATTTCCAATTTCTTTGAAAATATTGCTGGTAATTTTGCGGGCGTAGTTCAATACAATAAAGATAACAGTCCTCATGCCAAAATCACTATAGATGAAGTATGCGATATTATGCTTAATACTACTATGGGTCCTCCAGTAACACGTTTGGCAGCTGTTAACGATATGGTTTTGAAACAGTCCGAGGAAAAGTGTCTTGATTACAAGTACGATAAAATGATTAAAGAAATGCAAAATGTTTCCTGGTCATCGGAGGTGGCTAAGGGCATGCGTCAATGGACTTGGCAGACCTGCAATGAATTTGGTTTCTATCAAACAGCTGAAAATAGCACAGGCACTTTTGGTAATCATTTCAATGTGGACTTTTTCATCAAACAGTGCATGGATATTTATGACGAAAAGTAAGATTATTATTTTCTAAAGTTTTTTTTATTTCTTTTGAATTATTTGATTAATTTTTAGTATGGATGCAAAATATTTAAATTTCGTGGTGACTGAAACCAACAAATATTATGGTGGCTTGAAACCATCAACCACAAACGTTTTATACGTACATGGTTCTATTGATCCTTGGCATGCCTTGGGTTTGGTTAATGCTAAAAATCCTAAAACTCCTACAATATACATAGAAGGTGAGTAAAACGATGTCAATTTATTAAGATTAATTAGAATAGATGATCCAGATAGGAATTTTAAATATCGTAAATATTTTATATATTTATGCAAATCTTAATGGTTATCGCTTAAAAAGAAAAACTGAATTGTTTTGTAGTGCGAATACTAAATGCATATTTCGAGTAACAGACAGGTCTAGGGGACACCACATTTTATTTTGTTAAAATGAGATACATCAACTATTTTATTATTTTCTTAAAGCATATAATTAAATTATACAATTATAACGTTATTTATTACAGGTACCGCCCACTGTGCCAACATGTACGAACCAATTAAATCCGATCCGCCACAATTAGTTGAAGCTCGCCATAAAATAATAAAGTTTTTAGCTAAACTTTTAGAGAACAATGTTTTGCTAAAATAGCACCCAAAATAATGTAAATATAAATAATTTTAAAATTCCATTGTATGTAAATTATTAGTTTTAAGTGAAAATTTTGGAATACAATAAATATGTTAAATTGCTCTTATCAAAATGTTAAAGACTTTATTTAATTTCAGTAAAATGTTCGTTAATTTTTTATTTTTTTATCTTATAGTCATTGCTTTTAATTTCAAAAACGCCATGCAAATAAAATGTCTTAATTCGACAGTTTAATGGTTAAATTGAATTTGCTGCATTGGAAAGCTTAAAAAGCTTATTACTTTGTGCAATAAAATAGAACACAAAAGCTTTTGAAAAAGTTATTCGCTAACAAAATTTTTGCGTATATTGTGTGTTAGAACAACAAAAACAAAGTGATCTCATTAAAAAGTCAAACGAACACAGAATTTTTTTTATTTAATCGAATTTGAAATTATATTTGTCTTTAAGAATGTTGGCTACCAGAAGTTTACGATTTGCTGCTGCCAGGTATGTCAATCCTGCTGTTTACGTTTGGTCGCCAAGTATTAGAATTCCTCCATCATTGCAATTACCATCTTCAACATGGTGCACCAAACCTTTGGCAGTCGCCTACTCAAAAGATGTTAAATCCGGAGGTAATGTACAAAAATTAAAGTATATATTTCTCAATAAGCATTTTAAATTTACTTGGAATTAAAAACTTTTAGTTCTATTTTCATCTTCATGTTCATTTTTGCCATCAAATAACATTCACAAATGTAATTTCACCACATCTATGGCACCGAAAAATACCTTCCCGTCATCATCAAATTCCCCAACTCCACCTTTAACAGAAAAAAACTTAACATCAGATAGCCCATCTCCGCCATCAACTTCTGATAAGCCTTCATCAACATCTTCCACTTCTATTCCAAAAATATCTTCCCCATCCGCCTCACAGTCTACTAAAGATGTTAAAACTCAAACCGAAAAATCTTACACAGGTCCTATAGGAGAAACTGGAGTTAAACTTCCCAGCAAAGATCAAATTGAAAGCTTTGTCTTCAAATCCTTGGTCTATTTATGGGATTTCTCTTACTATGTTTTCTGTTTGTGCCGTAAATTGGTCGAAACATACGTTTTTAACAATTCAACTGTGCAATATTATTGGAAACAACTGCTAAAGCGTATGGAAGATGCTCGCAAAGAGTTGAAATCAAAATAAATTTATTTATTTACTTTTTTAGTTTAACAATTTCATTTTTTATAATACTTTGTTCTATTTGTTTTGTGATGCATTAAAATGTTAAATATGAATGTTTTTAATAAAATTAATTCTTTTTATGTAATTGTGGAAAGCTCTAAATTGTTAATGAATAAAATTATTTGGGAATCGGGCCGGATACCTAGGGGGACGGAATTAGGCTTAAATATTTTTCTTATACATATAAGGTAGTGAATGATATGAGAATAGATTTTTCGATAACCATTTTTATTTCGATTTTTATAGTCGATTAATCGAACCCCATAATCGATTATTATTTGTAAAATTAGTAAAAAATTAATTAAAATTAAATTAGATTATGTTTAAAGGACCCTCACAACGAACAACTAAACCGGAGATTATATTCTTTGAACCAAACTTTTTGAGGGTGTAATGCATTGAATACAATAGTCGAATGGCTGTTCGAAGAAGATCAAAAGATAATAAAAAGAATCGATATATTTGTTATTAACATATTTTCCGCAGATCACTCTAATTAACTAATTAAATGTCTTAAATTTAGCACCAAAGAATTCAAATACATGTGTTTTGTAAAAACATAGGAAATAAATTAATCATTTCAACAAATATGTAGTGATAAAAATATTACATATAGAACTGATACTGGAACCGAATCTGGAATATTTTCTGCCAGACGGAGTACTAGTTTCAGAAGATATAGACTATCGACTTTAATTTGAATTGTAATGCCGCGATTAAGGTACGAAATTCGTAAGTTCTGAATTCGTAATGTGTACTCAACTGCACTCAATCACTATCTATACTTCTCAGCCTAGTCTTGGTAACTAGGTATTCGTGGAATCGAAATGACGAATGAATGCTAAAGAAATATATAATAGAAATATATAATAGATATAAATATATAATAGAAACACAGACGGATAATCATATGTAGATTTTATATAACTAGTACTCAAAATTCTTCCATTATAATTAACAATTATTTCTTGAATTGCATTTTTAATGATGTTTTTTATCATTTAAAAAATTGTCCCAACATTTATTTTTTAGAAATTTTAAAATTTTACAATTTCTTGTAATTTATTTTTACAAAAAAAAATACTTCTCAGTACAGGGTTGATTTTTCGATTAGTCGAAGCCTAAAAGTCGATTTCAGTATAAAGTTGGCTGGTAAGAATTGACTACAAAATAATCGTTTTTTGGCAAAGAGAATCGACTTTCAACCATAATCTAAATCGATTTACCAGCTTTCATTGATTTCAGTTCATAATATTTAAGCATAATTTCTTAAGCATTAAAACTTTTTTTATATTTTTCAAACGAATCAAAAGTCAAGAAGACTGAAAGAATTGTTTAATTTTTCATTTATATTTTCAATTTGTAAAACAAAAGTGAAATTTTCTTCGGAAAATTTTAAGTTTTTAATGATTTTTAGCTACATTTTGGGAATAGAACAGAAGCGCTTTTTATCAAAATGATGTGCTGCATAATGGGAGCAAAATTATGCAAATTTCTAAACATTACTTTTTAACAGATTTTCCTTGGAATTTTGCCATTTTAAGGCATATGTTGTTAATAATTTCATGTATAACTATTTCAATTTGTCATTTATAATCAAATCTAATAAAAGCAAATCGAAGATTTAACAAAATGTTTGCAAAATTCCTAAAATTTTCATTATGAACAATTTAATAATATCTATGAAAAAAAATTATTTTTTATGAAAAAAGTTAGGGAAAAAAAGTTATGTTCGATTTACAATACTTATGAAAAAAAATTTCAAATATATGTACTTTTTTTCTCTGTGTAATATAAGGTTTGCTTTGTATTGAAAATGGGTAAAATCGGTTCATAAACAAAAAAACCAAATAGTAGAAAAATTTTCTGTCCGTCGTAACTTCAGTTCATACTTTTCAGATGATAACTCTTAAACAAAAGCATGCCATCGAAATTTTATACAAATAGTTCAAGATCTGAGTCGGAAACCAAAAACCGCCCTCCTCCCATATAAGGCGAAATTTTAAATTAGGGTGGCACAACAAATTTCTGTTAGATATCATAAACCATCTTTCTATTTTTAATTTTAAAATTGTAACGTTATGAAGTCATTAAAACTAAAGACGGTCACTAAAAAAATTAAAAAAGAAGTTTCAAAAAGCTAAAAAAAAGAAATCTAATCCTATTTTTATACCCTTCACATAAAATGAAGTATATATATAAGTTTGTCATTTTATACGAAAGTCTAAATATATAGCCAGGCCCTGAAATTGAAAAATATTCGTGATTGTTATAATTAAAAATAACTTTTGAGAATATATGCCTGTCCGTCTGCACGTTGAAATGGATTTTTTGAAGCCCATAGTCCATAAATACAGTTCTCATTCAACACATATGTGGCATATAGTCTCGAAAGAACATATTATTGTTGCATTACTATCACACTCCCCTTGTGCCTGAATTACTTCTGTATACCCTTGACACTTTCCGTAAGAGTATACAAATCATTTCGTTAAAAAAATTCAATCGGCTCTATCTAACATTTCAAAAATTCGACAAACGATGAAAAAGAACTGACTAAATAAAAAATGTGTGTGCATAAAGTTCTATTTTGATGAATGCTATTTACATATCTTTTAATATTGCACTAGTATATGTTAATTTCAACAAATATTCTTTGGTGCTTTCAAACGTTTTTAAAGGTTGCATTTTTGTTGACGATTTGCTATTAAATAAACATACTGATACATTTTACAAAATTTCCAAAGAATCCATTAAACATCCCAAAAATGAATTCAATGGTCTGCAATAAAATCCACTTAAATAAAACACATATATGGAATAAGGTGATTTTGATCTGTTGAATAAGAATCGGCTTTAATTTTTTGCATAAATTTGCATATAATGAATATACAAATTAGTAATTTTTAACAAAAACGCTTTTTTTGTAGTTTCACTAACTGATTTGAATAAATTATTTTGTAAGTTTATTCTGGGTTGTCATGGAATCCAATTGTTGTCGGAATTGGATTTGAAAACGACAAAAAAAATTATTTTGGTGTCATGATTTCACAGAAACCTTTTTATCAGTTTTTCTATTGGAAACGAACCAAGCAGCTAAAAACTGTCGGATTTTATTTACGCGCTTTTGGTTTTTGAATATTTTGGTAAAATGCAAGTAAAATCATGTTTCTTATATTAAAAAATTTGATATGTTTTATTTACATATAAAAATAAGACACAAAACTCCACAATTATGAGGTTTATGGCAAAAATATGTAGATACTTGCAAGGTGTTCCATAGCTTGATAAGACAACTGTAGAATCCAATTGGCTAAATCACTGAATTGTGCAGAATCGTTTCTAACTTATAAGATATTTCAGATAAAAATTGCAAAGCAACATTGGCGGAATTTTAGAACGCTATATATACGCGTCAAGTACCATATGGAAAACGTTTTTATTTAACCGATTATAAGCTATGAATATTCAAAGTAGCTTTATAAATAAATGCACAGTATAAACAATATAATTAAAATTATTCTCGCTCTTCGTCTAACAAAAAAAAAAAAAAAAAAAAAAAAAAAAAAATGCTACAAATGCAAATGTAATTTTATATATTTTATTTATTTTATTTCTTATTTTTTTAATAATATTTCAACAAAAAACATTATTGATTACAAATTTTTCTGATTGTAAACAAATGGGAAAATATATGAAACAGCTAATTCGAACATCGGTTTTATTTACATTCGAAAATACCAAAACCAATACGGTTTCATAACACGAAATGAAGTCAATATTGATTTGTAATTCCGACTTGAATTATATAACAGCCCTGATTAATATATGTATGTTACTTGTTGTATACCTTGGAAAGTTCTGAATAACTCCAAAACTAATGAGCGGATAAAAAATAATATTAAAAAAGTACCATTTTTTAGTGTTTTATTCATATAAATCGGACAAACCATTCTCGAATTATATATTTTTAAGAATATGGGAATATTGCAAAAATACCCACATTCTTATAAATCGATATATACATGTTTAAATTATTTATTTTATTATTTATAGAGTAATGCAAAAATATTTTCTTTATTAATAGCTGTTATATGTTCAAAAAATAACATTTATAAGCAATGTCAAAAATTAAATTTGAAGAATAAAATTTATTGAGCAACAGAAACTTTTTTAAAAAATACTTTCATTAGGCAATGTAAAAAATACGAAAAAAAATTATCAATTATAACTGTTATAGGAAGATAAAAATTTATATTTGTTAAAAATAGCTATTACTTAAAGACGTATTTTTTCATTTTTTGAGAGTTATGTCTCAACATTTTTACTTAAATCGTATAACAGTTATGTCTCTGGTTTTTCCTAACAGCTCGTCTAACCTTAGCAGAAGATTTTTCTGTAGGAGAGTGTCAAAATCGCTCTCTGAGAGAATTATCCCACATGTATATTCAAATATATACAAGAAGGATTATTAGACTGTTGTGATGATATTTCTCTACCCAACTATCTTACAGCCCATCTACACGTAACAGAATATGTAAGATTTTACTGTCAGAGAGTGTCAAATTTGCTCTCTGAGGGCATAAATTCAAATATTACTATTAGATTCAAATATTAGTATTATAAGAAGTGTTATGAGGCTGTTGTGATGAGATTTCACTACACAACTATCTTATAAATGAGATGTCAAAAAATACACATATACGAAAGTTTGTTTGTGTGTGTGCATGTGTATTTCGAAAATTGCTAAAACAACAAGGTTTTTGTAAAATTCTTTCCTTTTAATGATTGTATTACATTTAAAAAACATTTTTATAAAAATTGTGCTAAAAAAGTCCAAATTTCTTAAACAAAAAGGACATGTTTACTTTGTGACTGATTGAAAATAATGATATCTTATAGGATTTATTAGAATACATATACCCCTTATTTAAGATTTAACATAATATAAACGTAGTGTCTATATTAGACAAATGTTTGCCAAGACAAACGTCAAAATCAGTGCGAATGTATACAAGGTAACCTCAGCTAAACAGCTGATTGTTATTTTTGGTGCTTACAGCTGTCAAACTTCATATATAAAAAATAATAATGAATTTTTCTTATTGTTGTTTTAGTGCAACTGTTGCCACCTTCCATAAATTCGCATTAATTTTGAGTTTTGCCTTGATAAAAATTTGTCCAATATACACACTATGTTCTCTCTTCTTAATCAGGGCTGTCAGATGTAGCGATTATTCGCCAAACGTGGCGGCTAAATTTTCCGTTTAGCGACATGGCGAATTTTTCAACGTTTTATAAAGTGTTGACGATTTATTTGGCTATTTGAATACGTATTCTTACTACCAATCGACTATTTTCAGTATTTGCCCATCTAACAAAACGAATTTAATTTATAAATTTAACTTCAACTTAGATTGAGAATTGGTTGAGGATGCGATTCAAAATTCTACAATTCAAAAACAAGTCAAGACACCGGGAACGCTTTTAGGTGTTTTGCTCGAAACTGGTTGCTTTCAACTCAGTGGAAACATAGTATAAGAGAACAAATGTTGTTTTACAATGGTAGAATTATTTTTTACAAATGTCAATAAATTTTTATTAAAGTTGTTACCCTAAACTGGAAATATATGTGTGTTTGTCAGATAAATGCATTTTAAATTATAATTTTCTATTCACACAGAGAAAAAAAATCATATATTTGAAAATTTTGTTCATAAATATTATGAATCGAACATGACATTTTTTTACCAAACTTTTTTCATAAAAAATAAAATTTTGTTCATAGATATTATTAAATAGTATTTAATGCATCGATTTCTATATATATATATATATATATATATATATATATATATATATATATATATATATATATATATATATATATATATATATATATATATATATATATATATATAGAAATTCTATATATATATATATATATATATATATAGAAATTCTATATATATATATATATATATATAGAAATCGATGCAAGGGTCTAGAAAAATTACAATTTTTGAGTAGATTTTTTTTAGAACACATCAAAACGTGCCTGAAAATTCTTGTCACATTTTTTTTTTTTTTAATGAGAAATTTTTAATTTTTTTCCCTAGGTCTACAACAGAGATTAATGCCAGGGTTGTCAATTAACAAAAAAGTTTTAGTGTAGTAGAATTTTTAGTGATTCAAGTATAATTTATACATGTAAATATTTTGCAGTAGCTAAAAATAATTGCATAGAAAAAAGTTTGTAATCAAATAAAAAAATTTCATAAATTTTAGTTCATTATATTTAAGAATAATATCTTAAATATTAACACTTTTTTACATTTTTTGAAATGATTCAAAAGTCAAGAACACAAATTTCTTAATTTTTCATTTATATTTTCAATTTGTAAATGCATGTTTGAAAATTTCTTTAGAGAATTTTTAGTTTTTAATGATTTTTAGATATATATTGGGAACAGAAGAATATAATAGAAGCGTTTTTTATTAAATTGATGCATGTCTATAGAACGGCAGACAATTTATACAAATTTCTAAGCCAGACTTTTTAGCAGCTTTTCATTGTAAAGTTGCCATATGAAGGGATTTATTGTTAATATTTTCATGTACAATTATTTTTATTTAGCATTTGAATCAAATCTAATAAAACTAAATTAAAATATTAAAAATTTAAAATTTTATTAAATACTATTTAATAATATCTATGAACAAAATTTTATTTTTTATGAAAAAAGTTTGGTAAAAAAAATGTCATGTTCGATTCATAATATTTATGAACAAAATTTTCAAATATATGATTTTTTTCTCTGTGTGAATAGAAAATTAAATTATAATTTAAAATGCATTTATCTGACACACACATATAAAAAATAATTCTAACATTGTAAAACAACATTTGTTCTCTTATACTATGTTTCCACTGAGTTGAAAGCATCCAGTTTCGAGCAAAACACCTAAAAGCGTTTCCGATGTCTTGACTTGTTTTTGAATTGTCGAATTTTGGATCGTATCATCAATCAATTCTCAATCTAAGTTGAAGTTAAAATTATAAATTAAATTCGTTTTGTTAGATATATATATTCAACATTGTTGAATTTTAAATATATTCAACATATGGTGTTGCAAATTTTTCAACAAAATTTCTTTGGGTATAGTCTAGTGAAAGTGTCCCAGATTACAAATCTTCAAGCCATGGTTCGTATCCTCGCAGAATTCATTTGAATTTTTTGTGAAAAAATAAGTTTGGCAAGTAAATCTGAGTATGCGAGATATTTTTTCTTAAAAACTTATCACTTAACTGTAATTGTGTTTTAGGTTTTTAAATGAAGATAATAAGATGGCATATCATGTTTGGTAGAATTGTGTTTTAGAGCCCCAAAGTAAAAAATTCTGAAAATTTTGAAATTGCTAATTCAAGTTTAAAATATCTAATTCTAATGTATATTTTCCGTAAAAAATTTTTTGTAAAAAACTTAAAAGGAATTTGCAAATGTATTTTTAACCTTGAAGTATTAAACATTGAATTAAACTTGTATTATAAAAGCCCGTAACACATTCCGAATGAAATGCTTTAATTCTAATCGTTTTTCTTCTTCTATATTCCGTTAAATTTTTTAATTCTCAAAAAAAGTAATAATTGCAAATTTATTTTACTTGAGAATTTGATTAGAATTTGAATGAAATTAAGTCCGTCGGGTTTGATTTGCAAATTATGAAATAAATATATATTAAATTTTTCAATAAATATAAATGTTTGTATATTTCAATTCAAGCCAGATTCCAGCAAAATTTTACAATGTTCGAATTTTCAAAACAGCGCTTTTTGGGATATGTATAAAAAATCCTTTCTTGATTTTCATATACAATATATTTTTTTACAATTAAAACGTACATACATACTAAAGTTAAAAAAAAACACACATTATTTAGTAAGTTCATTTTCAGGTTTCTTTTTTATTAAAATTTTGTAAAAACTCATCACTTTTATAATGTATAAATATTTATTCTGGAAAAATGTGTAAGGTAATTAAAGATTTTAATAAACTAGCTGCTTTATAAATAAATATTAAATTTGTTCTTCTTTAATAGCAAATAAAAAATACAAAAATTATCAAAAATTGTATACCTATAACTCGAGCAAATTATGAAAGATTTTAAAGAAAATGAAAGCAGTATTTTAAATTAAACGACTTTTTTTATTATTAATTATAACTTAAAAATTTCGTTAAATTTAATACATTTTTTATTTTTTAAACAATATATTAAAAATAAAAATATTATTGCTAAATACACATAAAGAGAGAAAAATGGGGGTAGTAGTAGAGAGAAAACATAGAAATGAAATTAAATATTAGTTACATTAGGATAAATATTTATAAAATATATGTATATGTATATATATCCAAAACAAATTAGGTTTATATTTTGTAGGTATAAAAATAGGGGTAGAGAGAATATATGATTTGTTTAAATATTAATTTATTGAACGATTCTCAAATTAAAACAAGCCAAAATTTAAATTAAATTGCAGCAGTGAAACAAATTGTATACAGAGAAGTTAGTCCAGTATTTAGTTCATTAACTAAAGTACTTATTTCAAAAATCTATAAATTGAATCCAAGTGTTTTTTCACAGCATTTTTTTTAATATTAATAAAATATAAAATATTTTCTTTAATAAGTTTTATTAAATTAAAATGGAATTGCTTACAAATGTTTGTGTTCTTGTTTGTTTAACATGTATGTTCAAACTTTTTATGAATGAAAATGTTTGTTTTTTTTCGAAATCACTGTAAATAAGTCGTATGCATTGCATTTGGTTACAAACATAAAAAACACATACTAAATATATTTTTTTAATTCTACGGAATGATGACTGCATATGTATACCAAATAGTTATGTATGCTTGTATGGATGTGTGGTTGTATGCATGTGTGATTGTTTAAAGAAAATATACTACTCTTAAATATTATGTATAATAAACTACTAATTTGCTTCGAAAAAATCTAGAACAAACCACAATCTTTAAGATTATTTTTAATTATGACATCGGTGACGGCATCAAAAACAAATTGTACATTATTTGTATCGGTGGCACAGGTAAAATGTGTGTAAATTTCTTTTTGATCTTTACGTTTATTTAGACTTTCAAATTTCATGCGTATATAGCAGGCAGCATCCTCAAATGTGTTGGATCCTGAGAAAAACAAAATTCAAAAATAGTTGATAATACTGATGAAATAAAAAGTAAATATAAAAACTTACCAGTATATTCTGGAAAACATATCGTCAAGGGAGATCTTTTGATTTTTTCTTCAAACAAATCTTTTTTGTTTAAAAACAATATTATTGAGGTCTCTACAAACCATTTTGAATTGCAAATGGAATCGAAAAGTTTTAACGATTCAATCATACGGTTCATTTCTTCATCTTCAGCTAAAACTAAATCGTAGCCTAAAAAAACACATTTTTTTAATTAAATTGTAATTAAATACAATTAAATATATATATTCAATAAATAAATTAAATATATATATATATATATATATATATATATATATATATATATATATATGAATATTACACAAATTTTATGAAGAAGATTTTAGTGATTTCAATTATGTCTATAGCTTAAAACAAAAATTGTCTTAATTAATTACTTAATTAATAAACACACATTTCACACAATTACAAGCCTTAAACAAATTATTGTTCCAAAATAAAATATTAATTGTAGAAAATCCGCTTTACATGTTCTTATGTTTTGCAATATCATTATAGGATTAATAAAAAAAAAACAAAAACTGTACTTTATTGACGAAAAAATAACCTAAATTATTTTCTTCGAATTTGCAAAATAATAACTTGAAACAATTAAATCACAACATCATCTTCTTAAAACAACAAATTGAGTTATTGTATGACACACTTACCCGATAATGCTACACAAAAGATTATCGCAGTGACGCACTCAAAACAATGTATCCATTTTTTGCGTTCTGATCGTTGGCCGCCAACATCAAACATTCTGGAAAATGCAATAAAAAAATAATATACATAAATAATAAAACCAATTATTTATATGTCCATTAAATCAATAAAGTCCTTAAAATTTTAATCATTCAATCGTGTTTTATTATTTTGTTACATTTATATTGTACAGATACTCACTTAAAGTATAAGCCCTTGCATTTGAAATGTGTCTCAACAATGCCGGTAGTTTTAACGCGCGTACGTAACACATCCTGCTGTGTTGGCACATAATTCGGCTGTGATATACGATCCAATGAATTCAAATAATAGGCGGCTGAATCGTTTAATTGATATTCCCGAGAACGTGAAAATGACTGTTGGACGCCGGCATCAGACCATAGTTTTTTCATTAATAATACTAATTCGGGTAGTAGTATGCCTTCTTCAGCCGCTGAAGCGTACGTGAAAAATTGTCTTGCTATTTCCGTTTTTGAGGGATCGGCGAAATCAATTTTCAAATGACCCATTGCACGTATAATTGCCATAAGTGATTGTATTGTATTGCTGAAGACAACGCGACGATATTCTTCACATTCTTCCTGTGAATAACCGGATTCATGAATAATTTTCATTTGTTTAACTATCGTCGATTTGCCGGATTCGCCGGCCCCTAAAAAGTAAAATTAAAATAAATAAATAAGATAATTAATAAATAAATGTAATTATATTATTATTGATAATGCAGTCATAGTCATATTACACTTTTTAAATTACACCTTTTAAATTTTTGTTGTAATGCCTGGTCTTAAAAAAAGTGGAACAAAATTTGATTTTGTTGAAAATTTTAAAATGTGCATGAAGTTTTTTTGCATTTAAAAATTTTTAAATTTCTGTAAAAGCGGTATTTGTCAGTAGCGAAATACATACATTTTACAAACATTTACGCCAATTATATGAAAGCTTTTGATGATGATATCCCTTTTCTGGTTTCCTGACTTCAAGGAGATATACCTCAAACTGTAGAGAATCAATTCGTCTTTTTATGAAAAAAATCAAATTTTTTATGAAAAAAAAACTGCAAAATTTAAAAAATCGTCAATTTTTGATTTCATTTTTTGTCGCTGCATAACTTTTAATCAGATAGTAATTATATAAATATAGTAATTATTCGTATTACATAAGAATTTACTAAAGGAAGACCCCTCAAACGATGCGCATTAATGACCTGAATATGGAAAAAATATAAAAAAAAAATTAATTGATCTTCAGTTTCCTACCAACGATTGAGTCACGGGTCTAAAACATTTTGTCTAAATATAAGTTTTTAGTTTTATTACAAAATGGGTATCAACAAAATACTTTTAATTCTGAGCGTTATGAAAAAAATATTTAAAAACTTGTTCTTTAAATTATAGGTCTATAAACCGTCATTTTAATACGTCATCTTCAATATTGCTCCTTTTATGAGTAAAATATTGAAAATTTGCATTGTAGTAAATATGGACTATAATAAAAAAATTTATTCACCAAAATGCACTAAAAAGTTCTCTAGTGAAAAAAATCTCATGGGGAAAAATTTTAAAATAATTTTTTCCACAGCAAGCTTAAAATTACGAAATTTTTGAGACCTATTTCGCGAAATAACACGAAATTTTTTTGGTCAAAATGTGCCGGACTTAAGATTTTCGAAGGCTGGTAGGGAACTGAAAATGAATTTTAAAAATTTTTTCCGTATTCAGCTCAACAATACGCATCGTTTGAGGGGTCTTCCTGCATCGAAATTGAAAATAGATAAGAATTTTATAATCTTGTTCCTTTTATGGATAAAATATTGAAAATTTGCAATGTAGTAAGTATGGCCTATAATAAAAACAAATTATTCACCAAAATGCACTAAAAAGTCCTCTAGTGCAAAAAAAATCTCATGGGGAAAAATTTTAAAATATTTTTTTCCATAGCAAGCTGAAAATTACGAAATTTTTGAGACCTATTTCGCGAAAAAAAACTCTAAACTTTTTTGGTCAAAATGTGCCAGACTTAAGATTTCAGCTCATCAGTACGCATCTTTTGAAGGGCCTTCCTACATCGAAATCGCAAAAGAGCGTTTCCTCGGGACACTCCAATGAACATTAAATTAATGAATTTTCATTACTATTACTTAATTTCGAGCTATCATGGACTTCAGACCTTCAATGTATTGAAAATCATTTAAAATTTGTAACAAATTTCCATTTTTACCAAAAAACACTTGCCCCACTGTATATAAATAAAGGGTCTAACTTTATAACTAATTAAGAAGATAAATTCCTATAAATTTTAATAAACATTTGTCAAAACACAACACATAAAAATGAACTTGTAGTATTTATAAGGAGATCTCGCAAACAACTGTAATTATATTCTTCTTAACACGACATTATTAAATTAATCGAAAGAAAGAACAAAAGAAAAAAACGGAAATACCATGTCGAAAATATATAAACAAGTAATTAAATGCAATATAGTATTTTTTTTATATGTACACACTAGAAAAAGTTTAATTATTTCATAACGATCGAAAAATGTAAAATAAATATTAAATTGATAAAATTTTTAATAGTTCGATTGCAAATTTTTTGGATCAAGTACATATAAAATACCTTCATACATGTATATGAATTTATTTCGATACATGTATGTATTGAAAAAAATTAAATTCTGGCACACAAATAATTTATATAATTTCGACAGATTTAAAGCATATAATATTAATTGAAAAAAGGACATAAATTATTTATTTCTTACATCATATTTCTCAAATATTTGTCTAGTTTAGTTTAACCGTGCCTTTAGTTGAATTAGGTTTTTGGCAAGAAAATTGAATTTCTAATTAAAACATGAATTTATACTTATTCATTTTTAAATACTCTTAAGTTGTATCATATTTAGATAAAAACATGCAGTTTATTCTATAGGAAACGAAAAGTCTGTATTATGAAATTGTTGTCAAATAACTCTTTTGAATTTCTGCCTCCAGCTGTAGCAATTCCACAGTTAATCAGAAACATATATACATACTATACAATATTATTCAATTAATATTTGAGGTTGTATGAGGGAGAGTGACTAATGATATACAAATAAATCCCATGATATAAATTCAAAAATATATCTGTAAACAGCGATTGTCTAAGAAGAGAGGAGAACTCGCAGAAATATAGGAAGGTGCATGAAAAAAAAAAATACTATTGTAGAAATGGATTATATATATATACATATATATATATATACATATATATATATATATATATATATGTATATATAAAATTTATGAATGAAAACTTAATTGCTCTTGGCAAATAAAAAAAAATTTTGCACGATTGCTTAAAATAAATACAAAATAAAAAATACAAATTAAATTCATTAAGATAAACAGAGCAACGAGTTCAAAAAAAAAAAAAAAAAAAAAAAAAAAAAAAACAATGAATGAATTACTTACTCGGTTTGTGTTTCATTCTATTGGTTGGGGAGATCATGATCATCATGAGTAACGATTCATTATAATAATACAATGAAAAAATTCTAATAATAAAAGGGGCTTGTTAAAATTAAAAACAATTTTTCTTTTATTTTTTTTATTTAATATAAAAATGCATAATGAATGTCACATTTATATTGCTAATTTAACAATTATTAATTTCAATAAATTTTAATCATATTTTTTTCTTCTAGTAGTTAACTTATTTTTTCGTTGCTTAAGTAATCAAATACATATTAAATAGTGTTTGCTTTAAATTTCTACATTCTTTAAAGAAATTGTTTCTATCGTGTGCAAAAAATAAAATAAAATTGGACAAAAAATTAAACACACGTAATATTTTTTACTTTGGAAGATATTTGTGCTTTTATTCATTTTATAAACATAAATATGCTTGAATATTAATTGTGAGATTTCCATAAAAAGAAATACTCTAAATTAAACACGTATGATATAAAAATGTTAAATATGAATGTACAAACTTAATTTAAATTACTTTTACTATCATAAGTATGTATTACGATGTGTGGTTCAAAGAGAAAAAAAAAGAGATATAGTCGGTCAAGACCGACTATATGATACCCTACATCATTGTGTACGTGCATATAAGTTTGGGAAGGGGACTTATATTACACATGTGGACAATTTTACTAACGGCCTGATTTTGTAAAACGAAACGCAAATTCGTTTCGAAATTTTATATTGAAAAAAATCAAATTTATTTCTTGCTTTCAATACAAATTGTCGAAACGAATTTTCGTTTCGTTTTTCAAAATCAGGTCATAAATGTAAAATAAAATATGTGTGTGAAGATAAATTCGTAAGTTAAATACGTCCCACACCTCTGTTAAATACGTTCCACACACTGTTAAATACGTTCCACACATTTTGCATTTCAAAAAAATACTTTTAAAGCAAAAAAACACTTTTTTAAATTTAATTTTTATTATTTTATTAAAAAAAACATCACAATAAAACATTTTTGGAAAAAAACAAAACAAAGAAACATATACAGCATTAGGATATGGTGCAACAAAAATACCTATATTCAGGTCACATTGCGGGCCAGTTCGGACAGACCTGAATGGGGTTGTGATATATCACGCGAAAGCTCTAGAGGAGTAGAACTCAAAACTGCACAGGGTATATCCAGTTGTTTCTCAGGAGACATGCTACGAGGTGCGGAAGTTTGGCAAAATTCAATAAGTCTAAGAAACAGGGGGCCATATTTTGATTTTGGCCATACCTGAATGGGGTTATGGTACATCAAATTAAAGGTCTGGTGGAGTAGAACCCAAAACTGTTTAGACAATATTCATTTATTTCCTAGGGAAGATTCTACGAGGGTCGGAACTTTGCGCAAATTCTTATAAATTCAAACCTGAATGGGGGGCTTTTTGGACAGACCTGAATGGGGTTGTGATACATCGGTTGAAAGCTCTAAGGGAGTAGATTTCAAAACTATATAGGGTATACCCAGTTGTTTCTTAGGGAACATGCTACGAGGGGTGGAATATAATTATTCATATTTCATACACATATATTCCATGTTGTGTGGGGGGCACTTACGACAGACCTGAATGGGGTTGTGGCACATCGGGTGAAAGCTCTAAAGGAGTAGATCTCAGAACTATATAGGGTATACCCAGTTGTTTCTCAGGGAACATGCTATGAGGGGTGGAATATAATTATTCATATTTCATACACATATATTCCATATTGTGTAGGGGGGGGGGCATTTACGACAGACCTGAATGGGGTTGTGACACATCGGGTGAAAGCTCTAAAGGAGTAGATCTCAGAACTATATAGGGTATACCCAGTTGTTTCTCAGGGAACATGCTACGAGGGGTGGAATACAATCATTCATATTTCAAACACATATATTCCATGTTGTGTGGGGGGCATTTACGACAGACCAGAATGGGGTTGTGACACATCGGGTGAAAGCTCTAAAGGAGTAGATCTCAGAACTATATAGGGTATACCCAGTTGTTTCTCAGGGAACATGCTACGAGGGGTGGAATACAATCATTCATATTTCAAACATATATATTCCATGTTGTGTGGGGGGCATTTACGACAGACCTGAATTGGGTTGTGGCACATCGAGTGAAAGCTCTAAAGCAGTAGATCTCAGAATTATATAGGGTATACCCAGTTGTTTCTCAGGGAACATGCTACGAGGGGTGGAATATAATTATTCATATTTCATACACATATATTCCATATTGTGTGGGGGGCATTTACGACAGACCTGAATGGGGTTGTGGCACATCGGGTGAAAGCTCTAAAGGAGTAGATCTCAGAACTATATAGGGTATACCCAGTTGTTTCTCAGGGAACATGCTATGAGGGGTGGAATATAATTATTCATATTTCATACACATATATTCCATGTTGTGTGGGGGGCATTTACGACAGACCTGAATGGGGTTGTGGCACATCGGGTGAAAGCTCTAAAGGAGTAGATCTCAGAACTATATAGAGTATACCCAGTTGTTTCTCAGGGAACATGCTGAGGGGTGGAATATAATTATTCATATTTCATACACATATATTCCATATTGTGTAGGGGGGGGGGGGGCATTTACGACAGACCTGAATGGGGTTGTGACACATCGGGTGAAAGCTCTAAAGGAGTAGATCTCAGAACTATATAGGGTATACCCAGTTGTTTCTCAGGGAACATGCTATGAGGGGTGGAATATAAATTATTCATATTTCATACACATATATTCCATGTTGTGTGGGGGGGCATTTACGACAGACCTGAATGGGGTTGTGGCACATCGGGTGAAAGCTCTAAAGGAGTAGATCTCAGAACTATATAGGGTATACCCAGTTGTTTCTCAGGGAACATGCTACGAGGGGTGGAATATAATTATTCATATTTCATACACATATATTCCATGTTGTGTGGGGGGCATTTACGACAGACCTGAATGGGGTTGTGGCACATCGGGTGAAAGCTCTAAAGGAGTAGATCTCAGAACTATATAGGGTATACCCAGTTGTTTCTCAGGGAACATGCTATGAGGGGTGGAATATAATTATTCATATTTCATACACATATATTCCATGTTGTGTGGGGGGGCACTTACGACAGACCTGAATGGGGTTGTGGCACATCGGGTGAAAGCACTAAGGGAGTAGATCTCAGAACTATATAGGGTATACCCAGTTGTTTCTCAGGAGACATGCTACGAGGGGTGGAATATAATTATTCATATTTCATACACATATATATTCCATGTTGTGTGGGGGGGCATTTACGACAGACCTGAATGGGGTTGTGGCACATCGGGTGAAAGCTCTAAAGGAGTAGATCTCAGAACTATATAGGGTATACCCAGTTGTTTCTCAGGGAACATTCTACGAGGGGTGGAATACAATCATTCATATTTCAAACATATATATTCCATGTTGTGTGGGGGGGCATTTACGACAGACCTGAATGGGGTTGTGGCACATCGGGTGAAAGCTCTAAAGGAGTAGATCTCAGAATTATATAGGGTATACCCAGTTGTTTCTCAGGGAACATGCTACGAGGGGTGGAATATAATTATTCATATTTCATACACATATATATTCCATGTTGTGGGGGGGGGGCATTTACGACAGACCTGAATGGGGTTGTGATACACCGGATGAAAACTCTAAGGAAGCAAATCTCAAAACGTTTCTATGAATACGTGATACGAAAGGTCGTTCATAGTATCATATACATATATCATTCATTCCTCAAGATTTTTGAAAAAATGACAATTTCTTTCTAAAGGTCATAAGATTTTGTTTATTATTTTCTTTCTCATTATTATTTTTGCTAATTTACTGAAAATCACAATTTTTTATGTTATAAATTTATATTAATGGTAGAAAAATCTGGCAAATTACTGAAATTAAACTACAATGTAAAGGAATTGTAATGATTAACGGCTGTAATGAAGACCAAGTGAGACTTGAAACTACAAAAGTAAATAGTTTATTTAAAAATGCACTCGTAATGCAATTGCAGCTTTACTATGGATTTAGATGATCTGCTATTTTAAATATTTTTGTTTAGAACACAGAGAAGACAGCATATAAATCTATAAATTGTATTCATAGATATTATGAATCGAATATGACTTTTTTCCCAAACTTTAAAAAAAAAACAATATAAAATTTTGTTTATAGAAATTAAATTTATTGTATACAATTGTGCGATAATTTTAGGAATTTTGCAAAATTTTTGAAAAAATTTTATTTCATGGTAAATGCTTAATAAATAAACAGTGTTGCCAGTTTAGCCTTTCTAAGGCTAAATGTAGCCTTTTTATTTTGCTTTTAGCCTCAAATTTTTCTAGCCTTTTTTGATTCTTAAAATTGCCATAAAAAGGCTAAAATTTTATTATTGCAACAAAGAAGAAAATAATTTCTTACTTGCTTCTACTAATTTTATGTTTACGGAATCATCCATTTAGGTATTTTTGTGTATTAATTCGCACAAATAATCAAGATTTATATTTAACAAAAATTTTCGTCTGCGGCGCCTCATCCTCCAAAGCGACATATGTTGAATTTCGTCCTATATCGCTACTACCAATAATTGATCAAATTTTTCAAGGTATATTATAAAATCCGATTTTCCACATTTCATGGAAAATAACTTATTTAATGCTTTTCAGTTCTGATTTCGAAAGGGCTGTGGTACTGAAGAGGATTTGTGAATGTTCAGAACTATATATGTAAATGTTTGGATGAAGGTCATAGTGCTGTAACAGCCATTTTTTGATTTGACAAAAGTTTTTGTTATATATCTTGGCGCAAAAGCTCTAGTACTATGGCGCTCATGGAAATGGACTTTCGCTTTTAAGAAGCTATCTAAAAAATAAACAACAATTTCTTAAAAATAAGGAAAGTGAAACTAATGTTAGATATTGAGTGCCACAGGGAAATGTTTTAGGTCTCTTGTTTACGGTATTTTTACAGTTTTTGAAATAAATACTTTTCAAAATTTTATTCCTCAAAAAATGGGTCAAAATTAAAAAAGTACTCTATTTGGACTTAGTAGGCTCAAGAGCTATTGTCTTATGAATTTCAGAGCAGAAAAAATAATATTAAGATTGATCATAAACTTTGAGTAATACGAGTAGAATTTTGAAAAAATTACTTTTCTCATATAAGGGCCCTATTGAAGATTGAAAAAACGGGTAGAAATTAAAAAGGTGCTTAATGTGGACCTAGTAGGCTCAAAAACTATTGCCTTATGAATTTCAGAGCAAAAAAGATAATATGCTGACTGATCATAGATTTTCTGTAATAGAATTTTAAAAATTTTGAAAAAGTGATTTTTCTCATATAAAATTGATGATAAAAAAATGGGTCAAAATTAAAAAGGTGCTCCTAGTAGACTCGAAAGCTTTTTCTTAAGGATTTCAGAATAGAAAAGATAATATTAAGATTGATCATAGGTTTTGAGTATCAAATCTATTTTTATATTTTTCTTTTATTATATTTTTATAAACGAATATAGAAAGATTTAAACAATTGCAAAACAATGTTCTATTATTTTATTAGATGAATACTTTGTATAATAGAGAATTGCCGTTATGTTAAAATACTTGTTAGTAGCAGTGTTACCTATTGCTATTAATTATTTATAAATTTTTCAGTTTTTTTTAAATTGATATAAAAGAATAGAAATTGAAAATAAAATTGTACCATCGGATAACACTGATTCACAAGTATTTTAACCTAATGGCAACACTCTATTATACAAAGATAATTAAGAACAAGTGAGTAATATCCCAGCAAACGCAATTTTTTTATGTCAAATTGAGGCTGATTTGAAATCAAATCCTTTCTCAAAATAACTTGAAAATGATAGCTTTCTCAACAAAAAGGGGAATTAATTGTTAAATTGAAAAATGCTATTATTATCAAACCATTGTTAATTATAATTCTCAAACTTTTTTCAAATGTAGATTGTGACCACATGCGGAACATAATTAAAAGTAATCTGCATTTTTAATTTTTTGTAAAGTTTTCTCTTTCTATCTTGTATACACTTTGGTTATGCCCTATCATTATACGTATTTATTAGTTGGAAAATACTTGATTAAATAAATTTATTTATTAATTTATTTATTTGTATATGTTTCAATTTTTTTATATATTATTTTTATACATATAATATTTGGTATCAAATTGAGAAAATACGATTTTTCAAATATTTTTTAGCTTTTCTATTTAGATTTATGAATGATTTAATAACAACAATATATATCAAATTAAGAATACACAATTTTTCCAATATTGTTAAAGTTATCTTTAGGTTTGAGAATGATTCAATAATAGCATTTGATATCAATTTGAGAATGTACGGTTTTTAAACGTTTTTTCTCAAATGATTCTCAACTTTAAATCAAACTTAAAATTCAAACCTCTTCCTATATTTGTAACAAATTTGGGAAACACATTTGATATCAACCGTTAAAGTCATAATATTTTAAACGTTTGACAACGTGTTGGATGGGATGCTGCACAAAAAAAATTACTTATACTTGAATACTCATCAACACTGAGGCCCGGCTTGCATTGTTAACGGGGCCGGAGAATTGCGATGCAAACTGAATCGCAATTTTATGTATATACACCTTTTTCTTAAAAGCAATTCCAGGATAAACATATTTTTCCAGAAAAGACGTTAATCTTTAATAAAAAATGACTATTTTTTTCGCAATCAGGTGAAATTAACATACTTATATAAATTCTATTTTGATTTTCTAGCAAAAACAAAGAATTTAAAATTTTTTTTGCAATAAAATATACTTTAAGACATACACCTATTATAATAAAACTCTTTAAAACTCTAATAAATTTTTCACATGCAGTTACTTAAGTTTATTTCATTTCTAAGAAGAAAATATGCTGTATATAAATCGAAATCATAAAGAAAGGCTTAAATCGAGGCCAAAGTGTACTTCTAAAAAAATGAGTAAACAAGCGTGTCTGCATATTTAAATAAAATGTTTAACGCAGTGTTGCCAACTATTTGTAAACAAAACGCGCTAAATTTGGTTCAATTTAGCGCTTTTTATCTAGTTTTTTAAATTTGAATCTGATTTTTACAAAAAGTCACAACTTAAACAATATAAAGTCCATATTTTTTATTTTTTAAATGTTTTAACTTCAACAGAATAGTGAATTATATTTCAAATCAAAAATTTAGAATTGGTATTTTTATTACAGAAATAAGCAGTAAAATTTTTTGTACATTTCAAATTCCAGATTCATAAGATCTTATCCATGAATTTAAATTCATGAACCTATTATTTAATTTAATCACTCCATTTTTTTCCCCAAAAAAATCATTTCCTAAAAAGAATAGGAACGTGTTTGGAAGAATCTTGAAAACTGCTTATTCGATGATTCATTCAACGGGATTTAGAAAATGGATAGATACCTCAAATGACCACTTTAAACAAAAGAATTCTGAAGGTATATTTTGGAATTTCGAAATCAAAAAATCGTTTTAATTTTTACTGAGTTTTAAAATTAACAAAATAATAATAATGCTCTATGATAGAAAATGTTTTTTTTTGTGGTGAGAAATATTCTTGTTTCTGTTGTGGGAAATTAAAACTTTAGAAAAATGTGTAAACAGAAAAAAAAACAAGAGATATGAATGAACATATTTTAAATGTTTTGATTTTACTTTAAATCCATTCCGAAAGCCACACTCTATTTTAGGAAAGGACATTGTGATGAAATTATAAGACATATAAAATTTAATATTGATAATATTTAGAATATATTGTGCAATATTGAATTTTTTCTATCAATTTTAAAATGTCGAATAAATTATACTTTTGTCAAAAAGTGAGCTTTACTAGCTTTACGAGCTAGTAAAGCTCACTTTTTACGAAAAATAATTTTCTACCGTTTCACACAGGCCTTAAGATGCTATTTTTATTAGTTAATTGGGAAGTAAAAGTATTTTTATTTCCTAACATAACGTCGGCAGAATAAAGGGGAAAAAAATTATTTCAACTTTATGTTAGCGGGTGAAGAACACGAACATGAAAAAATTTAATTCTAAATTGGTTTTTAAATTATTTTCCTTTGTTACTTTTTATTTGCCTTTTTAAAATAATATTAGTTAATTTCGCACCTTTTCTTTTTTGAAAAAAGAGCAAAATATTAAAAAAGAACATTAATTTTGACAGCTTATGTTAAACGTTATTGCTCAATTTTGTGCTTAAATATTCACTGGGATATAAATTGATAATAAGATTTCTTATTGGTCCACACGGAACATATTAAAGAGGGAGATAGTATTTGACAATAGCCAACATAAAAATGTCTACGTGTAGATTTTGGGTACAGTAAAACGCGCCAATTTAATAGCTTTTTTTGAAAAAATCGCAAATAGAAAAAATAGTGACATTTAAAAACCGCTCAATCTAGCGCAAAAATCGCTGAATGGGCAACGCTGGTTTAACGGGCAACAAAGCTAGAGATTACCACACAAATGTACCAAAAAAAAATCACTCACTTTTTTTGCACGTGCTATTTCTTAACATGTCAGTGTTGCCGTTTTAATTATTTTTAACCAAAATTGGTTATTTTATTTTCTAATTATATTTTAGTTATTTTTTGTTTAAACCAAAATTTTATTGTTATAAACTACTTTTAGATTACCTTGTCAATCTCCTATATTTTTGCCAGCAATAAATGATCTTGAGATTATTTCTTGTTCCAAATTTATCTGATAACGATGAAGAAAATTACAATTAGAAAATAAATGGTATAAGACTGGATCTTTTAAACCACCATTTTGATGAAATTAGGAATATAGATAGAAGACAAGTCAAACTTAAGAGAATAACTTTCGAGCCTACTAGGTCCAAATAGAACATCATTTTAATTCTGATCAATTTTTCGATCATCAATAGGGCCCTTATATGAGAAAAGTCATTTATCAAAATTTTCAAAATTCTTTTACTTCCGGTTCTACTAGGTCCACATAAAGCACCTTTTTAATTTCTACCCATTTTTCAATCTTCAATAGGGCTCTTATATGAGAAAAGTAATTTTTTCAAAATTCTACTCGTATTACTCAAAGCTTATGATCAATCTTAATATTATTTTTTCTGCTCTGAAATTCATAATACAATAGCTCTTGAGCCTACTAAGTCCAAATAGAGTACTTTTTTAATTTTGACCCATTTTTTGAGGAATAAAATTTTGAAAAGTATTTATTTCAAAAACTGTAAAAATACCGTAAACAAGAGACCTAAAACATTTCCCTGTGGCACTCAATATCTAACATTAGTTTCACTTTCCTTATTTTTAAGAAATTGTTGTTTATTTTTTAGATAGCTTCTTAAAAGCGAAAGTCCATTTCCATGAGCGCCATAGTACTAGAGCTTTTGCGCCAAGATATATAACAAAAACTTTTGTCAAATCAAAAAATGGCTGTTACAGCACTATGACCTTCATCCAAACATTTACATATATAGTTCTGAACATTCACAAATCCTCTTCAGTACCACAGCCCTTTCGAAATCAGAACTGAAAAGCATTAAATAAGTTATTTTCCATGAAATGTGAAAAAATCTGATTTTATAATATACCTTGAAAATTTTGATCAATAATTGGTAGTAGCGATATAGGACGAAATTCAACATATGTCGCTTTGGAGGATGAGGCGCCGCAGACGAAATTTTTTGTTAAATATAAATCTTGATTATTTGTGCGAATTAATACACAAAAATACCTAAATGGATGATTCCGTAAACATAAAATTAGTAGAAGCAAGTAAGAAATTATTTTCTTCTTTGTTGCAATAATAAAATTTTAGCCTTTTTATGGCAATTTTAAGAATCAAAAAAGGCTAGAAAAATTTGAGGCTAAAAGCAAAATAAAAAGGCTACATTTAGCCTTAGAAAGGCTAAACTGGCAACACTGTTTATTTATTAAGCATTTACCATGAAATAAAATTTTTTCAAAAATTTTGCAAAATTCCTAAAATTATCGCACAATTGTATACAATAAATTTAATTTCTATAAACAAAATTTTATATTGTTTTTTTTTTAAAGTTTGGGAAAAAAGTCATATTCGATTCATAATATCTATGAATACAATTTATAGATTTATATGCTTTCTTCTCTGTGTTCTAAACAAAAATATTTAAAATAGCAGATCATCTAAATCCATAGTAAAGCTGCAATTGCATTACGAGTGCATTTTTAAATAAACTATTTACTTTTGTAGTTTCAAGTCTCACTTGGTCTTCATTACAGCCGTTAATCATTACAATTCCTTTATATTGTAGTTTAATTTCAGTAATTTGCCAGATTTTTCTACCATTAATATAAATTTACAACATAAAAAATTGTGATTTTCAGTAAATTAGCAAAAATAATAATGAGAAAGAAAATAATAAACAAAATCTTATGACCTTTAGAAAGAAATTGTCATTTTTTCAAAAATCTTGAGGAATGAATGATATATGTATATGATACTATGAACGACCTTTCGTATCACGTATTCATAGAAACGTTTTGAGATTTGCTTCCTTAGAGTTTTCATCCGGTGTATCACAACCCCATTCAGGTCTGTCGTAAATGCCCCCCCCCCCCACAACATGGAATATATATGTGTATGAAATATGAATAATTATATTCCACCCCTCGTAGCATGTTCCCTGAGAAACAACTGGGTATACCCTATATAATTCTGAGATCTAATCCTTTAGAGCTTTCACCCGATGTGCCACAACCCCATTCAGGTCTGTCGTAAATGCCCCCCACACAACATGGAATATATATGTTTGAAATATGAATGATTGTATTCCACCCCTCGTAGCATGTTCCCTGAGAAACAACTGGGTATACCCTATATAGTTCTGAGATCTACTCCTTTAGAGCTTTCACCCGATGTGCCACAACCCCATTCAGGTCTGTCGTAAATGCCCCCCACACAACATGGAATATATATGTGTATGAAATATGAATAATTATATTCCACCCCTCGTAGCATGTCTCCTGAGAAACAACTGGGTATACCCTATATAGTTCTGAGATCTACTCCCTTAGTGCTTTCACCCGATGTGCCACAACCCCATTCAGGTCTGTCGTAAGTGCCCCCCACACAACATGGAATATATGTGTATGAAATATGAATAATTATATTCCACCCCTCATAGCATGTTCCCTGAGAAACAACTGGGTATACCCTATATAGTTCTGAGATCTACTCCTTTAGAGCTTTCACCCGATGTGCCACAACCCCATTCAGGTCTGTCGTAAATGCCCCCCACACAACATGGAATATATGTGTATGAAATATGAATAATTATATTCCACCCCTCATAGCATGTTCCCTGAGAAACAACTGGGTATACCCTATATAGTTCTGAGATCTACTCCTTTAGAGCTTTCACCCGATGTGCCACAACCCCATTCAGGTCTGTCGTAAATGCCCCCCACAGAACATGGAATATATGTGTATGAAATATGAATGATTGTATTCCACCCCTCGTAGCATGTTCCCTGAGAAACAACTGGGTATACCCTATATAGTTCTGAGATCTACTCCTTTAGAGCTTTCACCCGATGTGCCACAACCCCATTCAGGTCTGTCGTAAATGCCCCCCACACAACATGGAATATATGTGTATGAAATATGAATAATTATATTCCACCCCTCGTAGCATGTTCCCTGAGAAACAACTGGGTATACCCTATATAGTTCTGAGATCTACTCCTTTAGAGCTTTCACCCGATGTGTCACAACCCCATTCAGGTCTGTCGTAAATGCCCCCCCCCCCCTACACAATATGGAATATATGTGTATGAAATATGAATAATTATATTCCACCCCTCATAGTATGTTCCCTGAGAAACAACTGGGTATACCCTATATAGTTTTGAAATCTACTCCCTCAGAGCTTTCATTCGATGTATCACAACCCCATTCAGGCCTGTCGTAAATGCCCCCCCCTACACAATATGGAATATATGTGTATGAAATATGAATAATTATATTCCACCCCTCGTAGCATGTTCCCTGAGAAACAACTGGGTATACCCTATATAGTTTTGAAATCTACTCCCTTAGAGCTTTCAACCGATGTATCACAACCCCATTCAGGTCTGTCCAAAAAGCCCCCCATTCAGGTTTGAATTTTTAAGAATTTGCGCAAAGTTCCGACCCTCGTAGAATCTTCCCTAGGAAATAAATGAATATTGTCTAAACAGTTTTGGGTTCTACTCCACCAGACCTTTAATTTGATGTACCATAACCCCATTCAGGTATGGCCAAAATCAAAATATGGCCCCCTGTTTCTTAGACTTATTGAATTTTGCCAAATTTCAGCACCTCGTAGCATGTCTCCTGAGAAACAACTGGATATACCCTGTGCAGTTTTGAGTTCTACTCCTCTAGAGCTTTCGCGTGATATATCACAACCCCATTCAGGTCTATAAGAACTGGCCCGCAAGGTGGCCTAAATATGGGTGTTTTTGTTACACCACAATTTTATTCTGGAGACATATTTTTTAATATTTTTTGTTTAAAATTTTAAACAGTTATGTTTTATTTAATAAAACATTAAAATGTATTTTTATAAACGCTTTTTTCCGTAAAAAAAGTCATATTAAATAAACTCAACTTTCTTTACAGTGTTTGGAATATATTTAACAGACATGTGGGACGTATCTAACTGACGAATTTATCTTCACACCCTTAAATAAAATATACAAATACAGAATAATGCGTTGATACTAATATCTAGATGATTTTATGCACTTTAAGGAGATTCCTGGAAGTGGATTTATATGGGAGTTATGGTAAGTAATGGAGCGATACTCATAAAATTTTTGCAATGTTGTTTCTACTTACATAAAACTTATTTGTGCTGAATATTATCTTGATATTAACTTGATACTGGGATATATGAACGTTAAAGTGATTTTCGGAAGACGGGTTTATATAGAATTAATTAAAATATTCTTATTTTGAAGGCATTTTTGAGTGTTTAATACATATTAAATATTAATAATAGTTTTGCATATAAAAAGTCATATACTTACAGGGTTTAAAATAAAAGTTGATATCATAATATTTTTACGTTTTTAAATTTAACATTAATAATAGATAATGAAAAAGTTCATTGTCAATAAATAATATTGTAAACAATATAAAATACAAGGGCAATAAGTTGCTAATAATTACGTTTTAAGAAATGATTATTATGTATTTAATATTTTTCAAAATACTCTTCGTTAAACTTTGATTTCCTGGTAGGCTAACAGGTATAAGTGGAAACAAAAATAAACTACATATTTTCTAAATGACAAAAACTTACTAGTATAAAATATTATTTGTTAAAAAATCAGAATGAGGTTAAACCAACAACCTTCTGACTGTGATTGCAATATTATCGTACTATTATACTACTCAGTACTTTTTTATGTAATATATAGTGGGCAAATAATAGTGACACCTCATTACCAAGAAACTACTTTAATAAGTAGTTGCCATTACCGAGAACCAAAAAGTTTTTCTGGGTAGGTACATTTTTACATCTATAATTAGTTAAAGTACTTTTCCTGCTGCATAGGAAGTAACATCAATTCAATTGAAATTTATTTTTAATGTATGAAAATAGAGGTTATTTGCAAAAACTTTTTTAAACTCATCAAAAGAAACCTTCTTACTTCTATCAAATAATCCAGATATCTTTGTCTTCAAAAACTCGTCGAAAACCAAATTAAGAAAGAATATACAAATGTAAACTCAATATGCAAATCAGTTTTAGTAACACCCTGCTTGCGTAAAAAATACAGAAAATAAAAATCCGGCTTACAACATAAAGCCCGACTATAAATATGATTGCCCTAGACATAATAATGATACTTATAATAGTACTTGTAGTAAGAAGTGCGAGTAAAAAACACAATTGAAACTGAAATGAAAAATATTGTATTTAGTATTTAGACAGACATACTACGAGTACAATAACTAACAAGTGAAAGTCATCGTACGACTTTTAAACTACAAAAAAAAAAAAATAATAATAATAAAATAAAAAAAGAAAAGTGAAGTCAATTTTTCCAAATAAATATCTACAAAATAAGTGCATTAAGAAAAGAAAACAAAATGTAGAAATAAATAAAACATTGTTGTTAATGTTGTTAAGGTTTTTGTTTAAAGATTTTGAGACGAAGATTTGTGAAAATCTAGTACCTAAAAAACATTAAATGAAACTAGAATCTGTAAAAATTTCAAAACAAGACTAAATAAGCTATAAGATAAAGAATTATAATCCAGAAAAATTTGACGAAAAGGTGCTAACCGCGGAATTTGATAGAGGGATGCGAATTTTGACATAAAGCTTCGTCTTGATGTATAATACATGCTGTTAAAAGCCACCGATTATGACGTGTACGATACGCGAGTTATTCGCGATTAAAGGTGTCAAAAATCAGTTTTTTTGTTTGCATATATCTGGCTTATTGTTCATTCTACGTGTTGTGATTTCATTATAAAGATACCAAACGGGAAATCCCGATCCCGATTACCGGGAATTTTAAAATTAAAATTATGGGATTTTTCGGGATTTCTAAATCCCAATTTTTATGCTTTTTATTTGTATAAAGCTTATATTTTACCTATTATTTTGAAAACACCTTTAAAAGGTTTGAACTGTAATTATTTGATTATGTTAAATTGAAATTACTGTCAAATTATATATATTGTTACGAAATTGTACTCAAATTCAAATATAACGGTTTTAACGGCTGGTTTAAAATTAAATAATGCTTCTCAACATTTCTCAATGCTTCTAGTCCGTTCTGTTTATGTTAACAGCAGTTAACATATCTGTAGAAATTATTAACATAGTTGTAAACATACAACATTGAATAAAAAGCTCTCGTCATTGTTTGTAAGTATGGCAACACTAAATGTTGAAACTGCTAACATTAACACCGAAAGCTCTAGAATTGGAATATACTAGTTTGTCCGTTAAGAACATTGTAGAAGGAAGTAGAGCTTTCGAGAAGCATCTAGATGGTAGTGCAGCGTATATAAATTGGCCGTGAGAACACCATTGAATCAGTCTAATTGGAAGCATCGTTATATATATACTAATTAAAAATTTTATACTAAAAATTACAATTCGATGGCGTATATTCAACAAATGCTATCTGAAAAATAAAATAAAAACATGCAGATTTTTTAGTTAAATTTCATTTTTATTTTCAAAATTGATATCACTGGTAAAGGACACAAAATTAAAGAGTTTGGAAATCTGCAGATAAACCTTATTGTATATAACCCCGTGATTTGTACTCCGAATGTCCAAAGAATAAAATGGAAAAAATTGTAATTTAACATTACATTGAAGAACAAACATTGAAACATTGAACATTACATTGAAAGACGATTTAATGAGTTAGAAAATTCTTTTGAAAAAATCGCTTTATAATCGCTGAAAATTTGGGAACACAAAATTAAAATAATTTTTTTTTAAATTATAAAGACTGATATGTCCCATAAAAAAAGGAAATTTTTACGATTTCAAAACGAGAACTAAGTACATATTTTACACTTTTTGGAAGTTATTGTTAATTGCTTCAAAATAGAAAAATAAAACGTTTTTTACTAAAAATTTTTTATTATTTCTAAGAAACCTCAACTTAACAACTTAAAGGTACTTTTTATCGAATTAAAGTAATATTTATAAACAATGAAAATATTATTTATTAAGCACTGAATAAAAATTATAAAAAATGCCATTGGTATGGCAAATATCAATACTTTTGTTGCTTTTTTAGCACTAAGACTTCCTTCCAAAGAATGTTCAAATGTCCAACTTTTAACAGCATGTTTAAAACACCAACACGAAACTAAATATAAGCCAAAATTCGCTTCCCTTCATCAAAATTAGAGTTCGAATCTTTATTTGACTGGAGTCTGAAGGAACTATTGCTGAAATAGAAATTTAAAACGCCTGCCGGAATATTATTTAAAATGAAAATCAATTAAAGCACAATGATTTTAAAAATATCTTTACAATAAATTAAACCATATTAGAGGAAACCAATTATAATGATTCCAATTTGTAAAGAATGTTGATTGCGACACAATTTTAAAAATATAAAATTAAGGCCTGTCCACGAGAAAATTTAACCTTTTTTAAGCTAATAGTACTTAACAACCATAAACCAAATCGGTACAAAACAAGACTCATTTTTTTAGCAAAATTTGTCAGTGTTAAAACACTTTTAGTTTTTAACTTTAGGAGATTAGTAAATGCAAAATACTTGAAAATCCAAACTCAAGGTATAGTAAAGTACCTCGGAATGTAAAGGTTTCAATAAATTCAGTTATGTGGGTCCATACTGAGAAGGGGTCTGTTTAAAATATGTACAAAAAATATTTTTAAATTTGTATATAATTTATTGTACTATCTGAGACACAAAGAGATGGTTGTAAAAGGACTAATAAACACCAAAATTCATATCGAAAAGTGTTCACAGAGGTCTATAAAAACTTCTATTCAACAACAAAATATCTCTGTGCTATTTTATCCAATATTTGCCACCACTCATTATGGAAAAGACACAATTGAATTGTACAGTGCAAATATTATAAATTTTGTTCCTATAGAAAAAATTCTTTTTGTTCATATAGAGATCCGCCAAACTAAGAGATATTGAGCGCTGCACTATGGCTTAGAAATTTATTTAATTTTTTGTTACCATCGATTTCCAAAAATTTATATCAAAATATTGGCCAAAAAATTATATAAAAATATTGGTAATAGTGGGCGTGGCATGCTGTTAAAGGCATATATTTTATGTTATTTTATAAAAAAAATGATTTTTGTAATTTAAATCAGAATATTGGCTACATTTTTTGTTATATTGGTAGGGTAATAATCTTTAAGAAATGGTATAATTGTGTCACTGTACCGTTTATACCCGATGTGTTATTAAAGGTATTCATTCTTAGGTACTATATTTTAGTTACATTTGAATTTTAGTGAAATAGAACTTTTAAGGGTCAAAAGAATTAAACAAATTTTACTACCAGAATAAAGGCCCCATATATACTTTTGTAGCAACATTTTTTCTAATTTTATTTTACCTGAACATATGACTCAAATTAATTACACCAAGCCCTATTAATTGTGATAGGTATCTTAAGTATATTATAAAATATTATTTTTTTAGCATATTATACTTATTTTTAGCCCTTTTTAGATTTTTAGCATTTTTTTATTGTACTTATTTATGCTACCTAAGAACATAGTATAACTTGGGCTTGGAAAATAAAAAAGTTGGATGGAGCAAACAGATTTTATACCAGCTTTGAAAACTGGTTAAAGGGCGAACTTATTGTCCATGTATCTTTAGAAAGTACACATTGATAGAAAATTTGGTGATTATGCGAAGGAAACTGCACTAATATATACAACCAACATATACAATATATGCAACCAAAAAGATGTCATTTAGTACCACTTGGTGATATATCAGAGGAAGCCTAGAAAAAAGAATAAGTATTACAGATTTTATAGAGAGCACAATACCAGAAAAATATCACGAAATTCTATAAATGAAGATCTAATTAATATATTACTGGCAACGTAAGATCATCTCTAGCATTCGGTGTCAGTGGAGATCATCGGGACTTAGATAAAGAAGAAAAAGGACTGCTAGAGGACAGAAATAATATAGAGCAAAATATGGAATATTTGCAGGCTATTTTCCAACCGAATGAATAATAATTATAATTTTCTTTTATTGTTATTTAAGTAAAAAATAAAATAAAAATTAAAAACTTTTAGCTAATATTATTTAAATAAAATAAACATTTAAAAAATTATAATTTTTTGTCCAATACCTGTTCTAGAATTGATATTATGAAAATACATTATTAAAATGTTTTTTTCTTTTTATCTGCTTATAACTTTTTTATAAGTAAAACTGATTAAAAAAACAAAAAATCCGCATTTTTATACTAAATGCCATAAAAAAATTAAAAGTTCAACTTTAGCCTTAAATTTCTCAACAACTGCTGAACCGTTATTAATGAAATCAAAACTGGAGAAAAAAATCGAAAATATCTATATCGTTTCAAAAGTTACAGAGTTTTGGCGGATGAAAAACGATTTTGAGCCACAATGGCGCTAATGAAATATAATTAATAAAGCTGCCAAGATTTTTATATGGGGCGAAGAGCCTGCTCTAATGTTGATTAAAGTACTGCACAAAAACTAATGTGGGAAGATAAGAAAATGGTCCGAACATTTTATGAAAGTAAATCACAATAACATAATCTTTATTTTATTTTTAATGTAAATATATTACAATTTAATGAAATAAAGTTTTAATTGAGATTTAAATGCAGGATCTCATTTTATGATAAAAAAAATGCAAAGGACAATTTGCTCATAAAGAGAAAGTATATAATTGTAATAATTGTATTATGCATTTAAACTTTTTACATACATAATATTATGTATCTCTTTTCTCATCAATGCACAGTTTAATAATAATAATAATAATAATAATAATAATAATAATGATAATAATAATAATATAATAAAAATTAAAATAAAAATAAAATGATATCTGCAATTACTTACGAAAATAAACAAAAAAACGTGTTAATTATAAAAAATATATATAATAAAATTCAATTATTTTTTTTTCTGTTTAACTCTTCATATGCAAAAACATTTGTAAATAAATAAATATATTCATGACCTCGAAGTTATCACAATGTTTAGCAAACAAAAAACATACCTTAAATCATAAAATTTGTTAAAGAAAATAACTAAATATAAATATAAAAATTTATGTCTGATAGTATAAAAAAAAATTATTTGTTTAAATTTTATTGAAATAGAAATGAAACGATTAAAGACACATTTTTAATTAGTAAGTAATGTGATCTAATAACAATAAGAATTATTATAATCACTATCATCACCACCATCATCATCTTCAACATCGTCGTAGAATGTTAATACATATTTATAAATGGGAGTATAAAAGGAATTCTCAAACTTTTTTTCGAATTACAAGAAGAAAATTTTGACCTACTTCTTTTTAAAATTAGATTTAATTTTAATGTTGAATGTGATACTAAACTATAAACCTTATTGGAGATTTTAAATAAAATATAATAACATAACTGTCCATTCATACGTCTTAAGTTCGTCTTGTGGTTCTAAAACGAGCACTCAACTAAAAAAAAAATTAATGTAGTAAAACCTTAATTTTGGGGGTCTAACTGACATTACCAGCTAATAACAAAATGCTGAGAGTTGTACAAAGGCTGAAGTGACTCCAACAATGTGCCGTCGTTTTTACATAATTTTCTTCAAATTCAAATCGTATTCAGTAAAATCAACATAAAAAGATACAACAAACTCATACATAGTCCTTTCTAAGGCATGCTGAAAACATTATCTTTTTTAATGTAAAAAAAAAGTACATCGTGTTATCTCTCTTAATGTAACCCCAACAAAACAGTTTAAGAATTCCCTATACCAAAGCTCTTCTATTTAAATTATATATATTTATATAGAGAATAAATATACAAAAATATACGTAATCAAAGTGTGAATTTCGATGTCATTTGACATTTATTATATAATATTGAATAATATTTGAAATAATACTCTTCTCACATGAACATGAAAATAACAAATTGTTTGTTAAACCGAGATAATTGTTTTGATTTTGTAAATTTTATCGATTTAGAAACATTTTACTTTAAGTTATAAAATTAGTTTTCGATTGAATTCATTTTCTTTTATTAATTATTAATAAAAATATTAATAACAAGAAATAAATTTTAAGATAAAATATGCAACTTCTACTACATAGCTACTAATATTTCTTTATTAATTTCATAATAACTGATAATGATTTTATTTATCTATCATTGTTTTAACATTAACGGTAAATATTTTTGTTTTAATATCAAATTTAGGTATCGAGTAGGTCAACCATTCGAATAATGTTAGTTTGAACAATTCGAACAATTTGATACGAATAATTGTTCGAAGATTTTCATTGATTTTGATGTCGAATATTGAAACAAAAGGAATTATTTTCTTTTTTAATATTATACTTCTTTTTTATATTATTTTTAGATATTTGTGTAAATATATAATATTTTACAACTATTTTATTTTTAATTTTTTAATTTAAATATTTCCTGGTTATTTATACAACTAAAATATATAATTATATTGACAATTTTTATTGTGAAAAGTAAAACCTATTATTTCGGAAACTCACCAAATTATTAAAAATGAAGGTCGCCATTGAATTAATAGTAAATGAGTAGTCAGATAACTATTTTGATAAATACATAAACTTTACAGCAAGAAGTTATAATTCTAAAAACAGATCATTTAAGCATTTAAACAATTAAAAATATAAAAACTAACACTTGTTATGTAAAAAAAAAAAAAAATAATAATAATGATTTTAGAATCAACATAGAAACTGAAATTGTTCTATAATTGTTCTATTGATTGCCTAAAAAATGTTGCAAAATTTTCAATAAATCTAATGATAATGTTTTACATTAAGAAAGACTAACACATGAAGTTAAACATCTATGGACATCTTTATCTGACATGGTGTCAAAATTTCTGAAAATTTATAAATACGTCAATCATGTATTATCTGATAACAACTTGCCCAAACTCTCGGAGAGTGATATATAACTTTTAAGCGACTTATGCAACACCTTTAAGCCACTTGATGAGGGCATTAAAGAATTGAGTAAAGATTCGGTAGCATTAATTAAGTTTCAAGGTATTATATTTTTAATAAAAAAAATAAAATTAGAAAACAATTCTATTTCTAAATAATAAATCACACATTTAAAACATCGTGTTCATGAAAGACGATTAAAAGTTTTAAATACTCTTATAATATTTAAATATAAAATTGTGGAACATGCCCAACCAGCACCAACTATTTAAGGTATAGCTCCAAAACAGGAAGTAAAGGTTTTGGAAATGAGATATTTGACGATTATTCGTAAGATTATTGTAAGAAATAAATCGCATGAACGTGAAGCTAAATGCAACAATTAAAAGTGTACAAAATTTAAAAAAGTTCAAGAAAAACTATGATACCATTATGGACGATTTTTTATATGTAGACAGAACGAAGATGAGAACGGAAGTTGGAAATGGTCTTCATTGCACTTTTAACAATTTCGCCAACTTCAAGAATAAGCGAAAGAGCTTTTTTGAAATAAAATTTTATAAAAACCAAAAAGTGAAATAGGATTGAATCATGCAATTTAAATGCTATTTTTTAATTTTAAATCATTTCCTTATATATATATATATATATATATATATATAAATATATACACTTGCTCAAATTTGACAGTAGTCTATCAACTTGTTGGGAATAGTGATGCATTTCATATAACTACGAGGGGAGTTCAAAAAGTCACGGACTTATTGATCCGCCCTCTTATATTAATTCCTTTAGTTCCTATAAGGAGCATAGGGCCTCATTAGGTTTCAGTAATCAATTAATTTAAGATGAGTAGCTGATTAGGCTTCTGGAAGGCTGCCAGCAAAGCCTCAAGGCGGGCTGGCTTAGAACCTTACATCACGTTTATATAGCGAGCCGCTTGTTACAAGATTCGACACCCACTTCCAGCCGCCCCTAACATGAGGAACACTCGCTGGTAGTTGTTGGCTATTGGTTATTTGACGTTGCGAGTATCGTAGGCACTCAGAAATTGTGCAATCCAAAAATCCTTTGAGACCCTCCACTCGGAACCGCTGATTGTCCGCGACTGCAATGACAGCTGCTGCGCATATCTACGGAACTTTTCACTATCCACAACCTGTGGACGCGCCCAATAACATTCAGCAATGCTTCCTTAGGTCGTAGAATGAACTCACTTAAACAAGACCATAAATCTCATTTTCGTGTATTGCTCAATCCACTCCCGGTATGTATATTAGGTGGTAAGTATTTTGGTTTTATATTTTATATTAGTATTATTTTAGTACATTAATATAGGTATTATATATTTGAAGATATTTAATATTTTTATTCTTATCAGTTGAAAAAATTATAAATAAATAAATACAAGCAAAATAAAGGTCAAATGCATAAAAATATGTGTATAATATTTTGTCTATTTATTAACATATAAAAGATTTCTCTTGGGAATTGGCAACTTGTTAGCAATTAACCCATTATGAATCTTAAAAAACAGCGTATAGGGATTTTACTAGACGTTTCGTCAAGATGTAATTAAGTTTAAAGATAAAGATAAACTGAAGAATAATTTAAAAAATGATTATAAAAATGGGCTTTTATACATACAGTTACGAGGCTCACTTCGTAAGCCCTTTTTTATTTATTCCTAAAAAATAAAATACAAAGATTTCAAAAAAATGTTAATATTTGTTATGCAAACAGTACATATATGGTCATTAAAATAGGTACGGCATACAATTTTTATAAAAGTCCTTATTTTTTAAGTAATATTTTTTGACAATGATTTTCGTTTGATTATTTATTATTTCAAATGGTAGGTTAACTAAATTCATTAGACGATGGTTAAATATTAAGAATCTAATGATATGGACAAACTATGAAAATTATCCTACCCATTAACATAGGTAACGAAACCAACTTTGTATTGCACTAAAGATTATGTGTCTTACGTATTTTTGGAATAATTTTTTTATTCCGTGGGATAACGAATTGATTCTATTTCGTAAAATCTTCCCAAGAGTATTTTATAATTATAATCTATAATTTGTTCTGAAATCTTATAATCTTATAATTTGTTCTGAAATTTTGATTTATTTTGCTTAATTTTGCTTTTTATGATATGATTTTCTAGGATTTCAATAGGGATTCATTCATTCCAGTTATTGACTTGGTTGGTTCAAAATTTCAATTAAAATAATTAAAATATTTTAAGAACAAGTTATTTTTTTGTTTTGAGCGATGCGTTGGAATCCTTATCATATTGAAAAAAAAGTATAAGTTAAGGTTTTTTTATAATTTTCTTGCAGATTTCATACGATACTTTAAGATTACTAATATAGATTTTGATAATATATACTCAAGTTAAAAACCCTCATTCTTGATGTGCTAAAAATGCAGTGTAAACTAGGAAGTGAAGGAATAAAACAGGATATACTGTTCAAAAAAACATGTTAGGTCAATATTTGATAAAAATATTTACAAAGAAATGGTTAAGCAGAATGGTATAAATTAGTAGTACAACTCCTGTAACGGAGATTGGTTTTATAATACATATTAATGTTAAAATTCAGGAGAGAATTTTAAGATAATCTTCATTGAATGTTAAGTTATCTTATCCTGAAGGAAACATTTATGTTCGGTGGGGTTTCAGTAAAATGTGTTCAAAATTTATCCCCAAAAATGATAAATGATTAATTGAAAAGTAATCAAATTGCATTTTTTCCGTTGGGTAATTTGATCACCGGCTTGAAACCATTATGGAAACATTCGGGAAGATCATTAACAGAACAATATAAATCCAAATCTAGAGAAGATTGCTGCCAATTTCTGGAATTTCCAAGAGAGCTCGAATATGGAACTAGGCAGAAAAGTTATTCCAAAAATAAATACAGAATTACTGAGATTTTTGAAATTTTTTTCAAATTCAAATTTCGGGAAATTTGCGGGAATTTGGCTCAAATGACCAAATAAAGAGGTGGCATGGAATGCCACCATATGACAAGGGCCAAGACGCTCTAAAAATTGAGTCCTGAATTGAGTTTGTGAGATTTAAAAAAATCAAATATTTTTCATATTTTTCTATCAAAACACACTATGTTAAAGATTCTTATTATTGATTATGATAGATGTCCACCTTGTATATAAATTCCACCAACTTCCAACCGCCCATGTTGTCTCTTTTTTCTGAAATCATTAAAAGTCCTTAAAAAATGAAATTAGAAATTTTTAAAAATTCATATTTTGACTATTGATTATGATAGATGTCCATCTTGTCTATAGATTCCACTAACTTTCATCTGCTTAATGTTGTCCCCTTTTCCTGAAACCCTGGAGTCATTAAAAAAATAAAGATTATAAACTATTGATTACGATAGATGCCCATGTTGTCTATAGATTCCACTAACTTTCATCCCCTCCATGTCATCCCGTTTTCCAGAAATTCTGGAAATTCCTTAAAAAAATATGATATTTGAATTTTTTTAAATTCCATATTTTACTATCAAAACACAATCTGTTAAAGATTCTGACTATTGATTATGATAGATGTCCACCTTGCTTATAAATTCCACCAAGTTTCATTCGCCCATGTTATCCCGTTTTCCAATATATATATATATATATTCCTTCAAAATATTATATTTCAGAATAATTTTCTAGATAACATAAACTATATGCTCACTTCCATTTTAATATATATCTTTAACTTGTGAACTTTCTTCATTTTTTACCATTGGGCATAAAAATATTCCAGACAATGATATCAAACAAAATTCTTTTAGTCATAAAAAAAAATTTCATAAAATGGTATTTCGCTAAACAATGGCTAAACAAGAAACGCAAAATATAGACAACAAATTGTGAAAATATTCTTTTGGAGTTGCATTTTTAAGAGGGTTGATTTACACATGAAGAGAAACCATGTAAAGAGTATGGATCATTTAAAGAAGAAACAAGAAAGCAAAAAAATGTGGGAAAAACTTATTTCCGAAATAAAATTCATTCAAGCGTAAATAAAAACTTTTGTTTTTATTTTTAAGCTATTTAAAATTTATTACAAAGTAATTAATATATACATAAGTATATAAAAAGAAAATTTTCAAAAGAAATTAAGAAAATAAGAAATAGAGAAAAAGACTACCTGCTGTTGGTTAGATATTCACCTGTTATTTATTTTATATAAACATTAAGGAAAAATAGAAAACAATAAATAATGCTGTTAAAAACAAAATTTTTCCATTAGATATTATCCAAAATAAGCAAATACTATGCATAAACATCAGATGAATGAGTAAGTTAATGTTTTTCCCGGATTTGCACTCGCATTTTCATTTAATTACTTTTTTTTATTTATCATATTTTGTGTTTAAACTTGAGTCACTGTATTTTTTATTGTTTTAAGTATTTCAAAGACCTTTGGTTATATTTCAATTGCAACTATTTAAAATTGCACACTTGTTGACTATTTAAAAAACATTCTTAATTAATAATATACTAAAGCCACAATATATTTATAATAAAAAATACACATTTTCTTAATTGTATAAATTTATAAAGCAAAGAAACTGATAAAAACAATTTAGCTATGCTAACAACGATCTTTTAGTTTCGATGGTAAATTAAATCTGGGAAATTATTTTAAATTTAGCATTTTTATTTTTTAATTACTTTAGGAAAAGTTAGTTTTAATAAACTGATATATTTAGATTTAAAATACAAATCTCGAAAACTGTTGTAAAGTTTCTGTTTTTCACTATGAAACTCTAGTAGAACGAATTTTATCGGGATGGTTACGCTCACGGATAAATTTCGTAAAGATCGTCGAAAATTATTGTTTCCTTGAATACATTGATGTTGTAAAAATACGAAAATTATGGTACAATCTGTGATATTGATCTAATTAGAATTATTAGTAGATATTTTTTTATCGGTGGCTTAACATGTGTAGAAAATTTTTAAATAATTGTGTAGATTTTTTCTCAAATGGGATTGTAAGATTTGTAACACTATTTTAAAGAAATTAATAGCTTACTTTATATTTTTAAGGGAGTTCTACAAAAAAATTAATTTTTTAAAAATTATTAAAAGCAAATCACAATAAGAATTTGAAAATATTTTAAAGATATAAATAGAAGAACTTTCTCTATTATATTCCAAAAAACAAAACGAAATTATACAATATAAATAAGGTCTGCGCACGTAAAAAACCGTGTAAACTTTAAGCTCTATAACTTTTATTACATTACTTGTTTACATTAGTTTATTATTCTCACTAACTATGTACTAAATGTTGCTGTAATAGCATAATTAGTTTCTCTTAAAATGAAAATTTAACAAAATTCATGTAAACGCATAATTCAAATTTATAATCAAAACACATGTCGTGAATTGGGAAATTCAGCTTTTTGAGTCATAAAAAGAACAGAGTAGTTCATGATCACCGAAAGGAACACTGATAACCGAAGAAAACTTGATTTACAGACGCAAATCGCAGAAAAAATAATATGAATCTCAAGTGGAAATCTCTAAATCTCTGGATGGAATGTCTCATTCTTTAAATTGCTCTATATCTTTTATCAGAAAAGTAAAAAAAAAACTGTCCTGGTGACTCATGAACCAAATAGGAAAACCAGAAAAATGTGTAGGCAAAAGAGAGGACGAAGATTACTGAGACTATTTTTTTTTTTCAAAAATATGAATGCTGCTGGTGATAAAAAATACGCACTGGCAAACCTTTTACAACATCGTTGTCATAAATTTCATATCACAGATGTTATGGGAAATGTATCATATAAATAAAAAATTGTAAAAAATTATCGAATAAACGTTTGGTCTGGCAAGATATTTGTACATGTGGTGAAAAAAAAAAAACAGTTAGTTCATAACCAAGGTTATAAATACCGATACCGATTAAATACCGTTTAAAATGGGTTAACGTAACCGATATCGTTACCGAAATTATTATTACTTTATTATTTAAATAACGGTATTCAAATACCGATTCCCTCAATACCGGTACATACCCCGGTATTTTAGTTTCGGTATTTTAAAATTTTATTTTCTATGTAAAATGTTCTGTAAAAATAAATTCTCATATAATTTACTTGATTTAAGAAAGATGAGATTATTTTTAATAATAAAAGTTTATTTAATGTAAATAATTTGTAGTTTGTTTCTCTGTTCCAATAAATTTCCTAAAACGATCCGTATTGAGTAGTTTAATATAGGAAAAGTGCGCTGAGTATATTTCGTCAAAAACCTTTTTTGTTGCAAATAGAAATTCTTTCTAAATTCTAAAAATTCTTAATACAAGACAACAAAATGGTGGAGCAAAATGTATCGCAAAAAAATTTACGTAATTCATATCCCTTGTACTAGATATAGTAGGTACCTTCAACGAACTTATCGAAGTTACTCAAATGCGTTTCACAACACAACATTTGCGCTCAAAAGAGAAAATCCTCATTTTAAAATGTTATTGCATTTCCCACCTTTTGACAAGTAAATTTGTGAATATATATATTTGAATAATATAAAATAATTTCGGTAACGATATTGGTTACGGTTACTCATTTGAAAAGGTTTATATACATATATACAGTGGTGATATTCGAATTTTTTAACAACCGGTACGCATGGAAAAAAATCTATTGTAGGTTATATTTACTTCATAATAGTTATTTATTTACATATTTACATAAGAAATACATATATTATATATAATAGTATAAAAAATAGTATATAAAATTAATTAAATAATTTCCAAATTAAATTTTGGTTTTGGGACGGCAAATTAGGTGCGGCTGCTTTGACACGTTTGTCACTTGCCATATGGTGCCCTTCTCGCAACCATAATTTAACATATGGTGTTGCATCAAAATCCTCAATCGATTTTCCCATTAAATTTATTGTCATTAAATGACTTGTTGTTTCAATTAACAACGAATTTCTCTTATCATAAATGATATTGTTCATTGTGCTGAATCCTCTTTCAGCTTCTGCGGAATTAACAGCAATTACATTTAAAATTCTTTTTGCTCTCTTCTCTATCTCGCACATCAACAAAATCTCGAAAATCATTTACTGGAATGATGTATTTGATTATTTTATTTAACTGCTCTAACCTATTTTCACCTTCAATCCATGGTGCTTCAAAAATATCACCCGGCCATGTTTCTGGATTTAATAAATTAAAGCAATTTAAGAGATTATTATAGTTTTCATTTTTATCGTCTAATAGCAAACGCGCTTTCATATGTTTTTCTAAACAATCAAAAAATTTATCTCTCGAAACAACAATTGATGTTTTTTTTCTATTAATTTCAAATGGAATATTGTATTTTTTCGTTTTAATAATATTATCTGCTTCTTTTTCATATGTTCTTTTATTTAATTTTAAATGTTGGAATAGATTTATCGTTCGCCTTATCAATCTATCAGCTCTAATTAATGAAATATCTCTTTCTTGTAAAGCTGTAGACAGTACAGAAATTTCTTCTAATATGTCGTTTATTAAACCTAAATCTTTTAAAAAGTTTTCATTTTTGAAATATGACATTATTCCAATTTCTTTATTTTGACTAAAGTGAATATATAAGGCCTGATATGATTTCCAAACTGCTTTGGCGGTCCTAGCGCTACAGGCTGCCCATCGAGGACCAAATATTCAACCTATTTTGTGTACTTCAGTGCCAAGTTCTTTAGAAACATTATTTAATTCTCGTTGATGTTTATTTGAAGTATGATAATACGAATAAAGTTTATCGAGAAAATATCTAAAGTTATTTATTTCATTTACTTCTTTGATAACATCATCTAGAGTTAACTGAATACGATGAGCTAAACAGTGACAGATGCTAATACCTGGAAAATGTACTAAAATTCTTGCAGAAACTCCAGCCTTTTTTCCTAACATTACACTAGCACCGTCTGAGCAAAATCCAATAAGATTTTCATGTAAATATTTTTCATTAAAACCATGTTTTTCAAGAACTGATATTAAGGTTTTAAAAATTATTTCTGATGTTGTTCCTTCTAATTCGACAAGATCAATAAAAACTGTTACACTATCATCGGAATCTTGAATTTCAGATTTCAAATAAACTACTAAAACGCTTTTGTGTGAAACAGTTGAGGATTCATCAATAATAATTGAAATTTTACAACCTGTATTTATCAGTTTTCCAAAAATAATTCTTCTTATTTCTGTAGATATAAGCTTTGCGACAAGTGGAACTATAAATCTGGAATGTAATGAAAATCCAAAATCTACATTATTTTTTTTTTCTGTAAATCAATTAATTTTTTAAAATCACTGAATGGGTAATTGTTTTTAATTATGAAATAGATAGTATTAAAAATGTTTACTGTGCTGTTTAAATACTTTTCATTAGCCACATCGAAAGATTTGGAAATTATATTTGTTTCACCAATTTTTATTATTTCCCCAGCTTTTTTATGTGAAGCTGATTCATTGTGTTCCTTCAATTTTTTTCTCATTGATGATTGTAAATTTTCTTTGTTCGAGCCATGAGCTTTGACAGAACATGATTTCCACTCCACAGAAATGTGTAAATGTTTAGCAGTTTCTAAATTTAACGATTCTACTTTCGAACACCACTGACATCCCACATTTTCATCGCTAACAACAATAAGCCACTCGTATTTAGTTTTAAAATAATTTAGTTGTTTATCATTCCAAAAATGTAATAACGCAGCATCACGAGACGTTCCAGCTTTTTCCGATTGGTGTTGAACTTCAGAAGTATAATTTTTTTCTTTTACCTGTTTTGTTTGATTAGAATTAGTAATATTCTCAGCTTGCTGTTCAGGGTTTTTGGTTATTTTTATAGATTTGCTAAAAAAGTCATCCAAATTACCTTGCCTTTTCATTCTTAGGTTGAAACAAAGAAAATATTTAATAATTAATTAGAAATTTAAATTAATTTAAAAACTTCATACTTGCACGTTAAAACTGAATTTAATAGAGATTAAAAGTAAGGAATAATCATTCACCATAAAAATATATATACTACTAAACTTTTTATTTATAGTAAATATATCAAAATAAAAATGTATTCAAAAAGGGAAATTCCCTTTTTATTAAAAGAAAAATATTTTTTTTTACACAATTTTCCGTTAACCCTTTCAAGCTTAGTGGTTACGCGGTGAAACCACCTATTAAAATGCAACTTTAAACATGCTCAGTAGGAATTTTTCAATTCCATAAATTTTGTTCTATAATTCAATGCCATCCCTTGGATTGTAGTGGAAATTAAAAGTACTAAAATTCAAATTAGACAGTTTTAATTAGATTTTTTTTTTTACTAAAACCGAAAAAAATTTTAAATCCCAAATTTTTATTTTATTGTAAGATTTTTTGTATTTGATCGATAATGGCAGGTAAATATTTATATTTTTTTAATAATTTAGAATGTTTTTATCAATACTTTTACTTTTACATACTTTTACTTAAAAACATACTTTTTTTTTAATATACAACAACCGGTACGGAAAATTTTAAAAATGTTAACAACCGGTACGAGCGTACCGCCCCGTACCGGCTGAATATCACCACTGCATATATATATATATATATATATATATATATATATAGAGAGAGAGAGAGAGAGAGATCGGAAGAGGTTTTTATGATGGGAATCTCAAAAAAATAAATAAATAAAAAAATAAGTCTTCTCATGCTACTATTGATATGTTATTAATATTTTCAAAAATAGAAAATAATCTTGTAATTTTTAAATTTTTGCAAACACACCTATTTTATTTTGCACAGAAAAATATGGATTTTCTTCAAAAACATCGCTTCCAGTCTTCACACTCCAATGTAGGTTAATTCAAAAATGATTTCTTTTATTCCTTAGATAGTTGTATGTAATAATTAAAACATAAATATAATATAAAATTTTATTTTTTTTTTCATTTCATTGTCCATGTCTGTATATATATAATACCACCATAATAGATCCTATTCTTATAAATTTGTATTTTTTAAATAATACTGTTTATATTCTTTCTGACAATGTAATTTTGATTGCTTCGTAATTTTCTAGATCTACAATCATACATTCATGCTCTCTGTCATGGTTTTGACGCGTTAAAAGTGAAATTTTTAATCTTTTCAAAACTTCTAGTGAGTGAATGGGACAAGTTAGGCCCGAATTAGTACTACATTTTCTCCTCTGCAAAATGTAATTGACATACATATTTACTCTAGGTCTTACTTAAACAGTTATATAACTTAAAAACGCCTTGAGGAAGTACATTTTCAATAGGTTAAATAAAGTTGAAGCGAGATATTTTCGGATGATTAGAATTAGTAACTTTTTCTAGTTATTATAATTGACATCCGCAACGCATTTTCCATTATATTTTTTAGTGTTGACCCGCGATGTTACTGAAATAAATTAATTTATTTTACTCCATGAGGATATGGTGCTAACACCATAAAATTATAAAATTTGATTGTGTTTATTTGGATTGAAATTAGGTCGAAAGTATATGGTTTTAAATTTCATGTACTGAAAAAATCAGAAAAAAGTGAACCGAACCGCTACAAATGTGTGTGAAGATAAATTTTAAAATTTATAACCCCAGACGCAAACCACGTTAGTTAACAGAGGTCTGTTAACTCGTTAACATAGCTCTGTTAAGCATGGAAAAACTGATATATTCAATAAAAATGGAATTAGGAACACATTTTTGGACCAAATGGGTCCAGAAAACCGTTACCATTACGAAATACACTCACATATCTTAAATTCAGGCAACTTTCTCAGAATTGGCTTTAAAACATGAATTTCACGATCATTCAAAATTTGGGATTCTGAGTGGGATGAATCCAGATTCCAGGGAAACAAGGCAACGTGGGCGGACAAAACTTTTTGGAGATGATAGATAAGGTATCCCACTATGTCCTCCACTTTTCAGATCCTTTAACAGTGTGAGTTGGAAGGAGTTATACAAATTTTTCAAAAATTTAAAATTTGGGATTCTGAGTGGGATGAATCCAGATTCCAGGGAAACAAGGCAACGTGGGCGGACAAAACTTTTTGGAGATAATAGATAAGGTATCCCACTATGACCTCCACTTTTTAGATCCTTTAACAGTGTCAGTTGGAAGGAGTTATACAAAATTTTCAAAAATTTAAAATTTGGGATTCTGAGTGGGATGAATCCAGATTCCAGGGAAACAAGGCAACGTGGGCGGACAAAACTTTTTGGAGATGATAGATAAGGTATCCCACTATGACCTCCACTTTTCAGATCCTTTAACAGTGTGAGTTGGAAGGAGTTATACAAATTTTTCAAAAATTTAAAATTTGGGATTCTGAGTGGGATGAATCCAGATTCCAGGGAAACAAGGCAACGTGGGCGGACAAAACTTTTTGGAGATGATAGATAAGGTATCCCACTATGACTTCCACTTTTCAGATCCTTTAACAGTGTGAGTTGGAAGGAGTTATACAAATTTTTCAAAAATTTAAAATTTGGGATTCTGAGTGGGATGAATCCAGATTCCAGGGAAACAAGGCAACGTGGGCGGACAAAACTTTTTGGAGATGATATATAAGGTATCCCACTATGTCCTCCACTTTTCAGATCCTCTAACAGTGTGAGTTGGAAGGAGTTATACAAATTTTTCAAAAATTTAAAATTTGGGATTCTGAGTGGGATGAATCCAGATTCCAGGGAAACAAGGCAACGTGGGCGGACAAAACTTTTTGGAGATAATAGATAAGGTATCCCACTATGACCTCCACTTTTCAGATCTTTTAACATTGTGAGTTGTAAGGAGTTATACAAATTTTTTAAAAATTTAAAATTTGGGATTCTGAGTGGGATGAATCCAGATTCCAGGGAAACAAGGCAACGTGGGCGGACAAAACTTTTTGGAGATGATAAATAAGATATCCCACTATGTCCTCCACTTTTCAGATCCTTTAACAGTGTGAGTTGGAAGGAGTTATACAAATTTTTCAAAAATTTAAAATTTGGGATTCTGAGTGGGATGAATCCAGATTCCAGGGAAACAAGGCAACGTGGGCGGACAAAACTTTTTGGAGATGATAGATAAGGTATCCCACTATGTCCTCCACTTTTCAGATCCTTTAACAGTGTGAGTTGGAAGGAGTTATACAAATTTTTAAAAAATTTAAAATTTGGGATTCTGAGTGGGATGAATCCAGATTCCAGGGAAACAAGGCAACGTGGGCGGACAAAACTTTCTGGAGATGATAGATAAGGTATCCCACTATGTCCTCCACTTTTTAGATCCTTCAACAGTGTGAGTTGGAAGGAGTTATACAAATTTTTCAAAAATTTAAAATTTGGGATTCTGAGTGGGATGAATCCAGATTCCAGGGAAACAAGGCAACGTGGGCGGACAAAACTTTTTGGAGATGATAGATAAGGTATCCCACTATGTCCTACACTTTTCAGATCCTTTAACAGTGTGAGTTAGAAGGAGTTATACACATTTTTCAAAAATTTAAAATTTGGGATTCTGAGTGGGATGAATCCAGATTCCAGGGAAACAAGGCAACGTGGGCGGACAAAACTTTTTGGAGATGATAGATAAGGTATCCCACTATGTCCTCCACTTTTCAGATCCTTTAACAGTGTGAGTTGGAAGGAGTTATACAAATTTTTCAAAAATTTAAAATTTGGGATTCTGAGTGGGATGAATCCAGATTCCAGGGAAACAAGGCAACGTGGGCGGACAAAACTTTTTGGAGATGATAGATAAGGTATCCCACTATGTCCTCCACTTTTCAGATCCTTTAACAGTGTGAGTTGGAAGGAGTTATACAAATTTTTCAAAAATTTAAAATTTGAGATTCTGAGTGGGATGAATCCAGATTCCAGGGAAACAAGGCAACGTGGGCGGACAAAACTTTTTGGAGATGATAGATAAGGTATCCCACTATGTCCTCCACTTTTCAGATCCTTTAACAGTGTGAGTTGGAAGGAGTTATACAAATTTTTCAAAAATTTAAAATTTGGGATTCTGAGTGGGATGAATCCAGATTCCAGGGAAACAAGGCAACGTGGGCGGACAAAACTTTTTGGAGATGATAGATAAGGTATCCCACTATGTCCTACACTTTTCAGATCCTTTAACAGTGTGAGTTGGAAGGAGTTATACAAATTTTTCAAAAATTTAAAATTTGGAATTCTGAGTGGGATGAATCCAGATTCCAGGGAAACAAGGCAACGTGGGCGGACAAAACTTTTTGGAGATGATAGATAAGGTATCCCACTATGTCCTACACTTTTCAGATCCTTTAACAGTGTGAGTTAGAAGGAGTTATACACATTTTTTAAAAATTTAAAATTTGGGATTCTGAGTGGGATGAATCCAGATTCCAGGGAAACAAGGCAACGTGGGCGGACAAAACTTTTTGGAGATGATAAATAAGATATCCCACTATGTCCTCCACTTTTCAGATCCTTTAACAGTGTGAGTTGGAAGGAGTTATACAAATTTTTCAAAAATTTAAAATTTGGGATTCTGAGTGGGATGAATCCAGATTCCAGGGAAACAAGGCAACGTGGGCGGACAAAACTTTTTGGAGATAATAGATAAGGTATCCCACTATGTCCTCCACTTTTTAGATCCTTTAACAGTGTGAGTTGGAAGGAGTTATACAAATTTTTCAAAAATTTAAAATTTGGGATTCTGAGTGGGATGAATCCAGATTCCAGGGAAACAAGGCAACGTGGGCGGACAAAACTTTTTGGAGATAATAGATAAGGTATCCCACTATGACCTCCACTTTTCAGATCCTTTAACAGTGTGAGTTGGAAGGAGTTATACAAATTTTTTAAAAATTTAAAATTTGGGATTCTGAGTGGGATGAATCCAGATTCCAGGGAAACAAGGCAACGTGGGCGGACAAAACTTTTTGGAGATGATAGATAATGTATCCCACTATGTCCTCCACTTTTCAGATCCTTTAACAGTGTGAGTTGAAAGGAGTTATACAAATTTTTCAAAAATTTAAAATTTGGGATTCTGAGTGGGATGAATCCAGATTCCAGGGAAACAAGGCAACGTGGGCGGACAAAACTTTTTGGAGATGATAGATAAGGTATCCCACTATGTCCTCCACTTTTCAGATCCTTTAACAGTGTGAGTTGGAAGGAGTTATACAAATTTTTCAAAAATTTAAAATTTGGGATTCTGAGTGGGATGAATCCAGATTCCAGGGAAACAAGGCAACGTGGGCGGACAAAACTTTTTGGAGATAATAGATAAGGTATCCCACTATGACCTCCACTTTTCAGATCCTTTAACAGTGTGAGTTGGAAGGAGTTATACAATTTTTTTAAAAATTTAAAATTTGGGATTCTGAGTGGGATGAATCCAGATTCCAGGGAAACAAGGCAACGTGGGCGGACAAAACTTTTTGGAGATGATAGATAAGGTATCCCACTATGTCCTCCACTTTTAAGATCCTTTAACAGTGTGAGTTGGAAGGAGTTATACAAATTTTTTAATTGTAATAACATATTTGTTTATAAAGATATCTTAATGAAATTTGCAGGAAATGTGGATCTTATTAATGTAAATAAAAGCGCGTTGACGAAATTTTATTCAGGGGTACAGTTTTCCTGTATTCTCAAAAAAACTAATAAAAATTCACAAAAATGGGCTTTTTACATTTTTAGCTATAGAATCCATATTTTTCCGAAGTCCCGTAGATTTTGGTTTAAAACTTTTAACAACATATTGAAGATTCTTAAAATATATTCTGCAAATCGACATTGCGCTTTGGGATTTGAGAAAATATGGTCTAAAATCAAAACTTTCATATAAAATGGGTCGAATTCGGGAGGGTGTGTACCATGACCAATTGAGTTATTGGGCTTGTTTTTTATCTTAAAGTCATCTCTGTGAAGTTACCTTTCAGAAAAGTGCAAAATTATTATATGTTGCTAAAGAAAATTTTATTTTAGATAAAAAAGAGTGTAGATACTTTTTCGGCTAAAAAAATACAAAAAGTTGTCTTTTTGCAGTTTTCAAATTCAAAATCGTTTATTTTTGGACTCGGTAAAGATATCTACTTAAATTTTTTTTATTCAATAGATAATTTTGTTCTTTAACTAGTTAAGAAAAAAAACTAATAAATCGTTCGGAAATACTTGGATATATATGAAAAAACTGGACCAAGAACATGCAAAATTATGGTGCTTAAAAACTCAAACACAAATAACTCGAAAACAATATATAAAAATATTTGAAATCGGACGAGAAACAAAAATTTGGCAAGCGTTTAAAAATTTTTTATGTCAGAGGTAAATTTGAGCCCCTTAGCTCCGCCCTTGAGGGGTTTTTTGTGCCGCCCTTCCAAACTTAACATTGTATACTCCTCTGCTACGCCTGTACCAAATTTCATGAAAATCCAACCAGCTGATCAGAAGTTACAGATTTATTTCCAAAAAATTTCGATTCTGCCCTACTGTGCATAATGGGAAAGTTCGTAGACAAAACCAACACAAGAGTTTCCAACAGACCTGTGGAGAGCTACTTTAATATAACAAAAAATGTAACCTTACAAGGGAAAAGTTTGGTTGGTGCCTACAAAATACGTCCGAAAAAGCTATACATATGTCAAAGAAAAAATATCTGATGCCGAAAATACGTATGCTTGTATTCAAAGTACCAAAAAACAAAGTAAGACTGTTCAAAAGCCAATTATATTAGAGGAAGACCAATGGAAGAGGACTCAAAAAAAAAAAAAAAAAAAAAAACGGAAAATTAACCGAAAAATAATATTCGATAAAGTATTATTTCAAATCTCCTCGTGGCCAAGGGATATGCACGAAAAACGCTAGATATTGCTGTCATATAATAAGGTATACAAAAATTAGATTGCTCCTTATCCCTTAACAATCGATTTGACACAATATTTCAACATTTTTGGATAATGTAAATGATAAATCGTGGAATTATATTGAAATTGAACATGACTATCAAAATGATAGCTACAACTGGGGTGTTTTTATTGAAGTTTTACTCCATGATAAGCCCATAACGAATTTACCAAACCCTAACATTTATAGGGAAACAATTAAAAAGTGTCTAATAGAATATGCCGATAACATGAGTGAAATTTGTGTCCATTGCGGTGATAAAGTTCTAAACCCTACATTTCAATGTTCTGAGTGCAATCGCCCTGCATGTTTCGACTGCATTAAATACCATTACATGTGTAATGAAAAAGAAAAGCTATGAATATTTTGTAAAAAATAAAATATAATAATGTCACAGGATGGCAAAGAATTTTGTTTCCCTTTATAAGTCATTTTAAATACACGTAATCATGGAGGACGACACACGTAGATCACCGCTTTGAAATGACAAGTAAAGTACTAAATTTTTTTGTAAATCGTTTCACTTCGATTTGAAAATTTGTCCGCAAAAATTTTTGAAAAACAAAAACGTATGAAAAACTTTTCAAAGTGAAGTGTTTTACAAAATATGCCTCGTAATTTCACAAAAGTAAGCACAGACTTAGTACTCCCTGATCACGTGTATTAAAATTCGCAACCCAGAATCAGCGTCCTCTATTTTCATTAATCCTATATTAAACAAATGATATCCATGCGCTTTAAGAATGTACAAATTTTTTTTATTAACAACTCAGTGCTACAGAATAAAAATAAAAAAAATAAATACACTTAACATAGTGTAATAAATATTTAATATTTAATATTTAAATATTTAAACATTTGATTTTACCTTTTATTTTTAAGCTTAAGAATAATGTTATGAACAATAATAAACTATTATTAAATTATCAATTAAATTAAATTTTAAACTCTTTATTTCGCATGAAAGTTAATTAATTTGATCGTTTTGCAAAATATGGATGCATATGTATGTGATAATATAATTTAAGGATTTTGTTTTTATTCAAGTCGAAATTAAATTAAATATAATGAACTTTTTTTAATAATAAAAATGTAGCTCTTTTTTACTTCTTATTTACAATTACTTTCCTGGAAATAGAATTTTGGATTCATCCCACTCAGAATCCCAAATTTGTATAGCTCCTTCCAACTCACACTGTTAAAGGATCTGAAAAGTGGAGGTCATAGTGGGATACCTTATCTATTATCTCCAAAAAGTTTTGTCCGCCCACGTTGCCTTGTTTCCCTGGAATCTGAACTCATCCCACTCAGAATCCCAAATTTTAAATTTTTGAAAAATTTGTATAACTCCTTCCAACTCACACTGTTAAAGGATCTGAAAAGTGGAGGACATAGTGGGATATCTTATTTATCATCTACAAAAAGTTTTGTCCGCCCACGTTGCCTTGTTTCCCTGGAATCTGGATTCATCCCACTCAGAATCCCAAATTTTAAATTTTTAAAAAATTTGTATAACTCCTTCCAACTCACACTGTTAAAGGATCTGAAAAGTGGAGGTCATAGTGGGATACCTTATCTATTATCTCCAAAAAGTTTTGTCCGCCCACGTTGCCTTGTTTCCCTGGAATCTGGATTCATCCCACTCAGAATCCCAAATTTTAAATTTTTGAAAAATTTGTATAACTCCTTCCAACTCACACTGTTAAAGGATCTAAAAAGTGGAGGACATAGTGGGATACCTTATCTATCATCTCCAAAAAGTTTTGTCCGCCCACGTTGCCTTGTTTCCCTGGAATCTGGATTCATCCCACTCAGAATCCCAAATTTTAAATTTTTGAAAAATTTGTATAACTCCTTCCAACTCACACTGTTAAAGGATCTGAAAAGTGGAGGACATAGTGGGATACCTTATCTATCATCTCCAAAAAGTTTTGTCCGCCCACGTTGCCTTGTTTCCCTGGAATCTGGATTCATCCCACTCAGAATCCCAAATTTTAAATTTTTGAAAAATTTGTATAACTCCTTCCAACTCACACTGTTAAAGGATCTGAAAAGTGGAGGACATAGTGGGATATCTTATTTATCATCTCCAAAAAGTTTTGTCCGCCCACGTTGCCTTGTTTCCCTGGAATCTGGATTCATCCCACTCAGAATCCCAAATTTTAAATTTTTAAAAAATTTGTATAACTCCTTCCAACTCACACTGTTAAAGGATCTGAAAAGTGGAGGTCATAGTGGGATACCTTATCTATTATCTCCAAAAAGTTTTGTCCGCCCACGTTGCCTTGTTTCCCTGGAATCTGGATTCATCCCACTCAGAATCCCAAATTTTAAATTTTTGAAAAATTTGTATAACTCCTTCCAACTCACACTGTTAAAGGATCTAAAAAGTGGAGGACATAGTGGGATACCTTATCTATCATCTCCAAAAAGTTTTGTCCGCCCACGTTGCCTTGTTTCCCTGGAATCTGGATTCATCCCACTCAGAATCCCAAATTTTAAATTTTTAAAAAATTTGTATAACTCCTTCCAACTCACACTGTTAAAGGATCTGAAAAGTGGAGGTCATAGTGGGATACCTTATCTATTATCTCCAAAAAGTTTTGTCCGCCCACGTTGCCTTGTTTCCCTGGAATCTGGATTCATCCCACTCAGAATCCCAAATTTTAAATTTTTGAAAAATTTGTATAACTCCTTCCAACTCACACTGTTAAAGGATCTAAAAAGTGGAGGACATAGTGGGATACCTTATCTATCATCTCCAAAAAGTTTTGTCCGCCCACGTTGCCTTGTTTCCCTGGAATCTGGATTCATCCCACTCAGAATCCCAAATTTTAAATTTTTGAAAAATTTGTATAACTCCTTCCAACTCACACTGTTAAAGGATCTAAAAAGTGGAGGACATAGTGGGATACCTTATCTATCATCTCCAAAAAGTTTTGTCCGCCCACGTTGCCTTGTTTCCCTGGAATCTGGATTCATCCCACTCAGAATCCCAAATTTTAAATTTTTAAAAAATTTGTATAACTCCTTCCAACTCACACTGTTAAAGGATCTGAAAAGTGGAGGTCATAGTGGGATACCTTATCTATTATCTCCAAAAAGTTTTGTCCGCCCACGTTGCCTTGTTTCCCTGGAATCTGGATTCATCCCACTCAGAATCCCAAATTTTAAATTTTTGAAAAATTTGTATAACTCCTTCCAACTCACACTGTTAAAGGATCTAAAAAGTGGAGGACATAGTGGGATACCTTATCTATCATCTCCAAAAAGTTTTGTCCGCCCACGTTGCCTTGTTTCCCTGGAATCTGGATTCATCCCACTCAGAATCCCAAATTTTAAATTTTTAAAAAATGTGTATAACTCCTTCTAACTCACACTGTTAAAGGATCTGAAAAGTGTAGGACATAGTGGGATACCTTATCTATCATCTCCAAAAAGTTTTGTCCGCCCACGTTGCCTTGTTTCCCTGGAATCTGGATTCATCCCACTCAGAATCCCAAATTTTAAATTTTTGAAAAATTTGTATAACTCCTTCCAACTCACACTGTTAAAGGATCTGAAAAGTGGAGGACATAGTGGGATACCTTATCTATCATCTCCAAAAAGTTTTGTCCGCCCACGTTGCCTTGTTTCCCTGGAATCTGGATTCATCCCACTCAGAATCCCAAATTTTAAATTTTTGAAAAATTTGTATAACTCCTTCCAACTCACACTGTTAAAGGATCTGAAAAGTGGAGGACATAGTGGGATACCTTATCTATCATCTCCAAAAAGTTTTGTCCGCCCACGTTGCCTTGTTTCCCTGGAATCTGGATTCATCCCACTCAGAATCCCAAATTTTAAATTTTTGAAAAATTTGTATAACTCCTTCCAACTCACACTGTTAAAGGATCTAAAAAGTGGAGGACATAGTGGGATACCTTATCTATCATCTCCAAAAAGTTTTGTCCGCCCACGTTGCCTTGTTTCCCTGGAATCTGGATTCATCCCACTCAGAATCCCAAATTTTAAATTTTTGAAAAATTTGTATAACTCCTTCCAACTCACACTGTTAAAGGATCTGAAAAGTGGAGGACATAGTGGGATATCTTATTTATCATCTCCAAAAAGTTTTGTCCGCCCACGTTGCCTTGTTTCCCTGGAATCTGGATTCATCCCACTCAGAATCCCAAATTTTAAATTTTTAAAAAAATTGTATAACTCCTTCCAACTCACACTGTTAAAGGATCTGAAAAGTGGAGGTCATAGTGGGATACCTTATCTATTATCTCCAAAAAGTTTTGTCCGCCCACGTTGCCTTGTTTCCCTGGAATCTGGATTCATCCCACTCAGAATCCCAAATTTTAAATTTTTGAAAAATTTGTATAACTCCTTCCAACTCACACTGTTAAAGGATCTAAAAAGTGGAGGACATAGTGGGATACCTTATCTATCATCTCCAAAAAGTTTTGTCCGCCCACGTTGCCTTGTTTCCCTGGAATCTGGATTCATCCCACTCAGAATCCCAAATTTTAAATTTTTGAAAAATTTGTATAACTCCTTCCAACTCACACTGTTAAAGGATCTGAAAAGTGGAGGACATAGTGGGATACCTTATCTATCATCTCCAAAAAGTTTTGTCCGCCCACGTTGCCTTGTTTCCCTGGAATCTGGATTCATCCCACTCAGAATCCCAAATTTTAAATTTTTGAAAAATTTGTATAACTCCTTCCAACTCACACTGTTAAAGGATCTAAAAAGTGGAGGACATAGTGGGATACCTTATCTATCATCTCCAAAAAGTTTTGTCCGCCCACGTTGCCTTGTTTCCCTGGAATCTGGATTCATCCCACTCAGAATCCCAAATTTTAAATTTTTAAAAAATGTGTATAACTCCTTCTAACTCACACTGTTAAAGGATCTGAAAAGTGTAGGACATAGTGGGATACCTTATCTATCATCTCCAAAAAGTTTTGTCCGCCCACGTTGCCTTGTTTCCCTGGAATCTGGATTCATCCCACTCAGAATCCCAAATTTTAAATTTTTGAAAAATTTGTATAACTCCTTCCAACTCACACTGTTAAAGGATCTGAAAAGTGGAGGACATAGTGGGATACCTTATCTATCATCTCCAAAAAGTTCTGTCCGCCCACGTTGCCTTGTTTCCCTGGAATCTGGATTCATCCCACTCAGAATCCCAAATTTTAAATTTTTGAAAAATTTGTATAACTCCTTCCAACTCACACTGTTAAAGGATCTGAAAAGTGTAGGACATAGTGGGATACCTTATCTATCATCTCCAAAAAGTTTTGTCCGCCCACGTTGCCTTGTTTCCCTGGAATCTGGATTCATCCCACTCAGAATCCCAAATTTTAAATTTTTGAAAAATTTGTATAACTCCTTCCAACTCACACTGTTAAAGGATCTGAAAAGTGGAGGACATAGTGGGATACCTTATCTATCATCTCCAAAAAGTTTTGTCCGCCCACGTTGCCTTGTTTCCCTGGAATCTGGATTCATCCCACTCAGAATCCCAAATTTTGAATGATCGTGAAATTCATGTTTTAAAGCCAATTCTGAGAAAGTTGCCTGAATTTAAGATATGTGAGTGTATTTCGTAATGGTAACGGTTTTCTGGACCCATTTGGTCCAAAAATGTGTTCCTAATTCCATTTTTATTGAATATATCAGTTTTTCCATGCTTAACAGAGCTATGTTAACGAGTTAACAGACCTCTGTTAACTAACGTGGTTTGCGTCTGGGGTTATAAATTTTAAAATTTATCTTCACACACATATTCCAGGGAAACAAGGCAACGTGGGCGGACAAAACTTTTTGGAGATGATAGATAAGGTATCCCACTATGTCCTCCACTTTTCAGATCCTTTAACAGTGTGAGTTGGAAGGAGTTATACAAATTTTTCAAAAATTTAAAATTTGGGATTCTGAGTGGGATGAATCCAGATTCCAGGGAAACAAGGCAACGTGGGCGGACAAAACTTTTTGGAGATAATAGATAAGGTATCCCACTATGTCCTCCAATTTTCAGATCCTTTAACAGTGTGAGTTGGAGGGAGTTATACAAATTTTTCAAAAATTTAAAATTTGGGATTCTGAGTGGGATGAATCCAGATTCCAGGGAAACAAGGCAACGTGGGCAGACAACACTTTTTGGAGATAATAGATAAGGTATCCCACTATGTCCTCCAATTTTCAGATCCTTTAACAGTGTGAGTTGGAGGGAGTTATACAAATTTTTCAAAAATTTAAAATTTGGGATTCTGAGTGGGATGAATCCAGATTCCAGGGAAACAAGGCAACGTGGGCGGACAAAACTTTTTGGAGATAATAGATAAGGTATCCCACTATGACCTCCACTTTTTAGATCCTTTAACAGTGTGAGTTGGAAGGAGTTATACAAAATTTTCAAAAATTTAAAATTTGGGATTCTGAGTGGGATGAATCCAGATTCCAGGGAAACAAGGCAACGTGGGCGGACAAAACTTTTTTGAGATGATAGATAAGGTATCCCACTATGACCTCCACTTTTCAGATCCTTTAACAGTGTGAGTTGGAAGGAGTTATACAAATTTTTCAAAAATTTAAAATTTGGGATTCTGAGTGGGATGAATCCAGATTCCAGGGAAACAAGGCAACGTGGGCGGACAAAACTTTTTGGAGATGATAGATAAGGTATCCCACTATGTCCTTCACTTTTCAGATCCTTTAACAGTGTGAGTTGGAGTTATACAAATTTTTCAAAAATTTAAAATTTGGGATTCTGAGTGGGATGAATCCAGATTCCAGGGAAACAAGGCAACGTGGGCGGACAAAACTTTTTGGAGATGATAGATAAGGTATCCCACTATGTCCTCCACTTTTCAGATCCTCTAACAGTGTGAGTTGGAAGGAGTTATACAAATTTTTCAAAAATTTAAAATTTGGGATTCTGAGTGGGATGAATCCAGATTCCAGGGAAACAAGGCAACGTGGGCGGACAAAACTTTTTGGAGATAATAGATAAGGTATCCCACTATGTCCTCCAATTTTCAGATCCTTTAACAGTGTGAGTTGGAGGGAGTTATACAAATTTTTCAAAAATTTAAAATTTGGGATTCTGAGTGGGATGAATCCAGATTCCAGGGAAACAAGGCAACGTGGGCGGACAAAACTTTTTTGAGATGATAGATAAGGTATCCCACTATGACCTCCACTTTTCAGATCCTTTAACAGTGTGAGTTGGAAGGAGTTATACAAATTTTTCAAAAATTTAAAATTTGGGATTCTGAGTGGGATGAATCCAGATTCCAGGGAAACAAGGCAACGTGGGCGGACAAAACTTTTTGGAGATAATAGATAAGGTATCCCACTATGACCTCCACTTTTCAGATCCCTTAACAGTGTGAGTTGGAAGGAGTTATACAAATTTTTCAAAAATTTAAAATTTGGGATTCTGAGTGGGATGAATCCAGATTCCAGGGAAACAAGGCAACGTGGGCGGACAAAACTTTCTGGAGATGATAGATAAGGTATCCCACTATGTCCTCCACTTTTCAGATCCTCTAACAGTGTGAGTTGGAAGGAGTTATACAAATTTTTCAAAAATTTAAAATTTGGGATTCTGAGTGGGATGAATCCAGATTCCAGGGAAACAAGGCAACGTGGGCGGACAAAACTTTTTGGAGATAATAGATAAGGTATCCTACTATGTCCTCCACTTTTTAGATCCTTCAACAGTGTGAGTTGGAAGGAGTTATACAAATTTTTCAAAAATTTAAAATTTGGGATTCTGAGTGGGATGAATCCAGATTCCAGGGAAACAAGGCAACGTGGGCGGACAACACTTTTTGGAGATGATAGATAAGGTACCCCACTATGTCCTCCACTTTTTAGATCCTTTAACAGTGTGAGTTAGAAGGAGTTATACACATTTTTCAAAAATTTAAAATTTGGGATTCTGAGTGGGATGAATCCAGATTCCAGGGAAACAAGGCAACGTGGGCGGACAAAACTTTTTGGAGATGATAGATAAGGTATCCCACTATGTCCTCCACTTTTCAGATCCTTTAACAGTGTGAGTTGGAAGGAGTTATACAAATTTTTCAAAAATTTAAAATTTGGGATTCTGAGTGGGATGAATCCAGATTCCAGGGAAACAAGGCAACGTGGGCGGACAAAACTTTTTGGAGATGATGGATAAGGTATCCCACTATGTCCTCCACTTTTCAGATCCTTTAACAGTGTGAGTTGGAAGGAGTTATACAAATTTTTCAAAAATTTAAAATTTGGGATTCTGAGTGGGATGAATCCAGATTCCAGGGAAACAAGGCAACGTGGGCGGACAAAACTTTTTGGAGATAATAGATAAGGTATCCCACTATGTCCTCCAATTTTCAGATCCTTTAACAGTGTGAGTTGGAGGGAGTTATACAAATTTTTCAAAAATTTAAAATTTGGGATTCTGAGTGGGATGAATCCAGATTCCAGGGAAACAAGGCAACGTGGGCAGACAACACTTTTTGGAGATAATAGATAAGGTATCCCACTATGTCCTCCAATTTTCAGATCCTTTAACAGTGTGAGTTGGAGGGAGTTATACAAATTTTTCAAAAATTTAAAATTTGGGATTCTGAGTGGGATGAATCCAGATTCCAGGGAAACAAGGCAACGTGGGCGGACAAAACTTTTTGGAGATAATAGATAAGGTATCCCACTATGACCTCCACTTTTTAGATCCTTTAACAGTGTGAGTTGGAAGGAGTTATACAAAATTTTCAAAAATTTAAAATTTGGGATTCTGAGTGGGATGAATCCAGATTCCAGGGAAACAAGGCAACGTGGGCGGACAAAACTTTTTTGAGATGATAGATAAGGTATCCCACTATGACCTCCACTCTTCAGATCCTTTAACAGTGTGAGTTGGAAGGAGTTATACAAATTTTTCAAAAATTTAAAATTTGGGATTCTGAGTGGGATGAATCCAGATTCCAGGGAAACAAGGCAACGTGGGCGGACAAAACTTTTTGGAGATGATAGATAAGGTATCCCACTATGTCCTTCACTTTTCAGATCCTTTAACAGTGTGAGTTGGAGTTATACAAATTTTTCAAAAATTTAAAATTTGGGATTCTGAGTGGGATGAATCCAGATTCCAGGGAAACAAGGCAACGTGGGCGGACAAAACTTTTTGGAGATGATAGATAAGGTATCCCACTATGTCCTCCACTTTTCAGATCCTCTAACAGTGTGAGTTGGAAGGAGTTATACAAATTTTTCAAAAATTTAAAATTTGGGATTCTGAGTGGGATGAATCCATATTCCAGGGAAACAAGGCAACGTGGGCGGACAAAACTTTTTGGAGATAATAGATAAGGTATCCCACTATGTCCTCCAATTTTCAGATCCTTTAACAGTGTGAGTTGGAGGGAGTTATACAAATTTTTCAAAAATTTAAAATTTGGGATTCTGAGTGGGATGAATCCAGATTCCAGGGAAACAAGGCAACGTGGGCGGACAAAACTTTTTTGAGATGATAGATAAGGTATCCCACTATGACCTCCACTTTTCAGATCCTTTAACAGTGTGAGTTGGAAGGAGTTATACAAATTTTTCAAAAATTTAAAATTTGGGATTCTGAGTGGGATGAATCCAGATTCCAGGGAAACAAGGCAACGTGGGCGGACAAAACTTTTTGGAGATAATAGATAAGGTATCCCACTATGACCTCCACTTTTCAGATCCCTTAACAGTGTGAGTTGGAAGGAGTTATACAAATTTTTCAAAAATTTAAAATTTGGGATTCTGAGTGGGATGAATCCAGATTCCAGGGAAACAAGGCAACGTGGGCGGACAAAACTTTCTGGAGATGATAGATAAGGTATCCCACTATGTCCTCCACTTTTCAGATCCTCTAACAGTGTGAGTTGGAAGGAGTTATACAAATTTTTCAAAAATTTAAAATTTGGGATTCTGAGTGGGATGAATCCAGATTCCAGGGAAACAAGGCAACGTGGGCGGACAAAACTTTTTGGAGATAATAGATAAGGTATCCCACTATGTCCTCCAATTTTCAGATCCTTTAACAGTGTGAGTTGGAGGGAGTTATACAAATTTTTCAAAAATTTAAAATTTGGGATTCTGAGTGGGATGAATCCAGATTCCAGGGAAACAAGGCAACGTGGGCGGACAACACTTTTTGGAGATGATAGATAAGGTATCCCACTATGTCCTCCACTTTTTAGATCCTTTAACAGTGTGAGTTAGAAGGAGTTATACACATTTTTCAAAAATTTAAAATTTGGGATTCTGAGTGGGATGAATCCAGATTCCAGGGAAACAAGACAACGTGGGCGGACAAAACTTTTTGGAGATGATAGATAAGGTATCCCACTATGTCCTCCACTTTTCAGATCCTTTAACAGTGTGAGTTGGAAGGAGTTATACAAATTTTTCAAAAATTTAAAATTTGGGATTCTGAGTGGGATGAATCCAGATTCCAGGGAAACAAGGCAACGTGGGCGGACAAAACTTTTTGGAGATGATAGATAAGGTATCCCACTATGTCCTCCACTTTTCAGATCCTTTAACAGTGTGAGTTGGAAGGAGTTATACAAATTTTTCAAAAATTTAAAATTTGGGATTCTGAGTGGGATGAATCCAGATTCCAGGGAAACAAGGCAACGTGGGCGGACAAAACTTTTTGGAGATGATAGATAAGGTATCCCACTATGTCCTCCACTTTTCAGATCCTTTAACAGTGTGAGTTGGAAGGAGTTATACAAATTTTTCAAAAATTTAAAATTTGGGATTCTGAGTGGGATGAATCCAGATTCCAGGGAAACAAGGCAACGTGGGCGGACAAAACTTTTTGGAGATAATAGATAAGGTATCCTACTATGTCCTCCACTTTTTAGATCCTTCAACAGTGTGAGTTGGAAGGAGTTATACAAATTTTTCAAAAATTTAAAATTTGGGATTCTGAGTGGGATGAATCCAGATTCCAGGGAAACAAGGCAACGTGGGCGGACAAAACTTTTTGGAGATGATAGATAAGGTATCCCACTATGTCCTCCACTTTTTAGATCCTTTAACAGTGTGAGTTGGAAGGAGTTATACAAATTTTTCAAAAATTTAAAATTTGGGATTCTGAGTGGGATGAATCCAGATTCCAGGGAAACAAGGCAACGTGGGCGGACAAAACTTTTTGGAGATGATAGATAAGGTATCCCACTATGTCCTCCACTTTTCAGATCCTTTAACAGTGTGAGTTGGAAGGAGTTATACAAATTTTTTAATTGTAATAACATATTTGTTTATAAAGATATCTTAATGAAATTTGCAGGAAATGTGGATCTTATTAATGTAAATAAAAGCGCGTTGACGAAATTTTATTCAGGGGTACAGTTTTCCTGAATTCTCAAAAAAACTAATAAAAATTCACAAAAATGGGCTTTTTACATTTTTAGCTATAGAATCCACATTTTTCCGAAGTCCCGTAGATTTTGGTTTAAAACTTTTAACAACATATTGAAGATTCTTAAAATATATTCTGCAAATCGACATTGCGCTTTGGGATTTGAGAAAATATGGTCTAAAATCAAAACTTTCATATAAAATGGGTCGAATTCGGGAGGGTGTGTACCATGACCAATTGAGTTATTGGGCTTGTTTTTTATCTTAAAGTCATCTCTGTGAAGTTACCTTTCAGAAAAGTGCAAAATTATTATATGTTGCTAAAGAAAATTTTATTTTAGATAAAAAAGAGTGTAGATACTTTTTCGGCTAAAAAAACACAAAAAGTTGTCTTTTTGCAGTTTTCAAATTCAAAATCGTTTATTTTTGGACTCGGTAAAGATATCTACTTAAATTTTTTTTATTCAATAGATAATTTTGTTCTTTAACTAGTTAAGAAAAAAAACTAATAAATCGTTCGGAAATACTTGGATATATATGAAAAAACTGGACCAAGAACATGCAAAATTATGGTGCTTAAAAACTCAAACACAAATAACTCGAAAACAATATATAAAAATATTTGAAATCGGACGAGAAACAAAAATTTGGCAAGCGTTTAAAAATTTTTTATGTCAGAGGTAAATTTGAGCCCCTTAGCTCCGCCCTTGAGGGGTTTTTTGTGCCGCCCTTCCAAACTTAACATTGTATACTCCTCTGCTACGCCTGTACCAAATTTCATGAAAATCCAACCAGCTGATCAGAAGTTACAGATTTATTTCCAAAAAATTTCGATTCTGCCCTACTGTGCATAATGGGAAAGTTCGTAGACAAAACCAACACAAGAGTTTCCAACAGACCTGTGGAGAGCTACTTTAATATAACAAAAAATGTAACCTTACAAGGGAAAAGTTTGGTTGGTGCCTACAAAATACGTCCGAAAAAGCTATACATATGTCAAAGAAAAAATATCTGATGCCGAAAATACGTATGCTTGTATTCAAAGTACCAAAAAACAAAGTAAGACTGTTCAAAAGCCAATTATATTAGAGGAAGACCAATGGAAGAGGACTCAAAAAAAAAAAAAAAAAAAACGGAAAATTAACCGAAAAATAATATTCGATAAATTATTATTTCAAATCTCCTCGTGGCCAAGGGATATGAACGAAAAACGCTAGATATTGCTGTCATATAATAAGGTATACAAAAATTAGATTGCTCCTTATCCCTTAACAATCGATTTGACACAATATTTCAACATTTTTGGATAATGTAAATGATAAATCGTGGAATTATATTGAAATTGAACATGACTATCAAAATGATAGCTACAACTGGGGTGTTTTTATTGAAGTTTTACTCCATGACAAGCCCCTAACGAATTTACCAAACCCTAACATTTATAGGGAAACAATTAAAAAGTGTCTAATAGAATATGCCGATAACATGAGTGAAATTTGTGTCCATTGCGGTGATAAAGTTCTAAACCCTACATTTCAATGTTCTGAGTGCAATCGCCCTGCATGTTTCGACTGCATTAAATACCATTACATGTGTAATGAAAAAGAAAAGCTATGAATATTTTGTAAAAAATAAAATATAATAATGTCACAGGATGGCAAAGAATTTTGTTTCCCTTTATAAGTCATTTTAAATACACGTAATCATGGAGGACGACACACGTAGATCACCGCTTTGAAATGACAAGTAAAGTACTAAATTTTTTTGTAAATCGTTTCACTTCGATTTGAAAATTTGTCCGCAAAAATTTTTGAAAAACAAAAACGTATGAAAAAGTTTTCAAAGTGAAGTGTTTTACAAAATATGCCTCGTAATTTCACAAAAGTAAGCACAGACTTAGTACTCCCTGATCACGTGTATTAAAATTCGCAACCCAGAATCAGCGTCTTCTATTTTCATTAATCCTATATTAAACAAATGATATCCATGCGCTTTAAGAATGTACAAATTTTTTTTATTAACAACTCGGTGCTACAGAATAAAAATAAAAAAAATAAATACACTTAACATAGTGTAATAAATATTTAATATTTAATATTTAAATATTTAAACATTTGATTTTACCTTTTATTTTTAAGCTTAAGAATAATGTTATGAACAATAATAAACTATTATTAAATTATCAATTAAATTAAATTTTAAACTCTTTATTTCGCATGAAAGTTAATTAATTTGATCGTTTTGCAAAATATGGATGCATATGTATGTGATAATATAATTTAAGGATTTTGTTTTTATTCAAGTCGAAATTAAATTAAATATAATGAACTTTTTTTAATAATAAAAATGTAGCTCTTTTTTACTTCTTATTTACAATTACTTTCCTGGAAATAGAATTTTGGATTCATCCCACTCAGAATCCCAAATTTGTATAGCTCCTTCCAACTCACACTGTTAAAGGATCTGAAAAGTGGAGGTCATAGTGGGATACCTTATCTATTATCTCCAAAAAGTTTTGTCCGCCCACGTTGCCTTGTTTCCCTGGAATCTGGATTCATCCCACTCAGAATCCCAAATTTTAAATTTTTGAAAAATTTGTATAACTCCAACTCACACTGTTAAAGGATCTGAAAAGTGGAGGACATAGTGGGATACCTTATCTATCATCTCCAAAAAGTTTTGTCCGCCCACGTTGCCTTGTTTCCCTGGAATCTGGATTCATCCCACTCAGAATCCCAAATTTTAAATTTTTGAAAAATGTGTATAACTCCTTCTAACTCACACTATTAAAGGATCTGAAAAGTGTAGGACATAGTGGGATACCTTATCTATCATCTCCAAAAAGTTTTGTCCGCCCACGTTGCCTTGTTTTCCTGGAATCTGGATTCATCCCACTCAGAATCCCAAATTTTAAATTTTTGAAAAATTTGTATAACTCCTTCCAACTCACACTGTTAAAGGATCTAAAAAGTGGAGGACATAGTGGGATACCTTATCTGTCATCTCCAAAAAGTTTTGTCCGCCCACGTTGCCTTGTTTCCCTGGAATCTGGATTCATCCCACTCAGAATCCCAAATTTTAAATTTTTGAAAAATTTGTATAACTCCTTCCAACTCACACTGTTAAAGGATCTGAAAAGTGGAGGACATAGTGGGACACCTTACCTATTATCTCCAAAAAGTTTTGTCCGCCCACGTTGCCTTGTTTCCCTGGAATCTGGATTCATCCCACCCAGAATCCCAAATTTTAAATTTTTGAAAAAATTGTATAACTCCCTCCAACTCACACTGTTAAAGGATCTGAAAAGTGGAGGACATAGTGGGATACCTTATCTATCATCTCCAAAAAGTTTTGTCCGCCCACGTTGCCTTGTTTCCCTGGAATCTGGATTCATCCCACTCAGAATCCCAAATTTTAAATTTTTGAAAAATTTGTATAACTCCTTCCAACTCACACTGTTAAAGGATCTGAAAAGTGGAGGACATAGTGGGATACCTTATCTATTATCTCCAAAAAGTTTTGTCCGCCCACGTTGCCTTGTTTCCCTGGAATCTGGATTCATTCCACTCAGAATCCCAAATTTTAAATTTTTGAAAAATTTGTATAACTCCTTCCAACTCACACTGTTAAAGGATCTAAAAAGTGGACGACATAGTGGGATACCTTATCTATCATCTCCAAAAAGTTTTGTCCGCCCACGTTGCCTTGTTTCCCTGGAATCTGGATTCATCCCACCCAGAATCCCAAATTTTAAATTTTTGAAAAAATTGTATAACTCCCTCCAACTCACACTGTTAAAGGATCTGAAAAGTGGAGGACATAGTGGGATACCTTATCTATCATCTCCAAAAAGTTTTGTCCGCCCACGTTGCCTTGTTTCCCTGGAATCTGGATTCATCCCACTCAGAATCCCAAATTTTAAATTTTTGAAAAATTTGTATAACTCCTTCCAACTCACACTGTTGAAGGATCTAAAAAGTGGAGGACATAGTGGGATACCTTATCTATTATCTCCAAAAAGTTTTGTCCGCCCACGTTGCCTTGTTTCCCTGGAATCTGGATTCATCCCACTCAGAATCCCAAATTTTAAATTTTTAAAAAAATTGTATAACTCCCTCCAACTCACACTGTTAAAGGATCTGAAAAGTGGAGGACATAGTGGGATACCTTATCTATCATCTCCAAAAAGTTTTGTCCGCCCACGTTGCCTTGTTTCCCTGGAATCTGGATTCATCCCACTCAGAATCCCAAATTTTAAATTTTTGAAAAATTTGTATAACTCCTTCCAACTCACACTGTTAAAGGATCTAAAAAGTGGAGGACATAGTGGGATACCTTATCTATTATCTCCAAAAAGTTTTGTCCGCCCACGTTGCCTTGTTTCCCTGGAATCTGGATTCATCCCACTCAGAATCCCAAATTTTAAATTTTTGAAAAATTTGTATAACTCCTTCCAACTCACACTGTTAAAGGATCTGAAAAGTGGAGGACATAGTGGGATATCTTATTTATCATCTCCAAAAAGTTTTGTCCGCCCACGTTGCCTTGTTTCCCTGGAATCTGGATTCATCCCACTCAGAATCCCAAATTTTAAATTTTTGAAAAATTTGTATAACTCCTTCCAACTCACACTGTTAAAGGATCTGAAAAGTGGAGGTCATAGTGGGATACCTTATCTATTATCTCCAAAAAGTTTTGTCCGCCCACGTTGCCTTGTTTCCCTGGAATCTGGATTCATCCCACTCAAAATCCCAAATTTTAAATTTTTGAAAAATTTGTATAACTCCTTCCAACTCACACTGTTAAAGGATCTAAAAAGTGGAGGACATAGTGGGATACCTTATCTATTATCTCCAAAAAGCTTTGTCCGCCCACGTTGCCTTGTTTCCCTGGAATCTGGATTCATCCCACTCAGAATCCCAAATTTTAAATTTTTAAAAAATTTGTATAACTCCTTCCAACTCACACTGTTAAAGGATCTGAAAAGTGGAGGTCATAGTGGGATACCTTATCTATTATCTCCAAAAAGTTTTGTCCGCCCACGTTGCCTTGTTTCCCTGGAATCTGGATTCATCCCACTCAGAATCCCAAATTTTAAATTTTTGAAAAATTTGTATAACTCCTTCCAACTCACACTGTTAAAGGATCTAAAAAGTGGAGGACATAGTGGGATACCTTATCTATCATCTCCAAAAAGTTTTGTCCGCCCACGTTGCCTTGTTTCCCTGGAATCTGGATTCATCCCACTCAGAATCCCAAATTTTAAATTTTTAAAAAATGTGTATAACTCCTTCTAACTCACACTGTTAAAGGATCTGAAAAGTGTAGGACATAGTGGGATACCTTATCTATTATCTCCAAAAAGTTTTGTCCGCCCACGTTGCCTTGTTTCCCTGGAATCTGGATTCATCCCACTCAGAATCCCAAATTTTAAATTTTTGAAAAATTTGTATAACTCCTTCCAACTCACACTGTTAAAGGATCTAAAAAGTGGAGGACATAGTGGGATACCTTATCTATTATCTCCAAAAAGTTTTGTCCGCCCACGTTGCCTTGTTTCCCTGGAATCTGGATTCATCCCACTCAGAATCCCAAATTTTAAATTTTTGAAAAATTTGTATAACTCCTTCCAACTCACACTGTTAAAGGATCTGAAAAGTGGAGGACATAGTGGGATATCTTATTTATCATCTCTAAAAAGTTTTGTCCGCCCACGTTGCCTTGTTTCCCTGGAATCTGGATTCATCCCACTCAGAATCCCAAATTTTAAATTTTTGAAAAATTTGTATAACTCCTTCCAACTCACACTGTTAAAGGATCTGAAAAGTGGAGGTCATAGTGGGATACCTTATCTATTATCTCCAAAAAGTTTTGTCCGCCCACGTTGCCTTGTTTCCCTGGAATCTGGATTCATCCCACTCAGAATCCCAAATTTTAAATTTTTGAAAAATTTGTATAACTCCTTCCAACTCACACTATTAAAGGATCTAAAAAGTGGAGGACATAGTGGGATACCTTATCTGTTATCTCCAAAAAGTTTTGTCCGCCCACGTTGCCTTGTTTCCCTGGAATCTGGATTCATCCCACTCAGAATCCCAAATTTTAAATTTTTGAAAAATTTGTATAACTCCTTCCAACTCACACTGTTAAAGGATCTGAAAAGTGGAGGACATACTGGGATATCTTATTTATCATCTCCAAAAAGTTTTGTCCGCCCACGTTGCCTTGTTTCCCTGGAATCTGGATTCATCCCACTCAGAATCCCAAATTTTAAATTTTTAAAAAATTTGTATAACTCCTTCCAACTCACACCGTTAAAGGATCTGAAAAGTGGAGGTCATAGTGGGATACCTTATCTATTATCTCCAAAAAGTTTTGTCCGCCCACGTTGCCTTGTTTCCCTGGAATCTGGATTCATCCCACTCAGAATCCCAAATTTTAAATTTTTGAAAAATTTGTATAACTCCTTCCAACTCACACTGTTAAAGGATCTAAAAAGTGGAGGACATAGTGGGATACCTTATCTATCATCTCCAAAAAGTTTTGTCCGCCCACGTTGCCTTGTTTCCCTGGAATCTGGATTCATCCCACTCAGAATCCCAAATTTTAAATTTTTAAAAAATGTGTATAACTCCTTCTAACTCACACTGTTAAAGGATCTGAAAAGTGTAGGACATAGTGGGATACCTTATCTATCATCTCCAAAAAATTTTGTCCGCCCACGTTGCCTTGTTTCCCTGGAATCTGGATTCATCCCACTCAGAATCCCAAATTTTAAATTTTTGAAAAATTTGTATAACTCCTTCCAACTCACACTGTTAAAGGATCTGAAAAGTGGAGGACATAGTGGGATACCTTATCTATCATCTCCAAAAAGTTTTGTCCGCCCACGTTGCCTTGTTTCCCTGGAATCTGGATTCATCCCACTCAGAATCCCAAATTTTAAATTTTTGAAAAATTTGTATAACTCCTTCCAACTCACACTGTTAAAGGATCTAAAAAGTGGAGGACATAGTGGGATACCTTATCTATCATCTCCAAAAAGTTTTGTCCGCCCACGTTGCCTTGTTTCCCTGGAATCTGGATTCATCCCACTCAGAATCCCAAATTTTAAATTTTTGAAAAATTTGTATAACTCCTTCCAACTCACACTGTTAAAGGATCTGAAAAGTGGAGGACATAGTGGGATACCTTATCTATCATCTCCAAAAAGTTTTGTCCGCCCACGTTGCCTTGTTTCCCTGGAATCTGGATTCATCCCACTCAGAATCCCAAATTTTAAATTTTTGAAAAATTTGTATAACTCCAACTCACACTGTTAAAGGATCTGAAAAGTGGAGGACATAGTGGGATACCTTATCTATCATCTCCAAAAAGTTTTGTCCGCCCACGTTGCCTTGTTTCCCTGGAATCTGGATTCATCCCACTCAGAATCCCAAATTTTAAATTTTTGAAAAATGTGTATAACTCCTTCTAACTCACACTGTTAAAGGATCTGAAAAGTGTAAGACATAGTGGGATACCTTATCTATCATCTCCAAAAAGTTTTGTCCGCCCACGTTGCCTTGTTTCCCTGGAATCTGGATTCATCCCACTCAGAATCCCAAATTTTAAATTTTTGAAAAATTTGTATAACTCCTTCCAACTCACACTGTTAAAGGATCTAAAAAGTGGAGGACATAGTGGGATGCCTTATCTATCATCTCCAAAAAGTTTTGTCCGCCCACGTTGCCTTGTTTCCCTGGAATCTGGATTCATCCCACTCAGAATCCCAAATTTTAAATTTTTGAAAAATTTGTATAACTCCTTCCAACTCACACTGTTAAAGGATCTGAAAAGTGGAGGACATAGTGGGATACCTTATCTATCATCTCCAAAAAGTTTTGTCCGCCCACGTTACCTTGTTTCCCTGGAATCTGGATTCATCCCACTCAGAATCCCAAATTTTAAATTTTTGAAAAATTTGTATAACTCCTTCCAACTCACACTGTTAAAGGATCTGAAAAGTGGAGGACATAGTGGGATACCTTATCTATCATCTCCAAAAAGTTTTGTCCGCCCACGTTGCCTTGTTTCCCTGGAATCTGGATTCATCCCACTCAGAATCCCAAATTTTGAATGATCGTGAAATTCATGTTTTAAAGCCAATTCTGAGAAAGTTGCCTGAATTTAAGATATGTGAGTGTATTTCGTAATGGTAACGGTTTTCTGGACCCATTTGATCCAAAAATGTGTTCCTAATTCCATTTTTATTGAATATATCAGTTTTTCCATGCTTAACAGAGCTATGTTAATGAGTTAACAGACCTCTGTTAACTAACGTGGTTTGCGTCTGGGGTTATAAATTTTAAAATTTATCTTCACACACATATTTAAAATACCGTTATCGTCACTTTTAACATAGAAATGTGTGCTAATAAGTGCCGTCAGAACATATTCCTATCATTAGAAAACACAACGAATTCTAATTTGTTTGCCTCATCTATCTCATTATTACAACAAAAAAGTAACGGTGCTGTTATGTACCAAAGGAGGCCAATCCATATGTATGTATATATGTATATATATATTATAATAGAAAATATTTTAAGAATACTGACTAAGATAAAATTCATGTTCATATCTTCAAAAATGGCATCAATATCGATAAAAGTCAAAAGGCCGCAACATAAACTTCATAAACGAAACAGCCGTAAAATTCTTTCCATTAAAAAAATTGGTTTGAAAAGTATTTTTGTTTTAAGAGAACGATTGAAAAATTTAACTTAATTGCTTTATTTTTTAAGTAAAAAAAAATAAAAATTGTGGTTACGTCCTTACGCATTTTCTTGTTTTTTAAATTAAATTTGAATTAAATATTTTCATTAAGCGTTGAAGTAATATATTATTTATATAGAAAATTCGAAATTAACGCCCACTAATTGTGACAATTGAAAGTTAAACAGATTATATATATTTATTAGAGTGCGTTTAATGAAAACCTATGAATAAGCATTTAGCACATGAATACGAAATACATATTTGATAAATAACTGATGGCTGATGATTCAGTTTGAAGTGGCACTTTATTATAATTTTTTAATATGTATAATAAATAACAATAGAATAATCTATAAAATAAATTGTTTACATTACAGAGACATACTCATACATACCATATTTTAGGTAATCATTTTATAATTTCCCGGTATTTGTTTCTGATTCTGTTTAACCAGTCTTTTTTTTTTTTATTTCACTACTTTTAAACAAAAATAATAATAAATGAATATAACAACGAAAGCAAATGTCTATTGTACGAATTCTTATCATTCTTTAAACATGAATCGTAAGTATTTCTGTTATCATTTACTTTTTAACGTACATATGTTTTTGAAGTGTCCTTTTAATTTTGTTTGTGTTAGAACATCAACAATTTTAAAGTTAAAAAAAGTTAAAAGTTTGAAAATCATTGACCTATTTAGAGGAGTGGAACTTGAAAAATGTTATTCAATACCAGTTAAAATAAACATAATAGGACCGTGCTTAGAAATTTGCATAATTTTGCTCGCATCTGCAGCACATCATTTTGATAAAAAGCGCTTCTGTTCTGTTTCCAAAATGTAGCCAAAAATCATTAAAAACTTAAAATTTTCCAAACAAAATTTCAAACATTTTTTTACAAATTGAAAATATAAATGAAAATTTAAACAATTTTTTTACAGTCTTCTTGACTTTTGATTCATTTGAAAAAATATAAAAAAAAGTTTTAACGTTTAAGAAATTATGCTTAAATATTATAAATTGAAATCAATGAAAGTAAATTTTTATATTTATGTGCAAACTTTTTTCTGTGTAAGGCGTACTTAACTATTTTTTATTATCTGCATTTTAGTTTCAAATTTACAATTTGTTTTTTAGTTTAAAATTTTTGTTTGTATTTGTATATAGTAGCCATTTAAAAAGAAAATAATTATAAATAAATTTTAAACTGAAATTAACTGTATTTGTCAGATATAAATTTGATATTTAAGCTCTTTTTTTTTTGTAAAAATAAAAATAATTGGAACATTTTTTCTAATCTTTCGGAAAAGTTCTTATTTCATTATATTTACAAACTATATCAAAATTAATGTGTATGAAGATAAATTCGTAAGTTAAATACGTTCCACACCTATGCTGAATGTGTTCCGCACACTGTTAAATACGTTCCATACTCTGTTTAAAATGTGCACACAATGTGCATTTAAAAAATGATTTTTAAAGCAAAAAACACATTTTTTAAAATCCGTTTTTATAGTTTTATTAAAAAAAAAGGCGCAATTAAACATTTTTGTAAAAAAAAACTAAAGAAACAGCATTGGAATACGGTGCAACAAAAATATCCACATTCAGGTCACATTATGGGCCACTTTGGATTTTTAAATTTATGTACTTTTTCCACTGTATTCTAAAATAAATATTAAAAATAGTAGGTTCTCCTTGTTTCGAACATATTAGAAAGATATAATCGAAGTCGTAAAAATTTGCCTAAAGTGCATAGTAAAACTGCAATTGAATTATAAGTGTATTTTTAAATAAACCATTTACCTTTGAACTGTTGTGTTTAAAGAGATCTCACTTAGTCTTCATTACAGAAGTTAAGAATTAAAATCCCTTTACATCGTAAAGTTTAATTTCAGTACTTTGTCGATTTTTTTAACATTCATACAAATTTATATCATAAAAAATTGCGAATTTCTGTACATCAACAAAAATAATAATGAGAAAGAAAATAATGAAAATAATGTGATGACCTTTAGAAAAAAATTGTTATTTTTCAAAATACCTTGCGAAATGAACGATATATGTATATGATATTATGAACGAACTATCACGTACTCATAGAAACAAATGGGTATACCGTATATAGTTTTAAGATTTGCTCTCTTAGAGGTTTCATTCGATGTATCACAACCCCATTCAGGTCTGTACTCAATGGCCCTCACACAACTTGGAATAAAAATCTCTGAAATATGAATAATTATACTCCACCCCTCGTAGCATGTCTCCTGAGAAACAACTGGATATACCCTATATAGTTCTAAAACCTAATACCTTAGGGCTTTCATCCGATGCATCACAACCCCTTTCAGGTCTGTCCTAAATGACCCTCCCACAACCTGGAATACAAATAATTGAAAAATATTGATATTATACTAAACCCCAAGTAACATGTCTCCTGAGAAACAACTGGATATACCCTACATAGTTTTGAGATCTACTCCTCTAGAGCTTTCATCCGATGTATCACGAACTCATTCAGGTCTGTCCAAAAAGCCCCCCGTTCAATTGTGAATTTATAAGAATTTGCGCAAAGTTCAGAGCCTCGTAGTATCTTCCCAAGGAAACAAGTGAATATTGTCTAAATAGTTTTGGGTTATACTCCACCAGGCCTTTAATCTGGTGTACCACAACCTCATTCAGGTATGTCCAAAATCAAAATCTTCTTAGACTTAAGTGAATTTTGCCAAACTTCAGGACCTCGTAGCATGTCTCCTGAAAAGCAACTGGATATGACATGTGCAATTTTCAGTTCTACTCCTTTAGGGCTTTGACGTGATATATCACAACACCATTCAAGTCTGTCCAAACTTTCGCGCAATGTGACCTGAATATGGATATTTTTATTACAACACAATTTTATTCTGGAGATATATTTTTTATATTTTTTACTCAAAATTGTAAACAGTTATGTATCATTTAATAAAACATTAAAAAATTAAAAAAATGTTTTTTTCCGTAAAAAAGTCAAAGTAAATAAATTCAACTTACTTTACAATTTTTAGAATATATTTAAAAGAAACATTGGACGTTTTTAACTAACGAATTTATCTTCACACCCTTTCAAAATTATACATACGAGTATAAAATGTTGAGAGCTGTCAGCACTTAACAAAGCTGAAGAACAATCTTCGAGAAGCTTTATTAGTAACGACTTTTTTAATTGTACCCAGTTAAACCAAAGTTAAAGGAAAGCATTAAGTGTTAAAAAATATGCTAAATACTTATACATTATATTTTTGGAAAATAAATTTATAAAAGTTTAAGTCGTGTTCTTAGTTAACTGGGTCAGTTTAAATTAATAATAATAATAATAATAATAATAATAATAATAATAATAGTAATAATAATAATAATAATAATAATAATAATAATAATAACAATAAATAAAACAAAACCTTATTTTTTATACAATTGTCCATTGTTGTTATGTCCACATAATATTTTTCGGTTTCATTAAAAGCAAAGACGGGAAATAATATGTAATATACTCCCCCTACTCAGATTACTTTTGTATTTCTAGTATTAAGTATTATGTGCAATTGATACAATACAATTGTTTTAAGTTTATCTATTTAATACACAGAAAAATGAACAAAATGTTTTTTTATTATTATTTCACTACCATTATGTTGTCGTTTTAATTTTTGTTTATTTGCACTTAAAAATAGCAATTGTTGTTGTTTTATTTTCTGTTGCCGTCCCAATCATTTGGGTTGTTTTGAATGTTTGAGAAGTGTTGATTCGAATTTAGTTTAAATTATTTATGTTGGCTTATTAAATTATTACGAACAATTTTAGGTAAAAATGTATATTTCCTTTCTATTAAAAAAGTTACTCTTGTAGATATTTTCTAACAAAATATTTCAAATAATAAATGCATAACCTCGATTACTTCATCACTTAAATTTTTATTTTTTTTTTTCGTATCAAGATCGCCCAAAACAAAGAAGGCGGTATAGCAGGGAATTTTATTTATTTATTTATTTATTAGATTCTTGAGTATTAGGGTGTGCCTCGATACTTCGCCTCAAGACTCAAATAACGTACCAATTAGATACATCGAAAATCAGATTTCGCTTAAGGCGAAGTTAAAAAAGTCATATGTGTTTGGAATCAACTAACAGCAAAATAAGAAAATATAAATATGAAAGCCATATATATAAAACAACATGTTAATCCTTTCGATAACTTCAAAAGCAATAAAAATTTGTATTTGAAAATAAATTGGTAAATGGACGATTAATAAATTTTTCAATTTCTTATTATATTTTTCAAAAATTACACATACTAATTTTCGTCAGCGCACCGAATTTAATTGGATTTATATTAACAAAATTTCTAATTGGAGTCATATGATACACTACACTATTATATAATCACATAATAATGTAAAATATAACTCCATTTTTAAGATTAAATAAATTTTATTTTAGTACCTTTCGCAATGTGTGTTGAAAGCTGTGTATCAGATTTTTACGTTATTGCGTTTATGATGTCAAAAAATTTTAAAAATATACAGTATTTATCCAATAGAAATATCATTATGAATAGCTTGCCGTTTTAATTTTTTACTAATTCTTCCTAAATTAAACATAAATCTAAAATCTAAAAAAATACTAAAAATTTGTTGGCAACAATGTTTATTGGATCAATCATAGTGTTTAGAAATCTGATGAAAATAATCTCATATACGTATACAATAATACAACATTATATTAGTTTATTTTATAAGCATTTTGAAGTTATAACATTTATATCCAACATTTACAGATCTATTGCTTGGATAAAAGATGCTGTGTCATAAGAAAATGTTACGTCACAACGAAAAATCTCAAAACCAAGTAATTTTTTTATAATAGTGAGTATTTTCGAAGTTCAACTTATTTAATATTTATTTCCACAAATCTATAATAAAACTAAAGTAACTAAAATTTGAACTTGACAAAAATAAAGTTGATTTAAATTTTCATGTGAAACAACCATAGGTAAATAAATGCACAGATATCTAGAAGAAAAAATAAAACCTAATTCAATACTCAAAAACTTAATTCATTCAATATTACCGTTCCTCTCAGATAACGTTCTAGTTTAGAGTGGCAGAGAGGGCATGTGGCAGAGAGGGCGGAGTAAAACCTAAGTAATGACACTGTCCGCGGATCAAAACTGTCATCATTTGTAAGTTTAAGGTGGTTGGTGGTTGTGCCGAGAACCTGAATGGCTAGTTAGTGGTTAAAGAAGACTAGTATCTAACAACTTCCCTCCGACGCCAGAGCACAGGTCGGTTGTAAATGTTGAGTAGCCTAGTCCATGTACGCCGTCAATGCATGGATGGTCCAATCCTTTACGAGCTAAATCGTGGGTATAAAATTTATGTAACCAAACAAGCAAAATAATAATATGAAGAGTAAGACGGAACAACAAACAGCAGGAGGTGACAAGTCCAGCAATTCTGAGCTTCAAACCAAGCACCTCAAAAGCTGCTCTGGCTCGCGCCGGCACAAAACCAGTGAAACCCCCTGCTTTGGGGACTGCCTGCTCGAAACCAACTGGGACGGCAGCATCCCCAGTACTTATAGTAACCAAAGGAGTTGCGAAAAGGGCAACAAATTGTCTCAAACGCACAGAAGCGATTTCTTGATCGGTTAGGTAAAAAGTCCCTCACTCCTGAGGAACTTGTTTTCTCTTAACTGAGCTAAATCTCTGTTGCCCAAATTGCAGCGTAACCCTCCCCCCACGTCGAAGGCTCATCCGCAAAACCAACAGCCAGAGACCAAACGTCCAAAGCCCTACAACCCGATAAACAAATCGTATAGTGAAATTGCCAAAGACCATCTTATACGAGCTGTCATCGATAAAAGCGACCCGGATTGCGCTATATCTCACACAAACTGGGATAAAGTGCGTAGAGAGATGATAGGAGTCTTCTGTCGACATTGTGATGATGCAGGATGGTATCGTAACCGATTAGAATTAATGGCCTGCTCAAATGAACGATCAGCACAGCTATTAAAGCAGGCGATCGCTTTTGGATGTCATATGGGAAAGCGCTAGATTTGACGTAGTTTCCAGAAAGATTGTGATCGTCATGAACAAGGAGTCACTGCCAATCCTTCGAAAGAAAAGTGGGAAAATTTACTATGGCTTAGAGGCAATTTTTCCACAGGTCTACCGAAGGGTTAACAGAGGTAGACCGGTTCAGATCGATGATAATCAAACTCCGGAAGCAATGTCCTGTGAGGACTCAAGAGGACACTCATTCAAAATCCGAGTTTGTGGGTGAATTTTTTGAAAAAAAGGAGAGCAGCTAGCACTAGTCTAAGATCCATGGATCGTTGGCGAAAGTGTTTGCGGACTACGTGCGGACAACTTCAAGCTGATACACGATGCGAGATCAGGTATATGATATTGTATAGTAGCAAGCAGTAAACTCAATATCTTCATTCTATCTGATTTCAGCGATGACGACACTGTAGTAGCGGCCGGGGAGACAAGCTCTGGTATCAATTACATTGTCTCCAGCTACATGGCCCATGATCATTGTGACCCACCACCAACTAAAGAAAACAACATACCACTTGTAATTGGAGCTGACGCTAATGTCCATCATGACGTTTAGGAAAGTTCTGACACAAATACAGAGGGTGAGTCTTTATATGATTTTATTCTTTTTAGTAGTTTGGATATTCTAAACATTTGTAGTAGATAATAGAAGTTAATTTCAGTTAGTACTAGACACTTTAATATTAGGGATTGGAAGGTCTCCAAAGACTACTCATTCCCTGATCACTTATATAAGATTTCCTCGGGTTAAACCCTTTCAAAACTGGAGGAAGACAAATTGGGTAGAACATGATATGCTGACCCACCTCTCTAATCCCCCGACCATCAACGGTCGTGGTGATATTGAGTCCTGTGTCAAAACGCTTTCAAATGCATTCGACGCAGCAATTTCTGTTGCATGTAGACCCAAGGACTTCAGAGGTAGGAGAAAACCACATTGGTGTAACTCCGAAATAAGCGAAACTCGTAAAGAATGTCGCCATCTAGACACCGGTCTACTTAAAGGTCCTCAGTAAACAAGTTTAAAAACCATATAATAAATTCGAAACGCAAATCCTAGAAAGATTTCTGTAGCGGCACTGTGAGACTAGTCGTTTTCGTAAAATTATGGCATCATCACCTTCTGTTCCGAGTTTCATCTACAAACCATGTGGCAGTTGGACAACAAGCCGTCAAAAGATCTTAGATGTCTTAATAAACGCGCATTTTCCTTGCAGCCTTCCTTTAACGGATATCTTCAGAGATCATCAATGATATCTTCAGAGAAGAATAATGTTCTCATTCCCATAACGGACAGTTAACTGAGATGGTCTCTGAAGAGCTTTGCCCCATTTAAATCCTCGGGCCCTGATGGCATTACGCAGTACAATGCAAATTCGGATATACTCAGCATGCTTGTCATGTTCTTATATCCCTGTGTTATGAACTAGATGTACAGTGGTCTTTATCCCTAAAGACCTCACATACAAGACCGAAAGACTTTAGACTGTCGTCCTTCCCCTTGAAGACACTGGAAAGGTTGATCGATCTACACCTTCGTAGAACAATCAACCCTAACCTATAATCAGCGTCTCAACATGCCTATATAAATAACAAATCTGTTGAGACTATATTACATTCGCTCGTAGGGTACTTTTAAAAAGCTCTCGAGTATAAGGAATATGCATTAGTGGCATTCCTTGATGTAGAAAGGGCCTTTAATAATGTGACTCCGAATTTTAACAAAACTTGAATCCAATTCGATTTCCTCCAAATTATGTATAAAATTTTCGATCTTCACCTTCGTAGTACAATCAACCCTAACCTATTATCAGCGTCTCAACATGCCTATATGAAGAGCAAATCTGTTGAGACTACATTACATTCGCTCGTAGGGTACTTTTAAAAAGCTCTCGAGTATAAGGAATATGCATTAGTGGCCTTCCTTGATGTGTAAGGGGTCTTTAGTAATGGGGCAATCAAAATGACTCACTGAAGTTTAAGACTGTCTGGGAAATAACTGGATATTAAGTCTTACCGCCTGCAAACTTCTCTAAGTGTAATTAGTACATGGAGTACAATTAGTGGTTTTAGCGCATATATGTAGGTAAGCTATTAATAAATCCTGGGGAATAAATCCCAGTATTACAATTCAATTCTTTCATTCATGCGTCGTACTGTTATGGACACGTGAATTAGTAACACATGATCTCTCACGGTTTTACAACGGGACCAATTTGAGCTGTCTCCTATTGATTAGACAGCTGCCCACTGAATCTAACCTAATCTAAGGTGTTAAAAATAGCAAAACGTTTGCTATAGAATTTTAAAACTACGAGAATATTTAATTTCCCGTTTTCCCGGAAAAATTAAAAAAAAATCCCGATAATTCACGAGAGTATTTCGTAGGGAAATCCCAGGATTTGTTATTTAAAATCACGCCTTTTGTAATTATGTACATATACACATAAAATGAATTTTTCAACAAAAAAAAAAAAAAAATTTAAAAGATAGAACAAATTTATGAATGGAAAGGGAAGAATATAAATTATTTTGCAAAAGAAAAAAAAAATAATAGTTTTTCGAAAATAGAAAAACCAAGAAAGATTTTTTTTCAATATAATGGAGCTAAAATCATTTTTAGGGAAAACATCATATTTTTCCTTTAAAATTTTAAAACAAAATTAAAAGGTTTTAAGAATTGGCATTTACTTAATTAAATATGTAGGAAATGCAAGTGATTTTTTAAATTTTCAAATAACAACAATATTTTCATGCGTTTTTATATTTTTACAATAGAGTAAATTTTTTTTAATTTCATTTCTTTTTCGTAGTTTAAAAAAGGTAATTTAATTTGGAATTAATTTGGAAATAATTGCATAATATTTCTTTCATTATTACTTAAATTATTCATTATTACTTAAAAACTTCAGCTTCATTATTTTATTTTAATAATTTTACTAGCTGTTTCGAAAAAAATCGTTTTGAATTTTTTTTTTTCCATACATTTTTTCGAAACGAATTTTTCTTTCGACATAGAGAAACTGGCAGTTATTTTTCTCGTAATAAAAAATTGTTGGAGTATAAGTTAGTAAGTCCCTCAACTTGAAAAATATAGGTAAAATAAAAATATAAAAAAAATAATACAATAAAAATAAACTAAAGCTAAAATTTTTTGGGAAGGATCTCATGAAAACTGTATATAACTTATAAAATCTGGTAACTGGACACAATATATCTAATATATATATTTTTTCATCCGATTTCAAAGATTAGTTTATTTTCTCTTACGAATGCTTGTGAATGTTACCTAACTTTTATAGTTATATAATATATAATATAAATTCTGTTTTCGCATGTTGAAAAACACATAAGACTTTTCGTCTGCACAGCGAAATATTAAAATAATTTTATTCAAGCCTTGATAATTTTAATATATATATATATATATATATATATATATATATATATATATATATATATATATATATATATATATATATATATATATATATATATGAAATATGTATTTTGGAAATTATTTTTAAATGTTTAAAAGTAACTCACTTTATTTAAAAAATTTTCTGCGAATTTTACAAATTTCAGACTGCAAATCAGAATTTTTAAAAAATTTCAAAAAAGTACAGATTCCCTTTATCTGACTAGCATCAAATTCTAAATCAATAATTTTAGATATTAAATATATCATAAATTTTTTATATTAAATTTTGAAATTCTTAAGAGGATAGCAGTAAAATAATAACGCAATTAGATGATTTTAATTAATTAAATAAAACCATTAAAATCTATTCAATATTCCCAGAAATGTTTTTTGTAAAAAGCATAATTTTATTTTTTTAGTCTGTATTTCAAAAAATAGAAAATTGACGTAAAATATCGAGTTTTTTAAGTGACTGAAATATTTTTTATTCATTCATTAAGTAAGAACCTAGCCTATTAGCCATAATCGGTCCACTTAATCTACTCACAAATATATAAATTTCATAGCTCAATAATTCGATATAAATAAAAATCTATTCTTTAAAAGTTTTTTATTGGCTAAGTCAACATAAAGTTTTAGAAATTAAAATCGCGAATTTTTAATAATAAAAAATATCAAACAAATTTGACTAGATTCGCGCCTATGCTAATTAAATTTGCTGGTATTATTCAGAATTTGCAGGAAAGTGTGCTCATTGAACTCTTTAACTCACTTAAATTTATCTGATTGCAAAGATTACGGTTCAATTGAAAGCTCTTAATAGTAGCATTTATAAAAATAAAATAAAAAATTTTTAATTTTTTTAATGCATCTTTTTCAATACTTTGTAATTTGTAGTTATTATTTTGGGGGAAACCTTTTTTTTTATTAATAGCTGATCTTCAACCGGGAGGAATGAATTTAAATCTGTGGTATATCCAAAAGCTGCTTCGTTAACAAAAAAATTTTTATGCCAACTTATTTAAAACAAAAAAAAATAAGTAAATAGTTTTATTTTTTTATGAGTTTCTTAGGGAAGTACGATTTTCAAAGGCTTATAACTTCCAAAATATTGAATTGCACTCAAAAATGTTTACATTAATATTTTCACCTTTAAAAGTGCGGCATAAATCAAGATTACCAGCACACTTGATTTTTAAATAATTTTGAAAATGATTCAGTTGCATTTTTATTTGTGATTAAAGCAAATGTAAAAATTTTTGCCGCTCGCTCTTAGTTTACGAGTTATGGGTACTTGAATTTATAATGTAAAAATGCAATTTTCTCCTTCCTCCTGTAATGAATATGAACAATATGGGTATCATAGGAAAGGTCTTGAAGAAGCCTTTCGATTGATATATAAATTGTGCCAAATCATTAACCCATGGTGAGACAATATGATATTTTATTACTTTTTATTTTGACTTTTTTTACAAAAGTACCGTAATCTCAAAAATATATCGATATAACGGTACTCTCCTTTATATCAAATTATTTAGAGAACATTTCAAGCTTTCATATGATCGCCGTGTCACACCCCTAGCCCAATAAATAACAAATATATAGCACTTTAAGAATTAATATTTAGAAAAATTAATAGATTTTTACTTTTTATATTTGTCAATATCATAATTTAAAAATATATAATGTCTTATTTCTTTATCATTTTTACAATTTTGTGAAAATTTAAAAATTATTTAAAAAGAATACCGGTACTTACAAAAAGTTTTTGATTTCCAAAAAAAGTTTATTCAGCGAAGCCGGTGTTCGACATACATAGAGGAAAAAGCCCTTTAGCCCGGCCGAAGGTCGGCTACACAGAAAAACCTTTATTTACATTAAAAAAAATATATTTTAATTTCAACTGTGCTGTTAACCTTGATTTGTTCCACATTTTTTTAAAATTTTGTTTTAATTTTTTTTATCTATAATTCAAATAAAAATGCAAATTAATTAATATTTACTAAGTATTTTTTTTTTATTTATTTTTTTATTTTTGAGATTTAAAGACCTTTCCAATTATATCCATATTATATATATGACTATATGCTTTTTCAAGACCTTTCTAATGATGTCCATATTACATATATAGTCATAAATTATAATATTAACAAATATATTATGAGTAAAAATCGATTCATTTCTCTGAATATTAATTTTTAAAGTGCTATATTTTTGTTATTTAATGGACTAGAAGTGTAATATGGGGATCATATGAAAGCTTGAAATGTTCTTTAAATGATTTGATGTATAGGAAAGTACCGTTATATCGATATATTTTTGAGATAACGGTACTTTTGTAAAAAAAGTAAAAATAAAAAGTAATAAAATATAATATTGTCGCTCCATGGGTTAATGATTTGGTACACTATACATCAATCAAAAGGCCTTCTCAAGACCTTTACAATGATACCCATATTGTTCATTTTCATTCAAGGAGGAAGGAGAAAATTGCATTCTTACATCATAAATTAAAGTAGAAAAATTTTTATGTAACTTTTTTAAACCAAAAATAGTGCTTTTGCCGAAAGGAAAATTTGTTAAAAAATCAACAGTGCCGGTAATCTTGATTTGTTCCAAAAGTGCTATCAATGATGAATAAGCAAGAAAAAATCGGAACTGAATCAGAACATTCAATTTAAGCCAATTTGGCAAGTACTGGAACAGACTATTATAACGTTTTATTTTAGAAATCGTTCCATTATTTTGCAATTACTACATCAGCTAATACGACAAAATGGGAAAAACTCACTTTATTCTCCAAAAGATCTTATGTATATTTTAAATTACGCAATGGCAACCCTAGTTAAACCACACAAAAATAAAAAACCTCTGCTGCAGCACCGCCAATGGCAGCGGATACGCTACAGCTCTGCGCAAACAAAAGCAAAAGAAAAAAATTAACACCAAAAGAAATGAAGATCGAAAAAACTTGAACGAAATGAGCATAGAAAACAAGAAAAAAAACGCAGTCGAATTTCTGAGAAATTCCCCTTTTAAAAATTACCAGTCAATTCAACGATGAGTAATTTTTGCAATAAAAAAAGAAGTTATAAAAAATAAAAAGAATATAACACAAAACTAATAAAAAATTACTTAATGCATTTTAATAAATGAATCAAACTATAAATACTTTTTTATCAGCTTATAAATAAAATGCAATTAAATAAACATTTTAAATAAATGATAAATGGAAGAAATTTAAAAAAGAAAAACAGACGCACCCAAAAGTAATAATTTCACCTCTGATGCGGCACGCTCGCCTTCTTCACGCAAAGCACGATCAATACTTTTGGAACGTTCAATTGCTTCCTTATCTCGCGCAGTACTTACAGCGCAACCCATTTTGTTGATAAATTGTTAAATATTAATAAAACTTAAAAAAAAAACAAATGAAACCACTAAAAAACACACAAACACTTTTTAGTTATTTTTTTAGAGTAATAAATTTTTTGTACTCTTGTGTTAAAATCTCCTGTCAAAAAAAAAAAATTTTTAACAGGCGTCGTTTGCGTCTGCGCCTTTTACTATTGTATAGATTTCTTTTGTTATTCCAAATATGGTAACAGGTTATTTCGCCTTAATTTATTTCTTATTTTCAAGTATTTTATTATTTTTGCACTTTTTTTAAAACAATTTTTTAACGCCGCTAACCACTTGATTTTTTTCACAATCTTTCAAACCAACAACGAACACGAGCAGGCGAAAACTTTGTTGAAATTTAACAAATGATCTCTTCTAGAGAGATCAAAAAGTGTTACTCACCAGTGCTGTGAAAATATTGGGTGTTAAGTAACGAGTACCGAATGTTTGGATCTTTTTGGATACTCAATAGTTAACATAGTGTCTACATTAGACAATTTTTTATCAAGACAAAAGTCAAACTTAACGCGAATTTGTGGAAGGTGGCAACAGTTGCACAAAAACAACAATATGGCGTATTCATTATTGTTTTTTGTATATGCAGTTTGACAATTTTAACAACCAAAATAATAATCAGCTTTTTAACTAAGATTACCTTGTATATATTCGCATTGATTTTGGCGTTTTGTTTAGACACTAGGTTAAAGTATTTAGTACTCAATACTTTCATAGTTATATTTTCATAACCCCTAGTCTACATGTAGATGTTTTTTTGTTGGCTATTGTTAAATTCTGTCTTCCTCTTTAAAATATTACGTGTGGACCAATAAGAAATCTATTGCGCAATATATTTCGCAATAATTGTTTAAACACAATGCTGAGCAAATATACACATAGGACTTTTTGAAACCCTTTGAGATAATGTAAAACGTTTTGGTAGGTGAACGTGTGACTTATAATGATACAAGATGTGATTACTATATTTTTATTTCCTAACATAAGATATAACGTCGGCAGAATAATGGGAACAAATTATTTTTTCCAACTTTATGTTTTTTATAAATTACGCAAAATATTTCTTATTGGCCCCCACATAACATGTTAAAGAGAGATATAGAATTTGACAATTTTCAGCATAAAAATACCTATGTGTAGAAAAAAAAATGCACCAAAGACTATATATATATATATATATATATATATATATATATATATATATATATATATATTTAATTTTAAAAATTTAAACGGCGAAACTTTTTGCTAATATATTTCCAGGGTGTACATCCAAAAGAAGCCTCCTTCGCAAAACATCCACTCGATCTACACCTTCGTGTAGAAAGCTAGAGTTCCCGAGTTCAGCTCCCTGAGTTTAATGGTGTCTACCAATATCAATTTCAGTTTTGTGTGGTACTGTACCAAATCCAAAATATAAGTTAGTGTAACAAAATCGAATGCATGTGACAAATGTAAGCCACGAAAAACCGTACACGATACAGTTAGACGTCAACAAACACTTTATCAATACGGGTGAGACGCAAAATTCTCGAAGGCCAAACAACAAAAACCCGCCTCACTTTACTTAAGAAATAATTACGGTGACGCGAGAGTTGTTCTCCAACCCAGAGCTACTTTGCGACTGAAAAGAGACTCTATATTTATAAGGATGTTGCACTCAATACATTTTACAGCCCAACTTGACGTAACATAATTTGTAAGATTTTCTGTGCGAGAGTGCCAATTTCGCTCTCTGAGAGAATTTTTCACGTGTAGATTCAAACATTAGCATTAAAACATGTATTATGAGACTGTTGTGATGCGATTTTTCTAGACAACTATCTTATAAGATGAACCGTCAAAAAATACACATATACGAAAGTTTGTTTGTGTATGTGCTTATATATTTTGGTAATTACTAACAGCCCGTCTAGACGTAACATAATATGTAAGATTTTTCTGTCAGAGAGTGTCAAATTCGCTCTCTGAGAGAATTATTTCACGTGTAGATTCAAATATTAGTATTATAAGATGTATTATGAGACTGTTGTGATGAGATTTTCTACACAACAATCTTATAAGATGAACTGTCAAAAAATACACACACACTGAAGTTTGTATGTGTGTGTGCTTATATATTTTGGAAATTACTAAAAAAACAATGTTTTTTTGTAAAACTATTTTCTTTTAATGATTGTTTTACATTTAAAATAATATTTTTATAAAAATTGTGTTAAAAACGTGCGATTTTTTAAAATAAAAAGTACATGTTCATTCTGTGACTGATTGAAAATAATGATATCCTATAGGATTTATTAGAATACGTGTACCCCTTTTTTAAGATTTAACATAATATAAACAAAATGGTTACTCTCCTCTGCCGGCGTTATCTCACATATTATATCAGCGTTAATCTCAGTTGTAGACCTGCGGTAAAAAAACCATAGGTGATTGGGGTATTATGCGTTTGTGATGATGTTTGTAACGCACATAAAAAATCATCCAACACCCACCTGAAAGTATACCAATCGATTCAGAATCCCTTTTTAAAGCGAGGAATTTGTGTGCCATTTATGTGATAATAACAAAAACAACAACTTTTCAGTAAAAGAATAACACAATGATATTAAACAAGAGTTAAAAAAATTGAATCAACTGTCTGTTTTAAATGAAACAATGACTTTTATGTCCAAGCAGTTTGATGATTTGATTAGAGGAGTGACGGAAAATAAGAAAAAAGTGGAGAGTTTACAGAAAGAAAATAAAGAACTCAAAACTGAAGTAAAGATGCTTAGAGATTCTGTTAAGTTTTTAAATGATCAGAGAGTAAAAAATGATTGTTTATTGTCTGGAATTGAAGCTAGTGATGGGGAATCGGCTGTTGATGCAATGTTAAAATTTACGAATGAAGTTGATGTAGAAATAAATGAAGAGAGTATTAATGATGCCTACTTAATAATAATAATAATAATAATAATAAATCTGTTGTTATTAAACTTAATGCCAAAATATCTTAAGAAAAACTAATGGCAGTAAAGCCCAAATTAAGAGATGCAGAAAAAACAAAAAAATCTATGTAAATGATTATTTAGGTCTGGAGACAATAAACCTGTTTAACTATGCAAAATCATTAAAAAAAATCGGATATCGTTCTCTTTATGTATATGAAGGGAGACTGTTTACAAAAATGAGTGAATTGTCAAGGCCAAAATTAATAAGATGTGCTGAGGAAGTTGATGAACTATTATTAAAGGCAACAAAATACCGTGCAAGTATCCAACATACACAAAATAATGTTAACGTCCAAGACGAATTGGATAATTCTTTTATGTCACCATCGTAATTATATAACTTACATATTTTGATTTAATTTTATAGTTTAAATTCAATTTTAATTTTTTATTATGATTACAAATCATTTTTTTCATAGTTCAGAAGAGTTTAACATGCATTGTAACAAATTATCTAATAATTTATTAAACATCATATCAACTAATATCAGAAGCATATCTTCAATTTTAAAATTTAATAAATTTAAAACATTAATTGCGAAGTTTTCGAAACTTCCTGCAGCTATTGCTGTGCAAGAAACATGGTTTAAAGAGAACATTTTTCAAATATATAACATACCAGGTTATAAAGCTGTTCACTGTTGTAGATCTGATCATTTTGGTGGAACATCGGTATATGTTCATGAAAGTATTCATTGTACAGTGGAAAGAATTTCAAATCAAAATTTTATAGATTCTGTGGTTTTAAAGTTTTGTGATTTAAAATTTGATGGAAAGGAAATTATTCTCATTTCTTTTTATAAATCGCAAAAATGTATTCTAAATGACTTTTTGATGTTTATTGAGGACTTATTGTCTCTTTATGGCAGGTACCACTGTATTTTGGTTGGTGATGCAAATATTGATTTGTTAAATAAAAACATGTCTCAGGAACTTATAAATCTTTTGCAAAGTTTTGACTTTAGAAATTGCCATGACTTGATATCACACGTCAAATTAGTGGAACATCAATTGATCATGTTTATACTAATATGAACAAGCCAATAATTGTTGATTCTATTAATTGTATGATTTCGGATCATAATATAATATCGTGTAGAGTTTACATAAAGGTTAAAAGACAGGATTATAAAATGGAAAGGATTGTTAACTGTGACTATGCGAAATTGGAACGTATTTTACAAAATAAAATGGCAAACTTCATTCATACTGGTGATTCGTCAACTGACACTTCTAATCTTATTTCCTCCATTAGAAGCGCTGTTGACTATTCCACTGTAGAAACATGTAGAAGGACGAATAATAAAGACAAAATAGCTTCTTGGATAAATGGTAATTAGCAAAAATTTATTATTATTAGAAACAGTCTATTGAAATAAAGAAGAAGAAATCGCAATAACATACTTGAAACAAAGTTGAAAATAATTAGTAAAGTTATAAAGGCAGCTTTAAAGATTTCGATGAATAACTTTTACGTCAGTAACATAGAAAACTTAAATATAAAAAATAATAATTTACAATTTTAACGTGTATATCAAACATACCAATAAACATTATATCAGAAGCTCATCAACATGTTGAGATAAAAAAAATTAAATAAGATTTAAACTGCGATAGGCTTGAGGCTTGTTTAATATTATGTGTCAAGTTATTATATTCTCTACAACCAGAGCGTTCAACTCGTTGCTTAGTTGTTTCAGATTGGCAAAAAATTACTCTTAAATTGCCACGATTTCTTGTGTTGAAGGTATGCTGATTCCGTGTGAATTGTATGGTGTGATAACCAAAAAAAGAAAAAAAAACATGGAAATTTATGAATAAAACTCTTGGGAGGGTAGAACAAAGGGAAATTTCTATCGCTGATACAAATGGAAAAATTATAGAAAACAATGTTCGTAAAGCTGAAACATTTAATTCTCATTTCCTACAATCAGTAAACATAATAAAGCAGAAAATAGTTCAATAACCTTCCGATTTCTGTAACGGATTGAGAACTTTAAGACCGGTTCATAATCGATTTCGACCTAACTATACCTCTAATGAGGAAGTTAAGGATATAATTTCAAGCCTTTTACCTGGAAAAAGTTGTGGTCACGACAATATTTATCCCAAAGTATTTTTATATATTGTATTTCTCCAAATATTGTACATTTAATAGCATTGCAGACTCGTCAGTATGCCCTGACATTTTGGAAATCTATAAAGTAATCCCTATTCCCAAGGAAAGTAAAGCAACAACAGTTGAACAATATCGTCCTATTTCGATACTTCCTATTATTGACCAAATCTTTGAACGTATATTGCACAAACAAATTTCCACTTATTTTATGGAAAACAATTTGTTAAATGAGTTTCAATTTGGCTTTCGAAAGGGTTGTGGCACTGAGGAGGCTATTGTAAATGTGCAAAATTATATTTGTAAGGGATTAGATGAAGGTAATAGTGCTGTTGCTGGAATATTTTATGATCTAACGAAGGCGTTTGATCTTACAGATCATGAAGCTTAAATACTATGGTATTCATGGAAATGAATATTTGCTTCTAGAGAGCTACTTAACAAATAGAATATGTTCAAGTTAAGGAAAATAAGAGTAATCTGCGGAATGTCGTACATGGAGTTCCTCAGGGAAGGGTTCTAGGCCCTTTGTTGTTTTCAATATACATCAATGATTTAAAAAATTTAAACTTGAAAGGGAAAATTTTTATATTTGCTGATGATATTAGTATATTTTATCATTATAAACATGAAACTGCATTAAAGCCGCATATGGAAAGAGATGTTTCATTAGTTTCGGAATATCTTCGTATTAATAAGCTTTTTTTAAATCCTACAAAGACGAAACTTATAAGGTTTAAACCACACTTTGGTTTTAGTAATGATTTTAGTATTTTTGTTGATGGAAATAAAGTTCGGGAGGTTTCATCTGTTGAATATTTGGGTATATGTTTACAGGGAAATCTTATGTGGGATCAGCATGTTAGGAATCTTAAGGTAAAACTTTCTCCTGCCTTAGGTTTAATATATAAGTTAAAAACAAGTTTGATAAAAAAAACAATTTTTTAATTTTTCAAGCTTTGGTTCAAAGTCATTGTAATTACCTTGCATTAATATATGGATTCCAAAAAAACTACAGAGTTTAAATCGCTTCAGAGAATGCAGAACGAAGCATTAAAAAGTGTAGTTAACTTGCCCAGCCGGTTTCCAACTGTTATTTTATTCAGGGACGTTTTTCCCCCTGTTTTGCCAATTCACGTGATCTATAAGTCAGTTATTACTGTACATGTTTAAATGTCTTAATAGTATTGGTCATCACACCATACAATTCACACGGAATCAGCATACCTTCAACACAAGAAATCGTGGCAATTTAAGAATAATTTTTTGCCAATCTGAAACAACAAAGCAACGAGTTGAACGCTCTGGTTGTAGAGAATATAATAACTTGCCACATAATATTAAACAAGCTTCAAGCCTATCGCTGTTTAAATCTTATTTAAATTTTTTTTATCTCAACATGTTGATGAGCTTCTGATATAATGTTTATTGGTATGTTTGATATACACGTTAAAATTGTAAATTATTATTTTTTATAAATATTTTTTAATACTTTTGTTAAAATAATGCCAATCTGGCGCTGATGTGAAATTGTAATATTGTTTATTTTATAATAAAATTAAAAAAAAAAAAAAAAAATTCGATCTAACGATGTCCGTTCGTCCATCTGGCTGACTGGCTGTTCATGTATACTTTGTGCACAAAGTACATGTTGCAATTTTTAAGATAAATCAATGAAATTTGGAACGTATGACTTTCATGAAATTAGTTGCGATCGGTCCTTTATTTCACCTAGCCCTCATACAAATGTCACCCCGTACAATGAGTTTAAACACTCAAAAATGCCGTAAAAATAAGAATATTTTAATGAAATTCAGTGCAAAAAAGTTCTGTGCAAGTATCAATCATTTATGAAGATCGGTTAACAATTGACCATAGCTCCCATATAAACCTCCCTTCCGAAAATCACTTTAACGTGCATAAATCCCATACAAATGTTAGTATCAAGTTAATATTCATCACAAATAAGTTTTATGTAAGTAAAAACAACATTCCCAAATTTTATGAGATTCGCTCCATAATTTACCATAGCTCGGATATAAATCCACTTCCAGGAATCACCCTAAAGTACATAAAATCATCTAGATGTTAGTATCAACGCATTATTCTGTATTTGTATATTTTATTTTACATTTAGTAAAATTAGTCCCCATCCCGAACAACACAATGTTGTGTACGAGTCGGTCTTGACCGACTATCTGCCTGTTTTTATAACAAACAAAAACAAAATTTCAGAATTTGTTTTTGTTCTAAATGTAAGTTAAACGAGTCGTTTTTGCGCTCGTGTTATAAAAACAGGCAGTATATCTTTCTTTCTCGTTATTTTTTTTAATTGTTTTACATTTTAAAAAACATTTTATAAAAATTGTGCTAAAAAAGCGCAAATTTCTTTAATAAAAATGATATGTGTACTCTGTCACTGATTAAAAATAATGATATCTTATAGGCCATTCAGACCGACGCAAAATTACGTACTTTCGTGATTTCGGCCGAAATCAAGTTGAAATTACGTAATTTCCCATACATTTTGACACTTGCGAAATTACATAATTTTGTGTAATTTCAGCGAAATTACGATGCTCATTTCCGTGCAACTCCGTACATGGTTGGAAAAAATACTTTTTTTCAACTATGTACTGCATGTTTCAATCGTGAGAAGAAAAAAAAAACAATTGACAGCTGATCTTAAATTTAAACACAAATCTTAAAATTAGTTATTAAAGTGATTTTACAAAATGAAATCTATCCTTTTTACATTTTTAATTGTTGCAAATTAATAATTTTCAATTTAGTAAGTAATTGTTTCTTATTTGTTACCATTTCAAAATACTTTATTTGCCCCTATAACAATTTAAAATGTAAACAATAAGTATCAGCTGTTCATGAAATTACATCAAATGTCATCCAGCCAGTATGAACACTCTAGATTTCATTCGTAATTTCGGCATGAAATTTCGTAATTTTGCGACGGTCTGAACAAGGCTTTATAGGATTTATTAGAGTATCAAATAATATAAACAAAATGGTTACTCTTTTCTGCCGGCGTTATCTCACATATTATATCTGCGTTAATCTTACTACATTACATTGTCTACATTAGGCAAATTTTTATCAAAACAAACGTCAAAAGTACGAATATATACAAGGCAACCTTTTTTAAACAGCTGATTATTATTTTGGTTGTTACAGTTGCCAAACTACATATATAAAAAATAATAATGGATACACAATATTGTTGTTTTTTGTGAAACTGTTGCCAACTTCACAAATTCGCGTTAAGTTTCACATTTGTCTTGATAAAAAATTGTCGAATGTAGACACTTTGTTAGATGTAGACCTGGGTTACGCAAACAAAAATTTTGTGATTCTTTTTATAAGGGGGATAAGTAACAAAGGGAAACAAAATCCACCAACAAAACAGAGAGAGAAATAGTTAAAGAGCTATACATTTGTTTGTACATGTGTGTATTGCTTATAACAGCCCGTCTAGACGTAACATAATATGTAAGATTTTTGTGTCAGAGAGTGTCAAATTCGCTCTCTGAGAGAATTATTTCACGTGTAGATTCAAAAATTAGTATTATAAGATGTATTATGAGACTGTTGTGATGAGATTTCTCTACACAACCATCTTATAAGATGAACTGTCAAAAAAATACACATACACTAAAGTTTGCTTGTTTGTGTGCATGTGTGTTTTGGAAATTATTGAAAAACAATGTTATTTGGTAAAATTGTTTCCTTTTAGTGTTTGTTTTACATGTTAAAAATCATTTTTATAAAATTTTTGTTAGAAAAGTGCGAATTGGTTGAATAAAAAGTACATGTTTACTCTGTAACTGATTGAGAATAATAATATCTTATAGGATTTATTAGATTACGTGTACCCCTTATTTAAGATTTAACATAATATAAACAAAATGGTTACTCTCTTCTGCCGACGTTATCTCACGTATTATATCAGCGTTAATCTCAGTTGTAGACCTGGGGTAAACAAGGCAGATTTAACAAGGTAACAGTAATGTTGCCAGATTTGATGATTTATCGTCATTTTGACGATTTTTGGGTCTAAAAATCACTTGTTGACGATTTAACGTTTTTTGTCCAAATTTGACGATTTTTTCCAAAAGGAGATTCAGAACTATTTTCACCGTTTTTTATATATTTTTCCTCAAAAGTAAATTAGTTGGTACAAAAATATTAACAATTTAAATAAAAATCTTCTTTATTTGTCAATGTAAATGATTCATTTATTAGTAAATATTTATATATATGAATATAAAGCCAAAACACTTTTACAATTTTTATAAAAACTTTAATTTCATAATTAAGGCATTAGAATTACTTAAATAGCAGTGTACCCAAAGTATCCAAAAACATTTTAGATGAATTCGTATATTACAGATGGGCTTACACAAAGGCTTAGATGTTTTTTATAACGTCAAGGTAAATAACTTTTTTTTTTTTTTTTTTTTTGAGTCATACAAAATTACATAATCATTATTTTTATGCATACATGTATCATCAGACTTAATAATAGAAGGGCAATATAAAATTAATGTAAGTTTTATTAATTTCTTTTCAATTAAAAATTTTATTTTCATAAAAAAGCATAGAAAATGCAAAAAAAAAGTAAGAAAGATATAGTCGGTCAAGCCCGACCGATACTTTTACTAAGTGTAAAATAAAATGTACAAAAACAGAATATTACTTTAATACTAACATTTATATGAATTTATGCACTTTAGGGTGACTCCCGAATGTGGGCTTATATGGGAGCTATGGTAAATTATGGAGTGATTCTCATAAAATTTGTCACTGTGATTTCTACTTATACAAAACTTATTTGTGTCGAATAAAAACTTGATACTACCATGTGTATGTGATTTATGCACGTTAAAGTGATTTTCGGTAGAGGGTTTTATATGGGAGCTATGGTTAATTATGGACCGATTTTCATAAAATTTTGGCACAGAGACTGACGCTTATACAGACACTTGCTTGCATCGAATTTCTTTAAAATATTGCCATATTTAAGGCATTTATGATCGTTAAATCCCTCTTCCGGGATATCATTTGTATGGGGGCTAAGTTAAATAAAGAACCGATCACAACCAATTTCAATAGGCTTCGTCCTTGTATCATGAAAGTCCTACGTGCAAAATTTCATTGAATTATCTTCAAAATTATGACCTGTACTTTGTGCACAAGTTTTAAATGGACGGACATCGTTAAATCGACTCAAAAAGCGATTCTGAGTGGATTAGTATACTTTAAGATGGATGTTGGATTATTTTTTCTCTGCGTTACAAACATCAGCACAAACGCATAATACCCCAGCCACCTATGGTGGTGTGGGGTATAAAAACGATTTTTTTTCTCGAAATTTGACGATTTTTTACTAAATTTATCTGGCAGCTATGGGTAACAGCAGGTCGGAGAGGATTTTTTCATCAAATTTTTTATATATAGAATTTTGACGTTCAAACAAATTACTGAGTGATAGAAATTTATCATTTTATATTGAGGTTGACAGTTTAACAAATTAAAACAAATAATCAACTGGGCTAACGACATTACCTTAGAGTTGGGTTGTTCATGAACGACCATATTCAATTGAACAATTCAATTATGACTAATGTATTGTGTTGGTCTATTTGGGACTGTACACAGTTCGGACTAATAAAAATAGTTCGTACAGTCAAACAGCTCAGAATAAAAATAAATAACTGAATAAAAAGAACAAGCAGTAAAATGAACGATTGAGCCCAAGACTACATTACCTTGATACTTGTGCCATGCTTATAAAGAAATAAAAAAGTTAGAGCGCTTTGTTCGGCTGTGCCGAATCTTTTGTACCCTTCACCACTTTACCACCAAATAATAAGAAATAGTATGCCTTAATATTTTCATATTTATACCTAAAAAATAATACATTTGTTTCACAAGCAAAGCTGGCTTTAAAAAAAAAAAAAAAAAAAAAAACGACAGCCCTACAATTCTTTGATGAATTTTTCAAACAAATGTCCGCTAAATCATTAACGAAATTACAAGCAACAATGTCGTGCAAATTGCCGTCAGCGATTATATGGAGGACAATGGACTTTAATCTGACGTCAACGAATTCGTTGACGACATTTTTAAATTGCTGTTTTAGATGACCATGGCAATGACAATATATTATGTATATAGAATAAAACAAGCTATGTGAGGGAAATTATAGAAATTTTGTTTTTGTTATATTATAACGTGTATAACGGCTGAGGTAACTTAGTCGTCTCCAGGGTCTACTTACGAATCCACAAACCTTAAGTAATAAGACGTTTGATTTACCCTTTCCGGGGGTTAGAATAATATTTTCTTTATTGAATACGTCAAAAATGTTTCAAATACAAAATATATAGACATTTCGAGAGAATAATTTTGATAACTTCAGTTCGGATACCATCGACTTATTTCAGCTCTCCCTTCTTCAACAAGGCTTATTTTGGTTCTTCGGCTTATATTACGATCGGTTGACTCTATGGCTTATGTTAGGATCGTTTCGGTAGTAGAATCGGCTTTGAGCTTTCGGCTTCGACACACTGGCTGTCAAACTGGTTCGGGTTAACGGCTGGATCAGTTTCTGGTTCAGGTGGCAGCTTTGGGAATCGAAGATCTTATCTTTTTCTACAATACTTACAATGGTTTCTTAAAGCTAATGTCTAGCTACTTCTCAACTACTACTATGCAATTCTACGGGTTAATATTCTGCTAAGAGAACGAACAGCAGGAAGCCACTCGTGGGAGCGAACAGTAGGAAGTCACTCGTGGGAACGAACAGTAGGAAGCCTCTCGTGATAACCAACAGCCAAAAGCCACTCGTGAGAACGAACAGCCAGAAGCCACTGGTGAGAACGAACAGCTGAAGTCACTCGTGGGAACGAACAACCGAAGTCACTCGTGAGAACGAACAACAGAGGTCACTCGTGAGAACGAACAATCGAAGTCACTCGTGAGAACGAGCAAACGAAGTCACTCGTGTAAAATTTATTTTGGGCCTAACCGAAGTTGAACGTGCAAAATACGACTAAATTTTACTTTAGCAAAATCTAGTCGGCTCTCCGATTATATAAAATAATCTTTGAGACTTATATGGCGAATTCTTGTCTTGTTTAAATCGCCCCGACTGTAACCAAACATTGTCTACTTATATTTAGTCATGTATCAACTAAATGAGTGTTATCCCTGCCAACATTTTCTATCCAAATTTGCACTAAAGAGTAACCTCAAGTTGTTTTTAACAGTCGAATATGATATCATTTTTTTATCCAAGAAGAGTCACCGTGCGGGAAGAAGTGTGCACCAGTTCTAATACTTTTTTAATGACACTATTTTGAGGAGCAGAAAAAGTCACGATTTCTGTCGAAATTCTAACTTAATACTATCAACATTACTATCCAAACTTTGACTAAATAGTATCCATATTTATTTTAAAATAGTAAAAGAAAAAGGAGTTATTTTCCTATCGAAGAGGAGTCATCTTTCGGGCAAAACTGTATCGCAGTTTGGATACTTTTTTAATGACACTATTGACTGCTTTTTTTGTGTGACGAATAAAGTCATTTAGGGTTAGGGTTAGGGAAAATTAAAACATCTTACCTTAGTAAAAAAAATTATAGATATATTTTGATAAATTGTAATAGAATATTTTTGATTTCGAAGAGCCTAACAACTTTAAAAATTTAGCTGAAAGGTTTGATGAACATGCATATATGGGTTCACTTTCACTAAAAAAATATACATATTTTTATGAGCGAAACGCAATTTATTTCGAAATTTTATATTATTAAAAGCAAGAAATAAATCCAAAGTTATTTGTTTATTTTTTAATTAATTTAATTTAAAATTTAAAAATTTTTTTTCACAATTTTGTTTTCATTTTGTCTTCATTATAAACAACATTCATTTTATATATACATATATATATATTACTGAATAATATTTATTTTTTAATTAATTTAATTTAAAATTTAAAAATTTTTTTTCACTATTTTGTTTTCATTTTGTCTTCATTATAAACAACATTCATTTTATATATATATATATATACATATATATATATATATATATATATATATATATATATATATATATATATATATATATCACTTTATCACTCTTTTTTTTAATTTTTTCTTAAAATTTTAAAAAAATCGATTGCTTGCCTTTGAAAGTAACACGCAAACTAAGTGCCATCGACTTCTTCACATTTTTTGCTTTTAATTTAATGTTTTTTTATTATCGGAAGGTCGAAAATCGAAGTTAATGTTATTTGTTTTTGTAAAAGTTTTACTATCAATAAAATAACATCTTGAGAACACTAATGGGAGACAGTTTTTGGTAATTTTATATTTATCCAAAAACTAACTTTTAAGTGACTTTTTCGATATTTTAGTTAGTAAGAAATATAGAATAAGTAGACCTAAAATCGAAATTAATGTTATTTGTTTTTGTAAAATTGTTAACATCTTGAGAATACTAGAAAGAGTCATATTTCTGATAGTGGATAAAACTATCACCTAATTGCTGGCAGGGAAATTGCTTGTTGGCTATCAAGCATCCTCAAGTGCACAACTAAAACAGTTGTGGTACATGTGTGTGTTTGTAGTATCTACCGTAGGGGCGCTCATTGTAATTTCTTATTACTAATAAAGTACTCAATATTTCTAAATTATTATATTAAGAAATATGTACGTGAAAATAATAGTATTGAGTGTACTATTTCCACGTTACAATACAGACCCATGAAGGTCATTATGTAAAGAATATAATGTTGTTTAAATTTTCATTGTTTCACCTTTCACCATCCTGCTGCAGTCACATGTCATTAATGGAAGTAGAAATTAGTAACAATATTAATTTCTTTTTAATCATTTTAATTTTAACACGCGCTAAATTGATAGTTATGTATAGTTACGGACAAAAAAAAAATAGGGTCCAGTATATTTATTTCACTTTTTTTGAGTTTTCGACAAAACGTTATGCAAAACATTCAAATTTTTAGTGCCAAATCATTGTGAATACATTGAGTTATAAATCCCAATTACAGTATGTTGTCTCAAGTGTAAATATTCCTTTTTCAGTGCGAAAAATTGGGTCAGCAGTAAATTCGTCAAAATTTTATTAAATTTTTGAACATTTTTTCGAAACTTTACTTCTTTTAAATATAGATAACGACATTAACAAAAAAAAAAAAAAAAAAAACTAAAAAAATAAGGACTTTTAATTCCGAAGCAATTCATATCAAAAAGAGCTTTAAAATAAGGGAAAATTGAAGGTTCAAACAAAAGCTAAGTACCGAAATAGATTTTTACAGTTAAATAAATTATTTTCAATTAAAAGGAAGTACTTAAAAGCAATTTAAAAAGGTTTAGTATAAAAAAGTTCTTCGGACGGGAAAATTTTGTCAAGTCGGGAACTTTTAATTCCATTGAGTCGGTTCAAAATCTACTAGGAACATAAATTTCTTTTGGGAATATAAGAAGATAATTGGAAGAAACATAATTTCTTTGAAAGATCATTCTAGAGTTCCCTGATGCTGAGATATAGACCTAACAATTTGCAATCGTAGTAACCCATACCGTTATATTGCCATCACCGTTATGCTTAATTGAACATGTGATATAAAATGTTCCAATGCTGTATTTTTTGGACCCCTACCAATGTTTTGCTATCAATTTAAACTTTTGTAGTTCATTTATAAAATAAATAGTACTTTTGGGTACATGAGGATACTATTTGAGACTTTACCTGGTCTGTATTATAAGACCAGGGCTTTTCGGGATAGTATTTTGAATATATAATGTTTTCAACAACTGTCTTCCCATATTCTTAGAAAAAAATTTATGTTCTTAACGAATTTTGAATCGACTTAATGGCATTAAAGTTCTCCGGATTTATAAAAATTTTTTGGTGATATTTTTTTCCGAAGAACTTTTTTTACCCTGAAACTATTAATTGAAAATAAAATTATCTAACTATATCAATAAACTTCTATTCTTAATATTTGTTTGCACCTTCAATTTTGTCCGCATTTTTAAAGTTTTTAATCCACAGATCATTTCCGATACGAATAGATCTCGAAATTAAAAGCCTTTATCTTTTTTCAGTTTTTAATTGTTAATATCCTTATTGAGATTAAAAAAGTAAAGTTTCGAAAAAAATTTCCAAAAAAAATTTGACGAATTTACTGACCCACTGAAAAATGTCTATTTTCGCTTGAGACGATATACCGTTATGGGGATAATGTTAAACGATATTATTTTTTATAGGTTCATAAATCAATATATCCGCAATGATTTGGCACTAAAAGTTTTATTGTTTTGAATTAAATTTTTTAGAAAACTCAAAAAATATAGAATAAATTCATTCATTTATTCAGAAATAAATGTTTGACAATTTAAACTGGATAATTACATTAAATTATTGACTTAATGAAGTTTAAATATCACTAATTTAGGACATTGAATAAACGACAAAATACACAATTTCTTGCACAGAACGTCGACGACAATATCGTCTATGATCATTTGGCCAACTGGGATACATATATCTATATATTTTTGTATTTATATACAAACAAAATGACTACATATACAAAAAACAACAACACCACTGCTGTTGTCAATTAAACTGCTTGCTTATACAAAAAACAACAACACTTAAAGTCATTGCAATGCTTCATATCAGGCAAAGGCGCCCATAGCTCTTCAGAGCCGAGTGATTTCGGCATTTTCATATACACAACACGAATGTTAACGAGGCTAAACAATTGAGTATGAATATAAAACAAAAAATAATTTAGTTGTGTTTTAGCTTTCAACAAAGTGAGATAATGTCGCAAAACAAAACACATAAAAAAGATTTTTTTTTGTGTTCTAGATATAACAAACACATACGTAACAAAGAACGTAAACAAATAAATTATACAAACACATTCAATTTTTTATGACCCTCTTAGCGCTGCTTCATATTAGCAGGGCGTCAGATGTGGCGATTTTTTATTGCTTTTGACGATTGAATTTTCCGTTTGGCGACATGGCGAATTTTTTGGCGATATATAACATGGTGGCGATTTGTTTAGCTAATTTTTTAAAATTTTACTAAATAGGCAATTGTAGAGAAAAACTAATAAATTTTCTAACTATAAATCGACTATTTTTAGTATTGGCCTATCTAGCAAAATGAAAAGCCTTAATTTGTATATAGCTTCAACTTAGTTTACGAAATTTTAATAAATTAATTTTTTGAAACAATGTATAAGTTTAATAATAAAGTCCAACAAATTTTAGAAGTTGATGACCTAAATAGGTGCTATATGTCAGAAAAGTGTATTTTAAGTTGTATATATTTTTTTTTTATTATTCAATTACACTCTGCACGAAAATAAGACTAAATTTTTTAACAATGTGGGCACCCATTGGTTAAACTATTTTTCATGTTAAAAGGCTAAAAAGGGCTTAAAAAAATTAATAACTTACCACCGTATTCACAAACAACTTTTAAATTAAAATGCATTTTAAATCAAAATTTTCATAAAAATTTTGTCTATAAAATGAATTTTAAATTGAAAATTGGTTTGTGAATTTTTGAATTTAAACCATATAAACAATTAAGATTCCATTGAAGTGTATAATAATGAATTCTTATTATCAAATATATTTTAATCGCTAATAAACAAAACTTTAAACTGGTAAAAAACATTACTATAATTCTGTAAGCAAGCTAACTAGTGTTACCAATGAGAAAATTTTAAACAAATATATAAAAACATTTAAAATCTGGCTAAAACTGATTTAATTTATAATTGGAATAAATATTCAATCGATTGATATTAATGTCCCTATTATTTCCAATTCTCAATGAATTATCTACATTTATAATTAAGTTTAAACCATAATATCGCGAATACTAGCTAACTATTGAATTCAGCGTACTCGAATTAGCTTTACGAGTAAGGTACGCAGTTTATTAAAATTTGCAAACTAGCACAGTGCTGTTATTAGCTATTGCAATAATCATTGGCTTTCTTAAAGCTGAATTTACATTTACAAATTATGCGAAATTTTAAGTACTAAAAATTGTACGACACTTAAAATTTTAGTTAATTTTTTAGCATTACTTTAAAAAATCTGCAACGATTAAGTTTTCGATGCACATGTGAAGATCGACATTGAATACATTTACTACTAGTTCTCTCTCTCTCTGTCTCTCTGGAGCACAAAAAATTAAGTATAGTTAACAGTTGTTTGTCGAATAAATACGATTAAGTAGCAACAGAAAAATATGTTCCTAAAAAGAGTGAACACATACAAATATAATAAACATTTTATTTTTTCAAAATAAATAAGTTATTTAATGATTTTTACATTAAAAAATAATACATTTTTAATTTTGTATAAGCAATGAAGGCAAAAAAAAAAAAAAAAAAACGGATAAAAAAATTTTAGCCGAATGTATTTTTTTAAATTAAAGGAAGCAGAAATAAAAAAATAACTCTTCTATGAAAAACTGTATTAGTTCTACAACTTGTTCTAATTTGGCACTACGACAAATGATTTTTGTTCAAAATTATCACCTCCAGAACTAGTTCTGTGGAAGAGTTACCTAGCCAGTACCCATTCTATGGAACGGTTCTAGAACTAGTTCTTTAATCAATGATTTTTGCTTGAAATTGTCACATTCAGCACTAGCACTATAGAAGCATTAGGGAACGTTCAAGAACCAGTTATTAAATTTTTAAATGTTATTTTTCATTCTAATGAGCCATTTCCTAAAGGACACTTTCAAAATCATTTTTTTATTTGTTAGATTTTTTTAAGCTTTTGAAAGAGTTCTAAGAAGTAATTTTTTTCTGGACTAAAGTAAATAAATTAAATATAAATTCAAAATTTATTTACTTTTTATTTATAAAATTAAAAATTGTTTAAAAAAGGAGAAAAAAGTTTAAATATATATTTTTTTGTAATTTAATATAAAAATATTATTGCAAATTATTTATTTATTTATTTTTAGTGAGTTATTATAGTGTGATTGAATGTAAGGTAAGCATTTAGCAAAATTATAGTTAAAAATATTCAAGAGAAATATAAAATATGTTAATATACAAAAGCAATTATATTTTGATGCTTTCTTGATGTATTTTTTTACATTTCTAAATAATAGTATTTCGACAATCAAGGAATGCACTAAATAGCGTAATTAAAAAAGTATTACAACTGCTGCACACTTCTTCCCGCACGGTGACTCTTCTTGGATAAGAAAATGATATTATATTGGACTGTTAAAAACAACTTGAGGTTACTCTTTAGTTCAAATTTGGATAAAAAATGTTGACAGGGTTCGAGTAAGTGTACATGCTTCGCCAATACACGTGTACTCTATATACACAAATATATTTATGCAGTTCTCTACTTCATATCTAATAGTCATTGCAATTCTTCATACACATAAATGTGTATGTGTATATACAAACGACAACCACTTCTTGCTTATGCAAAAAATGACCAGTAAATTTATATACATATGTTTGTATGTAGATACATGCTTATACGAAAACACTAATAGTCATTGCATTGCTTCTATTCCCAACTAAATAACGTCCAAACACACATAAAAAATGCTTGTGTATATGTATATACAATCAACAACTACTGCTTGCTTATACAAAAACGAGAAAGAAAGATATAGTTGGTCAAGACCGACTATATAATACCCTACACCATTGTGTACGAGCATAAAAATTCGAGAAGGGGACCAATTTTACTAAATGTAAAAAATATACAAATACAGAATAATGCGTTGATACTAACATCTAGGTGATTTTATGCACTTTAGGGCGATTCCTGGAAGTGGGTTTATGTCGGAGCTATGGTAAATTATGGACCGATTCTCATAAAATTTGGCAATGTTGTTTCTACTTACATAAAGCTTATTTGTGTCGAATATTAACTTGATACTAACATTTGTATGGAATTTATGCACGTTAAAGTGATTTTCAGAAGAGGAGTTTATATGGAAGCTATGGTCAATTGTGGACCGATCTTCATAAAATTTGGTACAAGGATTGATACTTCACAGAACTTCTTGCACCGAATTTCATTAAAATATTCTTATTTTTAAGGCATTTTTTAATTAATTAAAAAAGTGATTTCAACAGACAGACGGATATCGTTATATCGACTTCCCTATCAATAAGGATCCAAGAAATATATACTTTTTGGGGTCTTGGATGAATATTGTAGAAATTACAAACGGAATGACAAACTCATATATAGGGTGGTGAAGTGTATAAAAAGGGTATTCGAAATTCGAGAAAAATATTTGTAGTCTCAGATAAATTGAAAAAATAATATAAATATAGTTCGAAGCTCAATTATTTTCGGATAAATAGTTCGAGCGTTCAACGGGGAATATTTTATTTTAACTTTCAATTCATTTATCTCGCCCGTTTTTAAAATCTATTAAAACTTATGTTTAATAGCTTAAAATATTCTACAGAAATTTTATACCTTGAATTTCACTAGGGGTCACCGAAGTCCTAAATTCACCCATTGTAGTATTTATCCAAAAAAAATTAAATGAAAAAAATTATTAGTAATTTTGTTAACGATTTCAACAAAACTTTATATTTTATGTTGTATTTTATTGCCTAGTTTAAGGTGTTTATATAAGAAATGTGCGAAAATTTATAATTTTCTTATAAGTCGAGTGAATTTTTTACCTTTTGAGACCTCTAGTAAAATTCGACGAAGAAAATAAATGTAGAACATTTTAACTCATTAAATCCAAGTTTTGATCGACTTTCATGTTATTTCTTAAAAACGGATTAGGAATGATCCATTATAAGGAGACATAAATTTATTGAAAGCTTTAATGAAATATTTCCCGTTAAATGCTCTAAGTATTTATGCGAAAATAATTGGGCTTCGAACAACATTTATTTTTTCGACTTATCTGAGACCACTTTGGTTTTAAAAAGGAAAATTTTAGAAGAATCAAAAATTTTGCATACCATCGAAAAATCAAATGCTATCAACTGCAGATGGAATGATTCCGCTCCCAAAATACTGTTGTTAGCACACCGACGATTTGTATAAATATAAAACGACTCGAATGCAAGTAGAAACAGTTCACGTTAATCGTTTTGTCCAGGAAGCGCGAAAGTTATAAGGGTTTTAAGTTGGACATATACAAATTTTTACAAAGTAGAAGGTTATGTATAATTTTGGTAAAAATTACGCGCAATATCAAAACATACTGAGTTATTCAAATAAACTTTATGATATTTGCACTGTTTAATGGGATTGGTGTGAATATTTTAGGGCTTCCGAATAAAATTTAAAAAATTTGTTTTCCACTAAAAATCGCAATTTTTTTAAATTTTGCGAAAGGTGGGGATCGAATTTAAATGATTTCTCCATATATTTTATTCAATAATTTAAATTTATTATCTATCGAAATTTTTTCATGCGACTCTACATTTCCGTTAAGCATACAAACACCTACTATTGCCAATTATGGCCAATTTCGTGCTGTCCATGCGAGTGCCTTAGCAAAATCTATTTTGACAAAAATTTACCGTTTTCAACTATTAATGACATTTGACTTAAATTTATGGTCCCGACCAATTATATTTATCGCCGCTCTTATATCTACATATCAAAAATTTTTATAAAATGCAATTTACTACATAAAAATACAAAAACAAAAATGTAATTTTTCTGTAATTTTCAAAAAGTCCATAACATTTTTTTATTAAATTTATTTGAAATACAATATCAACTAACACAAAGACATATGAAGGGATGGACAAACAAACGGACATCAGTATTTCGACTCTCCTACTTAAATGTATATAAGGACTATATAGGATTCCAGGTTAATATTGTAAACATTTAAAAATGTGTTTCATGGAGCTACGGTTCCCAAATTTGAGGCCGTAAAAAGTTAAGATACAAGTATTTGTTTTCGTAGCTTAGCTTTAGGTGTACCAAAAAGAATCGATATAATTACGTTTTGATAAGTCCACTCGATAAGAATAATAATTCAAAATTACATCTAGTGATGCTAGATGCAGCATTTGGCTGGAAGATATAGATATAATAAAATCACTAAGCTTGTGTAGTAATCCCTTTTAGTGCGCATATTCTAATTGTTTTCTATGTGCATAATATGCATTGCATATGTACAGACTTATTGAAAATCGTACTTTTTTATTTTTTACACTTTAATGATTTAAAAATAACAATAATAATAGTAATAATAATAACAATATAATAATAATAATAAGTAAAAATACTATTATTATTATATTTGTAATATTCAAAATTTTTGTTATTACTTTTGTACAAATTTTTAAAACACTCCCTCACTGAAGAAATTTTCATATACATTTAAATAAATTTAAAACTTGTATAAAATAAACATAATCAGAAAATATTCATAACTACATACGAAATTATAAACTACATTTTTGGAATAATTTTTCTAATGTAGAGTTTAAATTTTTACAAAATTTATAGCATTTCTCATACAATATTTAGAAAAAATAATAATTTGGAGAATGTATATAGATTTGCGGTTATTCACAAATATTAAAACGTGCTTTATTTCATACAGCAAAAGCCTACATACGGCATTGAAAAATGTAATTTTCCGCGGTTTTTTAATGGTAGAAGATTGAATTTGATGCGTTTTAAATTGAACTTGTTTATTTTATTATCACACCAAATTTTTAGATATAATTAACATTTTCTTTTTTTAATGAAGGAAAAAACTAATTTATCCTTCCTGAAAGGAAAAATAATTTTTTATAAGGATGCAAGTAAAAATATTCAGCAATTGTTAAGCCCTTACGTCGAGTCTATACTAGACAAATTTTTATAATGCGATTGTAACCTTCGTTAAATAGCTGATTATTATTTTTGGTTATTACAGCTGTCAAACTGAATATATAAAAACCCTAAATGAATTCGCCTTATTGTTGTTTTTGTGCAAATGTTGATAAAAAATTGTCTAATATAGACACTTCGGAAAGCTATAAGAAAAGCTATAAATTTGCAAAAACGTAAACGCTACGCTGGAGAAATTACGTCAAAAATGTATTTTATAATTTCGTATGTAGGATTATGCGACAAAGATAAAGAAAAGTATCCTGTAGTACCGAGTACGAAAATCATGTGTCCAATATTCAAAAATAGTGGAATTAGCCAGCACTAGTTCTCACAAAATAGAACAAAGTCGTAAATTCAATGTAAAAACTTCTTAAATTTTAAATATTTAAATTATTTTCTTTAAATATTTCATAATTTTCGTAATCGACAACATTTTTAGCAGAGCTGCACTCATGAATTTCCTCGGCAAGAATTTGCTCCCCATACCTATGATATATGCTACAACTGACAGATGATGCTACGCTGCACTGAGAGGAAATACACAGGGCTCTCAGATGTGGCGATTTTTTGGCAAACATGTCGACTTTTAATTGCGGCGATTTTTTGGCTAATTTTAAAAATTTTATTAAATCCTATAAAAATAACTACTATGCTACATTCACATATAAGAGTTTTAAGGTGGTTTTTGAAAAACACAATGTGTTTAGGCACAAAGAGAGGAAATGTATTGGTTGGAATTTGAAAATTTTTATTTTCTTATAATCTTTGTTGTGAGATTTGTCTATTTATTTCGAATTTTTGCGTTTATATATATATATATATATATATATATATATATATATATATATATATTTGGAAAAGAAAGGAGTAATTTCTTGAATTCACAAATGGGTTTCATGGTAGTTTACTTCGCGAAATGTCAAGTAGAGTCTTGACCCAACAAAAGTTTTGTATTTGGGTGAATTAAGCCTTGTTCAGACCGGCGCGAAATTACGAAATTTCATGTCGAAATTACGAATGAAATCTAGAGTGTTCATACTGGCTAGATGACATTTGATGTAATTTCGTGAACAGCTGATACTTATTGTTTACATTTTAATTTTTAAGGGGGTAAATAAAGTATTTTGAAATGGAAACAAATCACTTTAATAATTCATTTTAATATTTGTGTTTAAATTTAAGATCAGCTGTCAGTTGCTTTTTTTTTTTTTTTTTTTGTTCTCACGATTGAAACATGCAGTACAGTTAAAAAATTTTCCAACCATGTACAGAGTTGTACGGAAATGGGCATCGTAATTTCAATGTAATTTCGCCGAAATTACACAAAATTATTTAATTTTGCAAGTGTCAAAATGTATGGGAAATTACGTAATTTCAACTTGATTTCGGTCGAAATCACGAAAGTACGTAATTTCGCGTCGGTCTGAAGATTAATAAGTAAATAGTTATGGGTTTTCTCTCCTATAACTATCTACTTATTAATCCATTATTACATTTATATGCACGATTATTGCAAAAAATAAAAAAAAAAAATAACTTGCGAATAAATAACTCACTGTTTATACACAATTTGAATAAAGAAATATATTTCCTTATTTGTTGTGCGGGTGGGAAAAATACAATTATTATCATCGTAAATGATTCAACTGAGTTTGCTGAAGCCTTGTATGGAGTAAAATCAGGATCTATTGGTGTTGACAGTATTCCTGTTAAATTTCTTAAACTTATTTTCCGCATATTTCCAGTCTGCTATTAGATTTGGTTAATTATATCGTTATGACTTCCCCGTTTCCTACTTCTTGGAAGACTGCTCGGGTTGTTCCAATCCATAAAACTAAAACCGTTAATGATCCTGATGATTTTAGACCAATTTCAATTCTACGGGCTTTATCTAAAGTTGTTGAGCATATTATTAATGATCAAGTTCTTCAAGCAGTTAGAACAATTATTAGTAGTTCTCAATATACTTTTCGAAAAGGCTATAATACTACCTCGTTACTTCTTACTCTTCTATTAGAGAGATTATCAATGCGAAAAAATTAAAAATACAATTTGCTGATTTCAAGGTAGTTAGACCAATTCTACTTTCCCTTCATTCTGGTGTTCCAAAAGGTTCAGGAACCCTCAAGTCCCCTCTTGTTTGTACTCAATATTAATGATATTTTTTTTTGCATACATATATTGGAGCCTGTGAAATATTTTTGTTTGCCGATGACATATTTTTATTATTTAAGGGAGATCGTGATACACCTATACTTTTTGAAAATAGTGTTAATATTTGTTTTGCAGTGGACCTTGACTAACTCATAAATCCATAAATCTCTTTTAAACTAAGGCGATTATGTTTGGTTCTGTTGATAATTCTTTTGATCTTATCAACCCTCTTCCTGTCTTAGGTGTTTGGGAATTGTTCTTGATTGTGAGCTTTCATTTAGTTCTCATGCAGATCTAATATCTGGAAAGGTTTAGAGTATTTTACGTAGGATTTATTCTACTAACATATTCCTTCCATTTCGTGTTATAGTTAGATTCGCCCATGCTCTTCTTATGCTTCAAATAATGTATTGTCTTGAGGTAATATCTGATTCCTCTAGAGAGACTCTTGAAAAACTTAAACGTATAATGAATATGATTACAAGATTTGTGTTTAATGTTAGACGCTGGGATCATATTTCTTCTTATGTCCATAAATTTCTTGGCTGTTCTTTCCTTAACTTCGTCAAATTTCGTAATCTTATCCTATTCTTTAATATTATTAAAAATGGATTTCCATCTCCCTTAGTTAATAAGTTTGAATTTTTAAGATCGACCAGGAACCCTCAAATTTTGAGAGGTCTTTTGTAGTAAGAATTGCTCGGTGCTGGAACTATTTACCTTATTTTATTTTTTCCCACTCTAATAATGTCTTTCGTGTTAAACTTTTAAATTACTTTACTTATCTCATTTGAACACCGAAATTTTTTAGGCATTATTTTTCTTTTTTATTATTATTATTTTATTTTTTTATGATATATAGTGACTATATTAATGATTGGTGAAAGTATTAGGTGTTGGTTTACTTGTTGGTTATGCGCTATTTTTTCTTGGGTATTACTTTTTTAACTCACTAAGTCCTCAATATTATATTAGATATGTCACTTAATATTTACTGCAGATCTAACTAATTCAAATTGATGGTTATTTTCTACACAAATGTAACGTTTTTTCACCAGCTTATTGTGAATAATAATTATTTCACTACTTTGTACGGCAGGTTGCATACTTATATAATTTTTACTTATTAGTGGTGCCAGATGGCACATATATATCTTGTATCGTTGAAACTCCTAAGAAGGTTTAGTGGAATGGCAATGCTGTAATCTTTATTTGCAAATTTGAAGAATCACTAGATAGGTTTCTTTTTAATTATTTAAAAACTTTTTTTCTGGTAATATAATAATTATCCATCGTCAACTATCTTGTTAAATAACATCTGAATATCTGTCAGAGTATTGTTTCTATAATTACCACTAATAGGGACCTCTACAACATACTATACTTGCATTTGTACTTTACTGAAATTATTTTTAAAGCATTATGGCTGGGGAGCCAATTATGTTATTAACTCTTATTTCTATGTTTATGAATTTTTTATTTCTATATTATTGTACATGTATATGTTACATCTTTACATATATATGTTTATATATTTATTTGTTATTATATATAATTGTTAATTTTTAATTACTCAGTATTTTTTAATTACTCAGTATTTTTATTACTATGTAATACATATTTATATTTTGGCCATGAAACGGCTTTGTATTACACTATTGAATAAATAAAATAAAATAAAAAATAAAATTCTAAGAACGTCTCTAATGTAGACACTATGTAATCACGATTAATTTTCGTGAGTTACTAACTTGCAAATAAAATATTAACTCACCGTTTATGCGGCAAAATTTTCATTTCGCAATATTTTTAAATGCGAGTAAAAGGTGTGTAAAAGTAGTATATAAATCGACATATTACCGAAAGTAAAACGCGCTCATTTAGCTAACAATAAAAAAATCTGTTTTGAGTTATTAAAAAGCGTTGAATTGGCAACGCTGGGTTTTTGGTTCGCGGTGAACCAACACGGCGCTCATAAGAAAAGTATTAGTTTATGCGTTTCATGATGGTCGCGAATTAAATTTTTGGTTAGTACCATAAATACAAACATAGTGTCTACATTAGACTATTTTTATCCAGACAAACGTCAAAATCGACGTGAATGCAAGGTGGAAACTGTGATGCAAGCCGTAAATGCGCAATTATCGGCTAGCTGCTCAGCCCTTTTTATTTAACAAGCCACGCCGCCGCTTAGTTGTTCGGCTGATCCGCGGCTAAATTTTAAGTCAACTTTATTTGATTTTTTGATTATCGGCTACTTTTTTATTGGCTAAATATTTTATGGCAGAGCTAAAATATTACATACATTTAATTTTGAAATTGTTGGTATTTCTTTACGATATTTGGGAGTTATTTTATGGTATAAGCCTAATTTAAATAAAATAAGTTTTATTCTATAAGCATATACTTATTTCGTAAAACTAGATAAAAATTCGTTTCAAAAATTGATGTTGAAAACTGCAATAAATTCAAATTTATTTTCAAAAATTTTTTTTACAAAATTAACAAATCAATCTGATATTCAGATCAGTGATTATGAATACATTCTTCGGCGCAATAAATCATTAAAATGGAAAATGGAATCTTTTCTTTGATAGCAACTGCTTCCTCTTCTTCAGACAGAAGCTGAAACCTGTTGGAACTAGTGCTGGGACCGTCTATAGTTTTTGGCACCTGGAATTTAGGGCTATTGCCCCAATGCTTTCTTCTTTTTTGAGCAAACATTGCCAAACAAAAGAAAGTTAAAGCAAATTTAAGTAGTTTTTTTACACTTTTTAATTAAAAAATTCAATTAATTTTTCAAGCAAAAATTAACACGATGTTTTTATCTTGAGGCAGAGATGCCAGATGAAATTGTGTATTTATGTGACATATCCTTTTGTGTTAATTGACTTGTTGTGAAACTTGACAACGCAGTCAAATTGGCTAAGAAGTGGTAGATCATCTGTTGCACATCCAGCCCTTTGAGTTAATTTCTGCAAGAAGGTTATTTTGAGTTTATCGTAAGCATCTTCTGAAACAATTGTATTATCCAAACCATTTTCGAGTTATAATTTTACCGCTATACTATTGATTTTTACTGTTACATATTTATTGAATGAATTGAGGATTTTATTACATGTGAATATACTATTTATTTCCACATTGGAGTTATTGGTTATATGTTTGCTATTGCTTCTTGGTCAGAAACAGTACTCTTCTTTATGACCTATTTTGTTACACTTTTGACACATACTTTTTTTGTATGTACAGTCACGTGCGTAGTACACAAAACCATGGAGAGTTTGGCTTATTTTTAATTTCGTTTTTCTTATCCAGTTGTAAACGATTTACCTGATTTTCACAATTTGGATTTTCAACGAGTGCTGTGTCAGCTTTTAAGTTAATAATTCTCTGATATTCTCTAGATAAAATTTCAAGAGTGATAACGTTCACTATCCAATGCGCTTAAAAGTTTAGTATGTATATCGAAAACTTCTGTTGACTTAAATCCCATTACAAACTGATCTAGAGTTAAATCATTTAGCCTGAAATTTTCACACTGCTTATTCACAAATTCGGTATATGAAATGAAGTCCATGTTTTAATTTTTTTTTTTTTTTTATTTGGAAGCAATTGAAAAGCATGTTAAATATTGAAATCTGGCTGCCGAACAATTGTTTGAGTTTCTCAACTGTTTCTTTAAAGTTAAACTCTCTAGGATGTTTCGGCAGAATATAATTGATATATTTGCTGTGTACAATTGGATTCATTTTACGCAATAGCAGTGCGTACATTAGACAAAAGTGAGGTTAAGATCGACATCATAGCAAAATTCAAGACAAACTCATTACCATTATTTGCTTTAGCTATAGCCTTGTGTAATGGCGTAGAAGCTGCAGTTTCCTTTGAGAGTATTTGTGACATGAGCTGATGCAATACTCTACTATCCTCGTGGTTTTGTTTCTGCTGCGCCTATATTTGCTCCAAAAGGACTTTGACAGTTTCATCCATTTTGCTATATTTTTTTTACTTTCTTTTCCTCGTCACCACAATGTTATGACTTCAAGTTATACTTTATTTCAACAGTTATATTTATTTCAATAAAACTTAGTATACAAAAATTACTCGTACATGTGTCTCAAGTTAACTTCTACTAATCTTCAAATTTCTACTTGTAGGATCTTCTTACATCAGTTATATGAAATAGAATCGCCATTATAGCAATATTAAATTAATGTATGCTAACAACTAAAGTCTCTATATTTCTATAAGGGATTCTTTTTTTTTAGATTACAGGATTATATCATCTTTTGCAAACTCTTTTACAAATTTTTATGATGATGTAGCATTTAAAATCTTTATTTAAATCTCATCTTGACTAAAGTATTTTTTCAACATTTTTGCCAGGATTTTATACTAACTTAAAACCAAGATTTTGGATTGTCTTTAAGTTAAAGTTAAGAGTAAATAATAGATTTTTGAAGTTGTGTAAGTAGCTTTGAAATGAAGAATGCATATGAATTTTAATTTTAATAATAAAAATAAATATCACGACACCTTCAGAAATTACCACAATCTTACTTTACACATATCAGGCTTACCTAGTTTCTACATTAGGCAAATTTTTATCAAAACAAACGTCAAAATCAATGCGAATATATACAAGGTAACCTTAGTCAAAAAGCTGATTATTATTTTGGTTGTTACAGTTGTCAAACTGGATATATAAAAAACAATAATGAACACGCCATATTGTTGTTTTTGTGCAACTGTTGCCACCTTCCACAAATTCACGTTAAATTTGCCGTTTATCTTGATAGAAAAATCTCTAATGTAGACACGTGATGGCAGAAACATTGTTGCTGGGCTGAAAATTGGAAATATTACAAGATACGAGTGTATGACACACTCTTTACATCGGTTTTTGATACACGATGCGATAAAAAACTCCGAATTAGCTGTTGTAAGTAATTTCGTTAAAAAACTAAAATCTACTTATAAAAAATTGTCATACTCAACCGAGGAATTGGCAAATATATAAAAAGTCTATTCCGAAGATGGATTAATAGATATCCTTTTGCAAACCAATGAAGCATTCTACATAGAGAAAAAATTCAGAGCCTCTGTTGTCACCGTGGGGGTAAGTGACTTTAAAAAACTAGCGATACTAGACGGAATACCCTTTTAACGATGTTTCGAAGTTTTAAAAAAAAAAATTTAATACAATAAATATCGCGTTGATAAAAGCAGGAAAGGAAGCGTTTATTTTTAATAATATGGAAAAGAAAATTATAAAAGAGTACATCATTTTTGGCCATATCCGAAAAAGCAACAACATATTTGCAGGAACGTAACTACCTCACAATATGTAGTATCATATTTTTTATGAAAATATCATGTACCAAATTTCAAATAATAAGCTGGTTGCTGAATTTGTTACATCGATTTCATTGTATCAATTCACCAAAAATAATTTCCTACGTCGATTTTGAGTAAGAAAATCTATGTAATTGCCGCTAGAATGTCCATGTCGACGTAATTGGCCTGTTGTAAATAACTGGCTAAAAAGAATCCATAAAACCAACAACATGGATTAATCGCAATTTTGAATTTTGAGTACAATGAAGACAAGAAGAAGAAATTAAATCACACATAACTATTCAAAATATTAAATAACTCTTCCCGGGATTAAAAAAAAAAAAAATCGGTAAGTAATTTTCTTTGTGTTCTATTATTTCTATGTGTACATACAGCTTGTCAAGAAATAATTTTTACATTGAAATAAAACATGATTTTTTATAGTTTGGGTTTAATATATATATATATATATATCTTTCACGAGAAATTTATAAAAAAAAATTTTAATTTTTTACGGGATGTCATATTTTCATATTTAAAATTTAAATATCTCCATTTTTATTTATATATTTCTTTTTTTTTTTTTTTTTTTTGAAAAATTCGCGAATTTATTCACGATTTTCACTTTCCAAAAAGTTAAAAAATCTGAAAAGTGTTTTATTTTTCATCATCATCAATATCTCTATAAGTTATTAACGTATATATATTTTTTAATTTCTAAGATTTTGAAGGCCTCCGTAATAACCTGTGCCGATTCAATTACACTACAAAAATAATAATACGCTCCACATTTTTTGGCATGACAATAGTTTTTCCATAAGAGCTTTTTCTTTCCCCGTAGTTTTCAAACTCATTTCATTGAGTGTTTTCCTTGTTTTTAAGACAATATTAACATCATATCCCTGGTGGATACTTGGGATATTTTCCTAACATTTCTCGTTCTACTCTACCGAATATTTTATTCAGGCCGCTCCTAATAAATTAAAGCTCCAAAGTTTCGTAATTTTTCGATAGTAAATGTTAGGATAAATAAGATTTAAATTCATACAATATATTTGGTATGTTGTCATTTAACATACTTACTATACCAAATTTGATTCGCTGCTGATATATAACTTACAACAGAATGCCTATTCTTGTGTACGTGATTATAAGCATCATACAGAAGCAAGTGTCGATAAAACTATTCAAAAGCTTCAAGAATAGAATAGAAACAAAAGCGCTTATGTTGACAAGCAGATTAAAAGTTATATGCAGTCATGATTTTTTTGTAAAACGCTGAATATACATAAAATAAACACAAAATTGCAGTGTTAGCGAATTTTTTAAAATAATGTTTATATAATTTTTTGCTCATTGTAAAAATTTCTTCAATTTGTATATTTTTTATTTATAGAAACTCTCTACTATTCGAAAGGAAATGCTTGAATTTGTTGCATTTGCAAGTTCACAAGAATCTGGTAATTGCGATCCCTTAAGTTAGAGCTTATTTTGATAGAGTGGTGGCAAAATAAAATTGATGTTTTCCCAAAATTATTAAAGCTAACAGAATTCTTTGGAATTCCGGCTACTTCTGCATCGTCGGTTGAGCCCATCCTTCAAAACCAATAAAATTTTAAATTATTTGGTTTTGTTAAGGTTTGTTTGAAGAAAAGAAACTACATACAAATTTATAGATCTCACGGATTATTTTTAGTTGTATTTTAAGCTATAATTAATTAAAATTTCAATAAAATATAATAAACACAAAATCTCGCTATCAATAAACAGCTCAGCTGAAAACTTTTTTCAGTCAATAACAAACTCGACGCAGAGCCGTTAAGCCGCCACCGTCGGAGATTTTCCTATTCAGCCGCAGTCGAAAAATTTTAATCGGCTCTCATCTCTGGGGTATAGCTGCAAAGAATACGTACGTGGCCAAGATAGCAACAAAAGTTATAACTTTAAAAATTGTACAATGGTAACACTCTTTTGCATATTTTTTGACAATTTTGTATTCCATTATATCTAGCGATCTGGTAAGTTCCACGAGACTATATATATAGAAAACAGAAGAATACGAACTAGAGATTATGAAAAGGTTTCCGATCAAAAAATTATTCGATCGGTTTTTAAGAAATCTTAATTCATCTGCCTTGGCCATAGATTCTATCATATCTTGGGATACAGCCAGTGCCAAGAGATCAAACGTATAGGAAATGGAAGTATAAAAAGACTACAAAAAGTCAAATCCAAGCTCCTCTATTTTGCTCAATAGAAATGTATATATTCTGCAGTAACTTGCAAAAAATCTAAGCTCCCACATTTTGCCCAATACAATACATTAACTATTATTATTTACTCACTAGAAGAGTCCCAAGTTGTTCTTTTTCTTCCTTTCATCATTGATGATTTTTCTTTTTCCTTAGGCGATGAGTTGGTAGCTTAAAGATGAAAAAAAATCAAAATTAGTATTTGCGTTTTAATAAAACTTAATATTATTATATTGTATTATAAATCTCAGTTTTACTCACCTAAATCTTTGAGAGGCCAGAACAGCTTGAATTTTTTAAACCAGTGGAGATAGAAACTCTTTTAGCACGAAATGATAAAATACTATATAGTATTTTTTTAAGGGAAGTGTTGAATTTTTATGAAATAAATTATTTTCCTTCCTTTTTAAGAGTATTTAGTAGTTTTTTTTCAGAAATTGCAAGGCGTATTTCTCTCTGAAGACTAAACATCTTTGGTGAACTTAGTCCTTGCATTTCTTCTCAATATTTTAAAATATAATGTTAAATATTTTATTTTTTTAACAAATCAAGTAAATATGTTGATAACTCTAAATATTAGTTTTGTATTTATTTGAGTTAAAATTATTGACCAAACTTACCTGCCAAAAATTTTTTGCCTGTGGAAGAAGTTATCGTTAGTTAAGTTATTTTTGTTATTACATTAAAAAAAAGAATGATTTTCACTATAAAAAAATATTGATTTTTATTCACACCAAACACTTTCATTGTCCACTGTAAAGTTTTCAAAATTTAAGCTTTATATTAATTTTACACTTCAAACATATTAAAAAAATTTCATTATCGGTTTTGTTACACGATGTAAATTCCAAAATTAATTTAGTTCACTAGTATTCGAGAATAAAGTAAGCAAATCCATTTATATCTTTATAATTATAAATTTTTTTCCTACACAATGTTCATTTTTGTCACTGTATTTTCCGAAATAAACTTTTCATTTAATTTACGTTTAAACACTATTCACTAATTTGTAGCTTCACTTAAACTATTTAAACTCCGCATTTTTAAATTTTACTCCGTACGCATAAGTATTTAAAACGATAAAAGTATTTTGCCAAAATTAATTTTTAATTTCATATCGCATAATTTATTTTTATTTTTTATTTTCGATACTTATATTATGTTCCGATTCGCGTGTGTATTTATTGCTACGATTTATAATTTTATCACTTCGCTTTTCTTTTCATTTTATAAATTCATAATTACTTGCCTTATTCATTGTCCAATCCAGAAATTTTGATCAATGTCGCTCGTCGCCAATGTTGGAACTGCTGGCTTGTAAAGAAAATAATTTTTTTTGCGCATTAAATTTTGTATTATAATTTGCATTTAATTTGTTATACCCTTCACCACAGGAGTAAAGGGTATATGTAAGCTGTCATTCCGTTTGTAATTTCTACAATATTCATCTAAAACCCCAAAAATATTTATTTTCCATCTATCTGTTGAAATCACGTTTTAGAAATCGGATATATATGTTTTATACACCAAATTATAAGGAATCAACAAAAATCGGTACATTAATGGACGAGATATCACCAAAAAGAAAAAAACCGATAAGGTATCTAAAAAGTATCTGTTTTCGACGGGGTTGTAACCCCTATGTAAGTTAGCGACTTCGTTTTTGCACAGAAAATTCGGAATCTATTTTTGGAATGTTTTTGCGGAAGAAATGAACAAAATCGTTTCATTAGTAACTGGGATATCAGTCGAAACGCATTTTTGGACTTTGTGAAGCTTCTATATAAGCTTCAGAATTCGCTTTTGTACAAATCTGTTGTAAATATTTTTCTAAATTTTCGATTTCTTGAATTAACCATATCAGTCCATAAACAACCGAGTTATAGGAAAAAATCTGAAAAAAAAAATTAAAAATATACACACTCAAACATATATAAAAAGCATTGCAATGACTTTCAGTATGTCATTTTTTGTATAAGCAAGCAGTAGTTGTTTATACAAACATACATACATACAATATTTTTTTATGTATGTTTGGACCGTTTTTATAGGGCATTCAGACCGACGCGAAATTACGTACTTTCGCGATTTCGGCTGAAATCAAGTTGAAATTACGTAATTTCCCAGTCGGCGTGAACTTAACAAAGTAAAAGTGCTGCCAAGTTAAAAGTCTCAACTTTGTTAACAAACTAATCATGTAAGGTAACAAACTAATGGACCCTAAGTCAAATTGGGAGATTTGTTATGGACCGGACCACTTGGAGGTGATAGAGGAGGGTCTCAGCTTCATTTTGATATATATTTTATTCACCGCTATAGCTTTTGGTAGAACAAAGATTTCAAAAAAAGATGTTTCATATTTCACTCTAAGGGACATTTTTGACCCTAGGTCGAACTGAGTGATTTGTTCCTGGACCGGACCACTTGGAGGTGATAGCGGAGGGTCTCAACTTCATTTTAATATATATTTTATTTACCGCTATAGTTTTTGGTAGAACAAAGTTTTCAAAAAAAGATTTTTTCATATTTCACTCTAAGGGACATTTTGGACCCTAGGTCGAACTGAGTGATTTGTTCCTGGACCGGACCACTTGGAGGTGATAGCGGAGGGTCTCAGCTTCATTTTGATGTACATTTTATTTACCGCTATAGTTTTTGGTAGAACAAAGTTTTCAAAAAAAGATTTTTTCATATTTCACTCTAAGGGACATTTTGGACCCTAGGTCGAACTGAGTGATTTGTTCCTGGACCGGACCACTTGGAAGTGATAGTGGAAGGTCTCAGCTTCATTTTGATGTACATTTTACTTACCGCTATAGTTTTTGGTAGAACAAAGTTTTCAAAAAAAGATTTTTTCATATTTCACTCTAAGGGACATTTGGGACCCTAGGTCGAACTGAGTGATTTGTTCCTGGACCGGACCACTTGGAGGTGATAGCGGAGGGTCTCAGCTTCATTTTGATATACATTTTATTCACCGCTATAGTTTTTGGTAGAACAAAGATTTCAAAAAAAGATTTTTCATATTGCAAAAAAAGTTAAAATAAAAAGTAATAAAATATCATATTGTCTCACCATGGGTTAATGATTTGAAATGATTTGACACAATTTATATATCTTTTCAAGACATTTAAAATGATACCCATATTGTTCATTTTCATTAAAGGAGGAAGAATAAAATTGCATTCTTACATCATAATTTAAAGTACCCATAACTCGAAAAATAACAGAGAGCGGAAAAAGATTCTTATGTAACTTTTTTTTAATCAAAAATAGTGCTTTTGCCGAAAAGAAAATTTGTTAAAAATTCAAGTGTCGGTAATCTTGATTTGTTCCATTTTGAAATTGGTTTCTGTTAAAACAAAAAAAAAAAAAAAAAAAAAAAAAAAAAAAAAACATAAAATTTTAAAATAATAAAAAAATTTTTTATTTAAAAAAAAAAAAAAACAAACCAAAAATAAACATGAATAAAACAAACTTAACAAAAATATAACAAAAAAAGAAACAGCAAAAACATTACAAATTAAATAAAAAAAAAAAAAAAAATGAATAAAATATAAAATATTTTATGGGGTTGAAAATGGTGCCGAAGATGGAGGCGTCGTTTCCTGGGCCGGGGCTGCATACTGTTGGGCCGGAGCTGTATACTGCTGGGCCGGGGCTGCATGCGTCTGGGCCGGGCTGCATACGGTTGTGCCGGGGCATACGGCTTGGCCAGAGGTGCATACGGATGGGCTGGAGGTGCAATACCAGTATGGGTACTGGCTGTACCATTGTGGTGGGGGGTATTTGGGCATATCGCCCTCACCACCTCTTTTAATTTTAATATTTAACATAAGTTTTGCGCCACAGTGCGGGCACTTTTGATTTTGAAAAAAAAAAAGAAATATATATAATTAATTAAGGAAAAAAATTAAGTTCACCAGCACAATTAATTTTTTAAAAACTGTGCTGGAGAACTTTAATAAAGGGGGGAAAAACAATACTTACCATGCTGCTCATTCTCAAATTAATCCAACTGACGCTTAAACTAATCGCGGCATTTAAGGTATGCCAAGTTTATACATTTGCAGAAATTAGACTACCGGTGCTGCCAAGTTTAAACACAATTCGTTCATAAGGCTGCCATATTGGTATAATATGTCAAAACACTAGGGTTTTATAACTGGAACAAAATGTTTTTTAATTCTTTTGACTATAAAAATATAAAATATGTATGTATATACAATGCAATCAAAAACAATGATTAATTAACAGACAATATATTCAACAAAATTTCTGGTTATACACAAAAATTTTTTATACGATACTATTTCCAACGTAGTTAAAAAAAAAAGAAAATTGGTAAGAAACTATTCCTTTTAAATAATCTTTTTCGACCGGGCACCACCATCACCGTTTTTTTCAAAACTTTGTTCTACCAAAAACTATAGCGGTAAATGAAATATGAAGAAATCTTTTTTGAAATCTTTGTTCTACCAAAAAGTATAGCGGTAAATAAAATGTATATCAAAATGAAGCTGAGACCCTCCGCTATCACCTCCAAGTGGTCCGGTCCAGGAACAAATCACTCAGTTCGACCTAGGGTACAAAATGTCCCTTAGAGTGAAATATGAAAAATCTTTTTTGAAATCTTTGTTCTACCAAAAACTATTGCGGCGAATAAAATGTATACCAAAATGAAGCTGAGACCCTCTGCTATCACCTCCAAGTGGTCCGGTCCAGGATCAAATCACTCAGTTCGACCTAGGGTCCAAAATATCCCTTAGAGTGAAATATAAAAAAATCTTTTTTTGAAAACTTTGTTCTATCAAAAACTATAGCGGTAAATAAAATGTATATCAAAATGAAGCTGAGTCCCTCCGCTATCACCTCCAAGTGGTCCGGTCCAGGAAAAAATCACTCAGTTCGATCTACGGTCCAAAATGTCCCTTAGAGTAAAATATGAAAAATCTTTTTTTGAAATCTTTGTTCTACCAAAAACTATAGCGGTGAATAAAATATATATCAAAATGAAGCTGAGACCCTCCTCTATCACCTCCAAGTGGTCCGGTCCAGAACAAATCTCCCAATTCGACCTAGGGTCCATTAGTTTGTTATCTTACATGATTAGTTTGTTAACAAAGTTGAGACTTTTAACTTGGCAGCACTTTTACTTTGTTATCTTACTTTGTTATCTTCTCGTCCATGCGAAATTACATTGAAATTACGATGCTCATTTCCGTGCAACTCTGTACATGGTTGAAAAAATACTTTTTTTCAACTATGTGCTGCATGTGAGAAGAATATTAAAGTGATTTTGCAAAATGAAACCTATCCTTTTTACATTTTTAATTCTTGCAAATTAATAATTTCTAATTTAGTAAGTAATTGTATCAGCTGTTCACGAAATTATATCAAATGTCATCCAGCTAGTATGAACACTCTAGGTTTCATTCGTAATTTCGGCATGAAATTTCGTAATTTCGCGCCGGTCTGAACAAGACTTTAGTTGGAAATAGAAGCACTGTAATGACTCAGTGTTGTTGTTTTTTGTATAAGCGTGTATATACTTGTGCTGTACAAGTATTGAGTATCGAGTCTCCTTTTTTGGGTGCTTAATACTGTATAGTATTACTCATACTTTCAGAGTTTAATTTTTAATCATATATTTTGATGAAACTATGTATAAAAATACAAATTAATTTTTAAATATATGAAAATAATTTTATTGAATTTTGTTTATATAAATTTATAAAATTTCCTGCTAATCCGATAAATTTATTTGTTTTATTTAAAAAAAAAAAAATCCGTGATGGCAACAATTTTTTGGGATGCACTCGGGATAAGCCACATCGATTACCTTCAAAAGGGAAAAACAATAAACGGCGAGTATTATGCCAACTTATTAGACCGATTTAATGAGGATTTAAAAAGAAAACGACCCCATATGGCCAAGAAAAAAGTTCTTTTTCATCAAGATAATGCACGGGTGCACACGTGTGCAGTTTCAATGGCAAAACTCTATGAATTGGACTACGAATTGGTACCTCATCCGTCTCGGTGGAAAGAGAGCTCCAACGATGAAATTATTGACCAAACAAATGCTTATTTTAAGGATCTCGAAATTTGACAGTAGTCTATTCACAGATGGTACTTGATGGGAATAGTGTTGCATTTCATATAACTATGAGGGAAGTTCGAAAAGTCATGGACTTATTAATCCGCCCTCGTATATATAAAATAAAATAAAAAATATATATTCAGGAAAAGAAAGTTATACAAAAAAATTAGATCGAATAGGAAAAACATTTACCGGGTTAATGTAGAACAGTAACTAGTCCGTTTTGGAAGTCTTGTTGGGCAAAACGTGCGCGTCCCAGAATATATATATATATATATATATATATACATAGGACACGATAACGGAAGACCAAAAACCCTTCTATTATTCCATCCCACTCCAAAATGCTAAGCGTTAGAGAAACCAGAGAAGCAAGAGGAAGAGGGAATTATACATATATATAAATTGTTGTATTTTTTTATTTTTGAGAATATATTATTATTTGTTAGCCCGAAAACTTGAAATTAGATTTCGATAAAACAGAATGTTAAAATCAGTTAGTTGAAATAAATTCTGCATGAAATTATTAGTAATAAATTTTGTTATTTTCCTTTTTGTAAATATTAATGAAATTTTTAATGTTAAAGTAAATTTAATTTTTGAATCCCCTAGTTATAATAAAAACATTTATATTATAATGTTAAAATGAAATTTCAAAACGATTTAAAATGAAAGGCTAGATTTAAATATGCGGTGAGTAATCGGCGCCGTCAATAGTCTGGCCACACCATCTGTGGTTGTGTATGAACAGCCAGCTGTTTTCGTGTTTGTCCAGTCCACTCACTACACAAATAATTAATTATCTCACTTTTAAAAAAGAAACAACGTCACAACTTTATTATTTTTCAGAACAAAGTTGACAAAAGGTAGCGGTAGTGATATTTTGAATTTTGGTACGAGTATTTTAAAAGTAAAGTTATTTTAAGGGTAATGGTTGTTTCACAAATTTCACAGATATCGCTTCACAAACATGAAATATAAAGTGGAGTTAAGAATGTCGGCCTGGATAATCACAAAATATTCTCAAAATTAATCTACCTTTCGCCTTCATAATCTGTTAAATTCTTAAATAAATTTTCAATATTTTCTTTATCACTAATAAAAACTTAATAGAAAATAAACGAAGCATTTCCAGTAGAAAACAAAAACTGTTTAATAGTTATAGATATATACATATAAGCAGTGTTGCCAGGAGGCTAAAAAATAAGGCCGGAAAAAGCAAATATTTTTTATTTAAAAACTTTTTTGTTCTCATTAATTTTTGATATATATATATATATATATATATATATATATATATATATATATATATATATATATATATATATATATATAGACATTAAAAATATAATAAATTTAATATGTAAAATATATAAAGTCAGCATGAAATATGAGCTCATAACAGATGATCTAGTGATTTTTAAAATTTCGTAAGAATATTACATTAAATTATAAGAAACACTCTGAATGACAGAGGTAAAAATTATGAAATTAAATATACACTGCCTACCACTCGAATAAGGAATCACATTTTTTTAACTTTAATTAAGTATATCTCCTAAACTAAAGTTCAGCAAAAACTAATTTTTTGCGCAACCAAATTTCAAAGTGTTGTCTTTAGTTTCCTGAAGAAATAAAAAATATACATATTTTGTTATACTAAAATTATGCATTTATTTAAAGACATGTATTTTTTGTGGTACTATTTCGTGTGTCACTTGAATAAGGAATATTTTAAAACTAAGCAAACTGTAATTTATTTTTAAATGTTAGGTTATAAAAATGAAAGTTATTATCTTCTAGCATTCAATTAGTAATGAGTACTGCCACCATTTTTAGAAATAACCTCAAAAATGCGATTTGGCATCGATTTGTATAATGACTCTAAGTAATTTAGCGAAATTGAACTCCATGCTTCGTTATTGCATCCTTTAAGGATTCTATCGTCTCAAATTGTTTTCCTCATTCATAAACTTTTCTTGCAAGCCAACCCCAGACATTTTCCATTGGATTCAGGTCTGGTGAATATGGGGGCCAATCCAAAAGTTTAACGCCTTGTTGATTAATCCATTGTTTTACTGCTCTGGCGGTATGAATCGGAACGTTGTCGTGTTGTTACGTCCAAGGTATGGGTCCAAAAAAATCATTAAATTTTGGAAATGCTTCCTTCAGAGTGTTTTTGTAAGTCGTTGCAGTCATTTTGTTGGATACAAAAACGAATTCTATGGTACCATAATACGAAATGGCACCCCATACCATTATTCCGGCCTCTCGGCTGTGTCTGCGGCTCAAAAATAATTCCTCCTTATTTAGGTCATGGAAGTAATAGTTATACCCGTCGGGACCATCAATATTAAACTATTTTTCATCGGAAAATACAACTTTAAACCATTTGTCGGACCATGTCATTGTATTTTCGGCAAACTGTAGATTTTTTTTGCAGTTTTCGTCGGACTATGTATGGGCACGACTTTAAAATACTGTGCACTGTACTTAGACTGGCACTGACTCCACTTTTTTCACGTATTTTTGATACCGACATGGCAGAATTTGGTGCAATTCTAAGAATTTTTCGTCTTTCTTTTGGAGCTGTTGCCATTTTCTTCTGGCCTTTCATGTTTTTCCCATATCTTTCCACGTTATTTAAATAATTGTATACAACTGCCTTTCCGCTATTAATGTTTTTGGCTATTTGGACCGGATTCTGACCCTGAGATTTCAAAATCAGAATTTTTTCTTATTCAGAGTTATTAAGAGTCTTATCACGTCCCATTTTGAATAAAACCTATTTAAAAACTATCAAATTAAAAATTCTCTAGCCGTTTATATTGAAAGAAATTCAAATCATAGCCTTCCTGATTAATATTAAAAGAATTTCTTATTCAAGTGAATTTATTTATTTTTATTTTTTATTTATTTATTTATTTATTTAATAGCCAATGAAATTACAATTTCTTACAGGCTAGCATATATATTATTCTTAAAGCTATTAACAATAAAATATTTTCATAATCATTCAATAACAAAAACTTATTATTTAACTAAGTTAAAAATAATCCTCTTAATGCGGATTGGATTTAATGAGAAATCAATATATGGATAGAAACTGTTGAATTGATTGCATATACGTCTCATGGGATCAAAGTTGGCATAATTGGTTCGAAAATATTTTATTTTTAAAGGAGTATAATTTCTAGTTGGACGATTTGGGATTACGAATTCGATCTTACAAAGCAGGAACTCAGAATTAATTGAACCGTTTACTAAATTAATTACAAATGAAATATTCATATATTTTCTCCTACTTTCAAGAGTAGGGAGATCAATAAGCTCTAATCGACTTTCATATGATGGTAAATTAATATTAGGATTCCATGGAAGATTACGAAGACAAAATAAGAGAAATTGTTTCTGGACCGATTCAATTTTCTTTATATGAACTTCGTATTGAGGATCCCAGACCACGGAAGCATATTCCAGGACTGGTCTTACAAGAGATATGAATAATTGCTTAGAAACATAAGGATCATTAAACTCTCTTCCCCAGCGCTTGAGGAAACCTAGAACTCCTTTTGCCTTATTAACGATTTGTGAAACGTGGGAGTTAAAGGATAGTTTACAATCAAGCAACACACCCAGATCAAGAAATTCTTCGACTAGATCAAGTTGATATTCATTTATTGTGTATCTACAGAGTACTGGACTTCTTCTATAGAACATCATGTGTTTACACTTTTTTAAATTCAGATCCATTAGATTCATCATACACCAATCATAAAGATTGTCAAGATCTGATTGGAGTAAGGAACATTGATAGGAATAGTTAAAGCTATGGAACAGCTTTACATCATCAGCATACATTAATATTTTAGAATTCCTAATGCAAGCTGGTAGATCATTTATAAATATTAGGAATAGTAAGGGGCCGAGATGACTACCTTGTGGAACACCAGATAAAACAGGAATGGTTTTTGATGTACATTCTCTGAATAGTACACATTGGCATCTATTTTTAAGATATGTGGAGATCCATTTAAGGAAAACAGGAGAAAATCCGAGCTTATCCAATTTGAACAGTAGGAGATCGTGATTTACTTTATCGAATGCTTTACTGAAATCTGTGTATATTACGTCTGTCTGTAAACCGGACTCAAATGCGGTTATAACTGAGGTTGTGAACTCCAAAAGGTTAGTAGTAATGGAACATCCTTTTTTAAATCCATGCTGAAATGGCGAAAGATAACATACAACTTGATGCGAAAGGATTTCAGTAACTATCTTTTCGAAAAGTTTTGGAATAACACTTAATTTAGCAATACCTCTATAATTGGAAATGTTGGATCTGCTACCGGATTTGAACAAAGGTATAATATAAGATTTCCTCCAAACTTCAGGAAAGTAACCACTAAATATTGATATGTTGAATAAGTATGTTATTGGAGATATAAGAGAATGTAAACATTTTATAAGAACACAGCTTGGAACACCATCAGGTCCACATTTATCAGAATATTTTAGATTCTGTACAGCTCTCAGTACCATCGATTTATCTAATGTTGGACAATTTATAAGGGTTGCAGCTGGAATTGGATATGGATAATTGGAAAGTTCATGTGAATATTTATCAGAATAGGCGGATGAGAAGAAAGCAGCAAACATATTGCAAATATCTGCATCGTTTGAGGATTCTTTATCTCCAAATTTCATCATGGACGGATATTCAGAGACTCGACGCTTAGAATTTACGAACTGGTAAAAATATTTTGGATTATTTTTAAAGTTTCTTTTCACCCTAAAAAGATAATTATTGTAACATTTGATATTTTCCGAATTGTAAACTGATCTTGATATGGAGTACCTCATATAATCAATAGGTAAACCGGATTTTTTGTATTTTCTATAATGTTTGTTTTTCAAATTTTTTAAGCCATTGAGCTGCTTTGTAGTCCAAGGCGGTCCATGTGCAATTTTTTTTCTCGTCATTGGTATTGATTTCTTAAAACATTTAAATAAGCCATCATAGAATTTATTCAAAATGATGTCAATATTACGAGGGCATACTTTATTGTAAGGAATATATTCAAACCAGTTTTCAGAATAAAGTAGGTGATTTAATTTGGAATAATCAGCTTTACTAAAATCAAATACCATCTCATTATTTACATTGGATTGTAATGATATTTTTGTTTCAACGTTTACGCTTATTTCAAGAGTGGGGTGATACGCATCTTCGGGTGTTAATAATGGATTAATGCGAAGAATATTAAATTCTTCAGGTTGATCAACAAATACAAGATCAAGTAGTTTGCTAAGCTTGTTTACTATGTTGTTTATTTGGAATAGTCCCATATCAGCAATAGCATCCAGTAATTCAATAGATGTTTCCGATCTTATTGATGGGCTTAAAAAGCATGAATCAGGAGTTTCGCACCATTTAATATTTGGAATATTAAAGTCACCAAGAACAATTATGGAGTCTCCAGGTTTGGATTGATTAGCTACAAATTTTATCGCGTTTGCATGTTGTTCATAAATTTGAATGTTTGACGCAGGAGGAATATAACAATTTTTATAACTTGCTCTAAATTTAGCTTTAACACATACGGCGATAAATTCAATATTTTGATCATTGTTAAAAAATATTTCTTCTGAAGGAAAAAGAGTTGAGACAGAAATCAAAACTCCCCCACCTTCTTTGCCCACTCTATCACGTCTATAGATTTGAAATTTACTGCACATTATTTCAGAATTATGAATTTCTTTATCAGATTTATTTCGGAGCCACGTTTCAGTGAGTACAATGATATTATGCTCAATATCAAAGCTCTCTAAATAAAGGGATTTTAACTTTGTGTTCATACCTCTAACATTTTGGTATGCGATGGAGATAGCTGAGAAGTTGTAATCATTTTTTGGACAAATATTAATATTTAACGGATTATTTAATTCAATTAGTTTTTTGGATTTGGATCAGATGCCCTGGGAAGAATTACGTTGTTATCATCACGATAAATAAATTGCCGAACAATTGTATTTTTTGGCCAAAATTGTGGATTAACGAGACGATCAAAAATACTTTCTGGGACAATTATTTTAAATGAAGCTCTATTGCGCGCATTTATCTTGTAAATTTGGACATTATTATAATCTTCGATGCCAAGGTTCGTTTTAATATAGAATTCAACATCATTTATTGTTGTATCTACTGAAAAACGGCTAGCAAATATGGTTTTCCTTGGAGCAATAATTTTTAGAGGCTTTGGAGTTACTGTTGTAAGAGGATTGTTGACCACATTTAAATTAGTTGGGATGTTTGACGATGAGGGAGTTAATAAAATAAGCTCTGGAGGCTTACTGGTAGCAAGATTTGGAATCATGGGCAAGATCGACGAATTAGATACCGTAGGAGTAACTGAAGTCGACTCTGATGGAATTATATTATAATTGGAAGCATTTGAAGTATGATGAGGCGGAATAAAATTATTTGTATTAGGAGTTACAACAGCAGCAGGATAATTACTTGTATTTGCGGTTGGTAAAGGAATAGAATCATTATTAGTAGTAATAACCCCTGTATTTTTAGGAATACAAGGAGGTGTTGATGATGACTTAGCAGTTCTTTTACGTTTAGGTCTCGGGGAAGCAGCAAAACTATCTAAATTTGTAAATTTAGAAAAAAGTTCACCATATTTAGTTAGTTTTCCTTGTAGAGATGAAAAGTCTTTTTTAATTCCATCGAACTCTGCTTTATAGCTTTTGAAAAAATTGTAAAATTCAATGCCAATTACTCTGCAATTTGGACAAGTCCACTGTAAGTTTTTGGCATTGTCAGATATTGCATCAGCATCACGAGCTTTGAGGCCACTACATTTTAAGTGGTAATTTCTCAAACACAACCAACAGGAAACCATACGTTCTTCTCCGGAAATACTGCAGTTTTTATTCATACAGTCCATCTCAAAACACGAAAAAGTACCACAGAATTACATGTCTTTAAATAAATCCATAATTTTAGTATAACAAAATATGTACATTTTTTATTTTTTCTAGAAACTAAAGCCAACACTTTGAAATTTGGTTGCGCAAAAAATTATTTTTTTTCTGAACTTTAGTTTAGGAGATATACTTTACTAAAGTTAAAAAATGTGATTCCTTATTCCAGTGGCAGGCAGTGTACATATTTCTCAAATAATTAATATATATCTGTACAGTGGCCTTGCTAACATCAAGCATGATGAGGCATATTTTCCTGAAGGAAATATCTGCCAGGAATACGCAGATGCCACCCTTGTTTCCACCTGTGCAGTTCCTTACTAAGGTACGAGTATGCTAAAGCTTTTTGTCTTGCAAGACAAAATTATTATAGAATCCAGTTGATAGATTCGATAGAATTGAATAGAAATGTTTAATCAAGTCAAAGTTACAAAAAAGTATCATATCAAATTTTTATATATAATATATACGTATATATTTAGATATTGTTGTCATTTTAATAAAATATAATCAAATATTTCAAAAGAATACTTATTGCAGTAATGGTATTCTATCGATATCTATAGTTAGTTTGATTTCGTTAATGATATTTTAGGGATAGCGTTATTTTGAGCTACTTCGGTAAAGGTATTTTAGTGGTAACGGTAATTCCAATTAGGTAACGTTATTTTAGAGGTAACGGTAGTCAACTTAAATAGATTTTTTAGCGATAAAGGTATTTTGGCGATAACGATAGCCATTATTGTTTCAAAATTCCAAATAAAGCTTTAAAGGCCCAACCACATACTACAATACTTTCGCTTCATCTGGAACTGACAGCTGAAGTAAAAAACACAAATTTATATGTCGCGGAACCAAACTATTATTTTTAAGTACTTCTGCGTAATGTATGTACTTTAAAGATGAAATATGTTCAACTTTGAAGTAAGGAAGTACGTAAATACAATTTGACAATTATTTTTCCTTTTTTTGTAAATATAAGAATACAAAAATAATAAAATAATGCAACCACTGAGTTCATATCATCGGTGTGCAGAGGAAAAGTTGTATGTATTGTGAACAAGTTTTCAGGAGAGCGAGAAAACAAATAATTTTCTATATGAAAGCCATACAAATTACGTATTAATTCTTTTGATAGCTTCGGAAATAATGTAGATATTGGAAAATAGATGGAAATTGAAAATGGACGATCGGTAAAGTTTTTTAATGCTCAATAAAAAAAATCGAAAAATTGCATATAGGACTTTTCTTCAGGGCGCCGACTATATGTTATTAGCGTTGTGTTGCTGTCCTTTGTAATTGAAACTAAATTATTGTATGTATTTACTAACTTCCCAGCAAAAACTTTTTGGTTTTCGGTAATAACAACTACTTATTAAAGTATTTTCTTGGTAATGAGGCGTCATTATTATTTGCCTACTCTGTATTACATTAATAAGTACTCAATAGTATAATAACACAGTAATACTGTAATCACGTGGATAAGTTGGCTAGAACGCCGGATTAACAACCAGAAGGTTGTTGATTCAACCCCATTCTGAAGCTGTTAGTTTTTTATAACAAAATGTCTAAAAAGATATTTTAAACCAAAAAGATTTTTTGTCGCTTAGGATGCTATGTGCGAGATGGTGTACTGAGTAAGACGTTAGTCAGTAAAAACGAGTGGTTAGTGTGTGTCCAAGTTCGAGTCTCACTGACGGCAAATTTTTTTTGTTTTTTATTTTTGTTTTCGTTTAGGTACATATTTTTGAGTACCCCTAGAGTCAAAAAATAACTACATGAATTTGTGGACAAGTCGAACAAAAATAACTAGTTATTTAGGCAAAAAATAAGTAGTTAATTTTTGTTTCCAATTATACCTGCTAGCTTACCAGGAGAAAGCAAAGTTTTTGCTGGGTTGTGATTTTTTCGCCTCTGTTTCAGCTTAAAAAGTTTTCGTAGTAGAAATTTGATTATTGTTTATAAAAGAGTCTTCATTAAACTTTTCAGATTCTCTTTTCACAGTCACTATTCTCGTCGCAAGGCTTATTTTCAATTGATTTGGAATACAATTCAAATTGAATTAATTTTTAACACAAATATAGCTTCATAGTTTATTTTAATCTTGTGTATTTACTGACATAAACAAAGTTGTAAAATTTGAATAATTTGAAAAGAATAGGTATTATAAATTTATACATCGTTTCAACTAGGGGAAAAAAATAAATAAATACTTTGCATATTAATCATAAACTTTAGATGGTCTTTAGGAGAAAAATGTGTTTAAAATTTAACTGTTTACAACAATGTTTATTAAAATGTGGTCCCTATTCCAATTTTATATGATGTCGGAAGCAAACCGGATTGTAATAAATTTAGAATTGCAAAACAACTGGGTGGAGTAGTAATAGAAAATAAGGTTTACAGAAAAAAAGTAAGTATTTACAGAAAAAAAAAAAAAATGCAAACAAGAGTTTTTTTTTATAATGATTTTGCCAATCTCATTTGATAATACGAATTCTATTTTTTGAAATGCTTTCATTTCTTTAAAAATAAGAATACAAACGTCACGAAACTTCAGATCGTTGCGATTAAGGTGTTTTTAAAGTTTAGAAACTTAAGAAACCTCAGTACGTAAAATGGCCTTAAAGTTCACACGGGAATCATTACACAGCGTACCCGGGTACAACCATATATTTTTTATGTGTTTTGCACTACAATTAACTTTTCTTTGCAGTAATTATTATTTTTATTGTTCTTTGCTTGATCGAAAGTTAAAATTAAAAATTGTTTTTATTTAAGCGTGTCCATGTCAGGCAAAAGTGTCATTGTATAAAATCTATTTCCGTTAGGATTTAAAGGAAAATTAGTTTTATAAGCAATCTAATTTTAAACTTTCTAGGTTATTTAGGAGCTTCAGAAAGGTCAATAAAATATAATATATGATAACTTTCAAATATTTCTCACTATCACAGTCTTCATAATTATTTTGTAATCCTTCAAGCCGTTTTTACATTCATCAATATTTTTACTTTAAAATATCATGAAAAATATATCATAAGATGTTGATATTATTTCCGCAATTCTTAGCAGGTCGCATAAACTTTTGATATTGTAGCTCCAAACTTGACAGGGTGCAGAGCCACCACTGACAACATTGAATTGAATGATTTTCGTAGAGGAACTCATATGGAACCTATGCTCAATTGTGGATCAGGTCAGTGCCATCACTGACAACGTTATAATCTGGCTTTACCGACTTTTGGAGAGTTTTATATATGAGACCAGTATTTTATTGTGGATCAAGTCTTGTTGTAAAGTTTAGAATTACAATTTATGCTTTATAGAATCTTACATGTATAAAAAACATAGTGTCTACCAATACTAATTTATACGCTACGGATTTTTGAGAAGCGAACTTCCTAAAAAAATTTCTACTGTGCTTTTTACATTTATAAAAATTATTTCATAAAATGAAATAAGCGTTTTAACGTACATATATGAAACTTTTGTGTTTACTGAATTATATATTTAACAAATTTATGAGGGTCGAAACCCTATGGGGGCTAGATTATAATAAATAACTATTGTCAACTAATTTAAACATAGATCGTTGCTGCATCATATAAGCCAAATTTCATCCAATTATCTTAAAAATTGCGACTTGCAGCTTTATTAAAAGTTTAACATGGACGGATAGATGGACAGATATCGTGAACATATTCAAACAAGACTTTTCTACGTGTATTTACCAGTTTGCTTTTAAGTTTATAACTAATTAAATAATACTAATAAATAATTAATATAAGGTACCGGTTATTGACTAACGTTATTTTGTTTTTTTTGCTTATGTACCGTAGAGTTAAAAATTGTGGTCTAATTGAAAATACATGGGGACTGACAGAACACTTTTATTGCAGTTATTTGTAAAATAATGTTGTGATTTTTTTAATTATTATTATTATTATTATTATTATTATTATTATTATTATTATTTAATTATTATTATTATTTAATTATTCAATTGCACAGTTTTAATAACTAAACAAAGTATATATTTTTTTATTGCCTACTGCACCATATTGAGGAACAACCTAAAGTATA